>OZ020548.1:6084790-6268474 GCA_963971435.1 Lasius platythorax | reverse complement strand
CAACCACGACGCGAGCCGTCTCTTCTCCCCCATTACCCCACCACCGCCCTCGTTGCCGACGCGCGCGGCCTCGGCGCGCCAAGCTCGCCGCGTACAGCCGCCAGCAGCTACCGCTCACCGCCTCACAGTCCGCATCCGTCGCTCGTTGCGCGAGCACACGTGGACGTTTTCACAGTCAAATTGCACGCGTTGCGTATATCTCGTTATCGCTGACAGTAAGCGACCTTCCGTGTGCAAGTTGACACGAGAGTGGATGCACTTTCGGATATTTGTGAGTTTGTAATTCGCAAGCTCGTAAGCAGAAATTCTCTGTACTTTAAATCGTAGAAGAGTTCTTTATCGGAGCAAGATTGAGTCGAGCGCTACTCGATTCTGATCTCAATAGAGAAACACCATTCAAAGCGCATCATCGAAGAATATCAGTATAAACGGAACATTATTTCATCACACGAGTATTTGTGAAATAAGTGAATTTCGATTGTTTATCGATTAACTCGGAGTGCACATCGTGAGACAATTCTCAGAGCGAACGAGGAATTGGATAGAATCAACGGGGAACACGCGAGCTATCAACGGCTATTTCGCTCGCGAGTGACAAGTGGTTCGGCGACGCGTGGTTAACCACGTGGCGCGGTGTGCGCGCCGGTGTGTATAACCGCCTGTGAGAGTGGTGTGAACTTTCGTGAAACTTTCTTTATTTCTGGACGTATTTGGCGCGCCAAACGATCGCGCGTGCATACGACGGACAAGTGGACAGAGGTCGTTGGTCTCCGTTGGTCTTCGTTGGTGTCGCGTTACAAGTGACTGGGCTTTGCGATTCCAAGCGATTCAATCGTCGCTAAGAAAACTTTGACGCGCATTGTCACGTGTTCGAGTTCGTGTTTCGAGACATTTGGCCGACGCGCTACTTGATCTCTCGAGACACTCGAGGGCATGGTACAACGGTGATTAGTTCGCAATATATCATCGCTAGTACCACAACAGCAGTCGCGAGGGAAAAGCAATAATCTGGTGGGTAGTCTGGTCTCGCTGTCGCAGGCCGCCGCGAGATGCTTAGAGCCTCAGTCGCCCAATCCGGCCAATCACGTAGGGTGCTGCTGCGATCAGAGCCGAGGGCCGTCGCGGCCTGTTAAAATGACCGCGCGTCTACACTCGCTGAGGCATCAGGAGAAGAAATCAGCCGGCAGCAACCACAGACAGCATCACCAGCATCAACAGGCCGTGCATCAGGGTCCAAGCCCGGCACCGAGCCCCAGTCCTAGCCTCAGCCCGAGCCCGAAACACTCGGACGGACGAAGAGTGAGTAAATAACATATTTTTAGGGAACAAATGCGAGAAATTTTTTTATTCGAAAAAAATTATTGCATGTCTCGTGCAATTAGAAAAATAGATTTTTTTTTATTAAGAATTACGTTATTTGCTCATATACTGCGAAACTTATGTAGAAAATTTTAATATCGGCGATGTATTATCAACTTTCTCGAAATGTCAATCAAGGAAAATGTACGAAAATATTTGAAAGTAGAGTTTAGAATAGAAACATATAAGCGCGAATATAGAGATAATAACTTTATAACAAATTTTAAGAATACCTGATCAGTCGTATGGGGATGCGATCTCATCTATTACATCCCTTACAGCGCATGACTGCGTAATTCCAAATCGTGACTCACCCTACCCCTTCCTTCTGCGTGCTTAATTTCCGATCGTAAGCCGCTGGCGCGGACGCGAGCCCAATACCAGACACGTGCCTCGTTTGCAACTCCTTATTATTCTATGTTTACGTGAGAACCTGCTGATTAGTCAAAGTTAAATCTCTAAAAATATATGAAAAATTATATATATACATATATATACATATATAAAACTCTCGTATTAAATAGAGATAAAATGTTGATCTCGAAAAAAACTTGCTCGAGTAGAATCCTTTATTCGAAAAATTTTGGAATCAGACTTTTGTTTAATTAATTCACGCCTTCTCTTTATCGTAATATATTATTCTTATGTATTAATGTATATGAAATATTTTATTATTTTTTTTTTAAGAATACTAGACGAATTATTTGTACACCATGTTATAGATATGCATTTACATATTTTTCATATATACACTCATATATACATATGGATAAATAAATTTATACACATAAATGTATAAACATAATAATATGAAAAATAAAATGGGCGTAAGATAATGTACTTCTGTACTACCGAAGTCATTTGTATAAAATATGTAATCATTTTTAATATATCAATGAAAATTTAAAATTAATTTAAATCATTAATTTTATACTATATAAATATACTATTTTCTTTTTCGTGTATTTTATATTTGTTATAGATATATTTGTTAATATTAGTATATTAAATCTATGTTGATATATCAAATGTACAGATTTGAATTGAAAGTCACCATTCCAAAACGTACAAAATAAAATATTTTATTTATTTATTTATTTATTTTTGAAGGATACTAGACGAACTATTAATATACAATATTAGTTATAAATATGTATGTACACATTTTTACACACATACAAATAGATTTATACACATTTTTGTTGATTGTTAATTAAAGCGAAACATTCGCTACGCAACTCACTTATATTATTTTTCTTTTAATACAATTAATTAAAGCCATTTAAGATATATATGTTAAAATCATCTTTGCTTCGGTCAAAAAATGGAGTTTTCTTCACATTTCTGAAACTTGTATTTTACAAAAAATATCTTTATACATTTATATCTATAAGGCAATGTTTTTATCTCTTAAATATTTTTATGACGTAATGATGAAATTAAAATTGCGTTTTCAAGACATTTTATATATAACTGTGAATGTAATAAAAAACAAATAACGTTGCGATCTTGCCATCTGATATAATCGCAGCGACTTGCGAGTGGTGGCTCTCAGCATAACTCTAGGAAAAGTTGGTGACTAAAAAACTTGAACGCATAAAAAAGAGTCATGAGTTAGGCATTACTTGCGCTCGCGGTACCTTCTTTTTTCTTTCTTCTTTCTCTCTCTCTCTCTTTCTCTCTCCCCCCACCCCCCCTCTCTCTTTCTGTCTCTCTCTAATCGTTGCGAAGTGCGTCAGTCTCGCAACACGGAAGATTCCGCGAGATTCCAGAATTCGAAGTTGCAACCTTCGCTCATTTCTGGATCGTAAAAAAACATAACCGCTCGGGACATAAAAAGAATATCGCTCACCACGTGGATTTGCCGTTAAAATCGTTTGGTGAAAAGCATAATAAAAAGCGATTCTATTAGGCGCGTACTCTGAGAGAGACGAGATATAGTCGTATGCAACTGAAGGATCTTCGACATTAACATAAGTATGAAAAAGGGGAGATAAAAATATTCTGATTGACATTTTTAAAACAATTCTGATCACATTATTATCACATTTATTCGGTAGCACATTCCGGATAATTAGCATTCTTTTCCATATTTTGAAATGATAAATTTGTAAGTCTTTCTCGAGCAGAGGAAAAATATCGAGGCCTTACTGGGACTTGATCCTAAGACCTCTCTCTCATTGTCAGTAGACAACCACTCTGTCACTAACAATAAGCCACCTCTCATATATACCTCTCGTATACTCGTATTCTCTCTGCTGGCTTACAAATTCTTCCTCGACCCCTACAAATTTGAAAGCTGTTGAAAATCAATTCTTCTCGAATTCTCATTGACGAGCGAATTGCTAATACTTAATGAAACACATGACAAAGGCATTTCTTTATTTCTCTTTGTCGCGCGGCGATACATAGCAAGTCGCAAGAGCACGAACGATGCGTATATCAGAGTACACCTTGTATAACGTCAATTTGCGGTAATTGAACGCATTTACGGGCGGTTATCATACGGAACGTCCAAACGCACGCTCTCGCAGCATCGTAATTTAAAGGTGTAATTCAGTTTATCCAATTAATTCGTTGATCAGAAAATTTGCGCGACCGAAATTTGCGTTGCACGAAAACGCGGCTTCCTCTCATGCTTTTTTATAGTTTTAGTTACACTTTTATATTTTTCAAACTTCTATACATTTGATAAGAGGAAATGATACATCATGCGCTATTTGATTAAATAATAAGAATATTATAGCAGGTGGAATATAATTTTTACATCTGTGTAGTGACTTGTATTCATTTAAATGTAAAGACAGAGAGAGAGAGAGAGGGAGAGAGGGAGAGAGAAGCGCGCGCATATTAATATAATAGAAATACTCACAATAAGTGAAATACTATCAAATATCTATAGCGAGAAAAAAGTTCTCATTTCTTACGCAATATATACCGTTGATATTTATCCCGTTCAAATTTCAAAATATCATACATTTATCGCCTAGAATTTATTATCTATAATTATGATATATGAAATACTATTTAAAAATGCAGGAGTTAACTCTAACTCCTGCATTTTTCGCGTTCAAATTGTGCATAAGATATTTACATAGGAATTATTCGATAAAAATAGCGGAGGATTAACGCGCACGTTCATACTGCGCACGAAGAAGGAACCGCTCACTACGCGAAATATATATCGCGAGCGCGAGGCAGGAGGCGTGCGTGACCGGCGGTGCACGCGTGCGTCAAGTGCGGCTGAGTGTTGCCCTTTTAAGGTGATCCGCGTCGCGTGAGAGTACACTCGCTCGAGCGTGCGTCGCGAGCGATGCATCTCCTATTAGGAAAGTTTCCTAGCGGTGACGAAGGGCGGCAACTTTGCGCACTCGTCTTTATTAACGGAATGGATTCACGGCGGAAATACGCGCGCCACCTAAAATATCACCCTGCCTTAATAGCGCGCAAATTTTAGTTAAAAAAAGAAAGAATTTAAAAAATGAGAAAAGAGTATATAGTAGAGTAAATAAATTCAATAAAGACGCGCGATCCATCTCTTGAAAATAGCACAAATTATAAAATTTAAATATTAACTCTCTTTCCAGTTATCTTGTTCTCTCTTTACTTTGTCATTCCATAAACTTTCTTGCCATAAGCTCACTCACGTAGCAATTCTAGCAAACAACTGAGGGAAAGAAAATGACTTATTTGACAGATAATGATGCCGAATGGAAAAAAAAAATATAAAAAATTTCACCAGTTTAAAATCGTATAATTGAATTAAAAGTATTATAAGTTGTGGAGTTTAGTAAATGTGTAAAATGTGTGTACGAATTTCTCACGCTTAATCAGCTTCCTTTTTCCTTCTCTATCTCCTCAAGGTGCCAAATAAGAAATTCGTAATCCTTAT
This sequence comes from Lasius platythorax, assembly GCA_963971435.1. Classification (NCBI taxonomy): domain Eukaryota; kingdom Metazoa; phylum Arthropoda; class Insecta; order Hymenoptera; family Formicidae; genus Lasius; species Lasius platythorax. The sequence continues at coordinate 6,263,223 of OZ020548.1, read as the reverse complement.
CGCATCTACGTCGACGGATTATCACCGTTGAGGGATCGGAACGATAAATGAGGAAATTTCTAGACGCATTGAGAGCGGAGAAGTCTCGTGGGATTTCGAAATAGTAGATGAAAAAAAGAAATAAGAGGGGAAGATATGACTGGACGTTGCTATCGTCGTTGGATGACGGTATAATTGACGGCTCTTAACGGATCGTCGTTATGCCCGGCTTAATTACCTGTCGCTCGTTGCCCGCGCATTTTAATCGATTTAATCATAAGCGAAGCGAAGGTATACCTCGTTCCGGCAATTCACATGAAGATGACAATGGAACGAGCAAATAGCACATATACAACGTTACGTCTCCGGAATCAAACGAAAGCAACGATCAAAATATCGAATTTTTCTTTATTTAAATTTAACTATGTCTTTTAGAAAATAATAAATCTATAGTAGTAAATTAAATAACCTTAACAAAGCAATCTTATTGTATCTTTAATAGAAGAGAAAAATATAATTGCAAAATGGTTAATATTTTAATTACAAGCAAATGCACCAAAATTCTCACGAGTGGCACAAATTTTAAAGTGTGACACTTAACTAGTCAGCCATAAAAATAATTTAATAAATCTGTATATTTTACTAAAGAAAAGTTATATATAAAGTTTTTGCGCATCGTAGCAATACATATCCAAGAAAGGTGACCGTGACCGACTACGGTCAGACTGTTGTTAAAACAACATTCTTAAAAATTCCGACTGTTCGTGAAGTTTGCACGACGATGGTGATTCATAACGCCGTACCGTACGTGACGCGCCAAGTCGCAAAAAACGGCAAGCGACGAGACGCGATTTATCGCGCGTAACGCGCTAATCGACGGCATCGTCAAAGTCACAACGTTGCAAAAGCTGTCTTCTTTTTTTTTTCTACACGTGCGACTATTTTTCACATCATGCCGAGTGAAGGAACGTCACGACGATCTCGAGTTATCTCGAGTGTGACGGAGTTATCTTTCGATGCCTATCGGAAAAACGGTGCAATTTAGTATCGCGGAGGGATTGTAAAGAGAGTTGAATACGCGTCGCGCACGAAGAGCAGTAATGAGGGAAGAGCGTTCGTTAGTTTTAAAAATGATGAGATAGTGCAGAAAAAAGTAAAACTCAACGTTATTAAAGACTTTTTTTTTATCGAAATATGCATTCAAGCGAAGGTGCACTTTCAATTCGTATTCCTTCCAATTATTAACATATTTAAAGTAGATTTTTTATTAGTAAACATTTAAATATTATTATTGATCACACTTTTAACATTTTTATCATTCATTTTCTCGGTGAAATTTGATTTTAGAACAGATACATTAATAAAATAAATTTCTTCAAATTTCGACGATAAATGTAGACGTCAGATGTCAACTTTCAATCGATAAATAAAATCAAAACAAAAGACTCGCGACTTAATTTCATCTTTCGAGTCTCGCCTCAAAGCGAAATTTAAACACCTCTTTTACGAAATTCTCTGCGCGTACGAGTCCCCGCACGCGAGAGTCCGTCGCCGATAGACGCGCATCTAATCTTCTCCCTCCTTCCTTCTACCCGTCGTCCTTCCCCCTCCTTCGTACGCCTCTTGTAATAATAGAAGGACGCGACGGAGCAAGAGTCGGTCGGCGATGACACGCGCGTGTGCACACACACACGCGCACACGTACACACGAGTGCCGCGGCGCGCGGCTTGCTCGTTTGTTTACCCGTCGCGGCGCTCCCGTGTGAACGCACCGCGCCGGCTTACCTCATTTCCCCTCCAACCTTCCTTCTCCTCTTCAGCTTATCTTCGTCGCACTCATGCGTCTGCGGTCACCGGCTCGCTCTACACGTCCCCGTCGCTTGTTATCCTTCTCGCCGACCGTTCTCTATCTACATCACTCTCGCACAGTAGAGTTGCGGTCTCCCCCTCCTTCCGTTGGAACCGACTTTGTTCGTCTTGTCGCTCTATATTTCGTCTGCTATCGTTCTCGCCTTTCCGCGCTCTATACCTATCGCATTCTCTTTCTTCCTCTCTTTCGCTTTCTTATTCTTTCGTTTTTTAGATCTATATAACTCCATCTGTTCCGTCGCTCTGCGCTATATATCTATATGTTGCTATCTTTGTCTTTTATGTCTTATATATCATATATCTATCATCTCCTTCTCATTCAAATGCGGCAAATCTGCAAATCCATCTCGCTTCTTAAATAGTTTTTGCCGTTTCTCTTCAGACGATTTTTTTCTAATTCTATCGTGAATATTTATCGTCCTCTCTTTCGGCAAAAGTGCCTTTGTGCAGGTTCGGCTTTGCTATTTCGCACGGTGTCTTTTTTTGCAAAAATGACGTGTTACTTTTATATTCCTTTGCAGCAATTCGTTATTTCCTTCTTTTTTCAAACTCTACAAGTCCGTTTTCTTCTCTTTTTCATATATATTGTTAACACTATCTCTCTTACTCTTGCGTCGTATTGTTATCAGCTATCTCACTTTTATTCCCGAAACGAGTATTCATCCGCCCATGACATTTTTCACACATAGTTTATTGCCTTTTATTTGTTTTCTCAACTTTGACATGGTCGTGTAATCACATGGTAAATGCAAGTAGCACAGAAAATGTTCATTTTATGGATATTAGTTTATAGTATAGAGGAGTTCACAATACACTTGACTATAAAGTCTCCTAAAAAATTTGAAGTCTTTAGGAATTCCATACTTTAATAGTCAATTGATGCTTCTTTTTAGCAAAATTATCGTGTGACATATACGTAGAGACACTGCATGAAAAATAAATCTGCTTTTGTGCACTTTTCGAACACCCGTTGTGTACGCCTTCGCGTACTGACTATACTATCCATTTAAAGTCTAGTCCACTTTATCTGGTTCTATCTCTGTTCGTCTGCGACTATCTCACATCTCTCTGTCGGAGCTTCCACGATTGCTCCTTCTTGCATCCGCTTCCGAGCTGCCGTGAACGACATCGGCATTTGGCCAGCGAGTCGAAAGCCACCAAAAAGTGAAGGATTTGCCGGAACGTAGAGATGTTCGCAAAGGACTATATTACGAGAAAAGTCGCGTATCTTCGATAACTGGGAAAATTTCTATATTCTAGATTTGACAGACGAAATACCATTGGCTACAGCAATTCTCAAAAGTCTCTGTGAAATTAAAATAAAAACGAGAGAAGCCAGTTTCGTTCAACTTTGTCCAAATCTAAGCCTAACCCGGCTTATATTCGATTTGAGTCAGTAATATCTTTAATCGTATTGTATCGATGATCCGAATTAGACATGGATTTAATTTATTGTTAGATAGAGAGAGAGAAGGAATCTATTTCTCTGTTTTTAATTATTGGGAATAACAATTGCGTACTTCAGAATGCGAATGTAGTTGCTATATTTTAATTCACGAAAATGCAAGTTATATTAATAGTTGCATATAAAAGGTTTTTTGTGCGTCTTTCAGGCTAACAAACCACTAATGGAAAAACGACGGCGAGCAAGAATCAACCAATCCTTAGCGGCGCTGAAAGCGCTCATTCTCGACAGCGCCCGCCTGGAGAACACTAAGCACAGCAAGCTCGAGAAAGCCGATATTTTGGAGCTTACGGTCAGGCATTTACAGCGACAGAGATCGCTTGCTCAGCCCGGCCTATCCAGGTACAAGGCAGGATATCAGGACTGCTCAAGAGAGGTAAGAACACATCATTTAGAAACACGATACAATATTGTAGTATTTTTGATAATCTTTCATAAACAACGCGATATGTATGAGGTATTTAATAAATATAAGCTTTACATTCTTAATAGAGATTGCACAAAGAATCATTAAAATTTTAGTTTAATGATATAGAAAGCTACTTTGGCACTTATGCAAAAGATACAGAATCTGGGGACGAATGTTTTTAAGTCCCCCGGAAAAAGTAAGGGTGATGGGTCTAATAAGCCTGGTGCTAGGCTTTAGGCTGGAAACACTTGGCTAATAACAAGAGTGAGGAGATACAATAGATCATCATGATCTAGATTATCAGGGTATTAGTGCCACTCACTCTTCCATTATACTACTACTACGTCTTTAAAAAATTCTCGAAAATGATCAATAAGATTCGAGAATATGATGAGAACTATAAGATGATTAGGATGCGAAAAACTGCGGTTTTTACTATTATACTCCGTACGTTTCGCCAGTAAGGTGGCACGAGGGAAGAACAGGCGGAGAGGGGAGAAGGTGGTGAAAAAAGTCGAATTCCAGCGCGTCCGGGGAGCGTGTAATCGGAGAACTCGGCGGAACTGGTTCGTGTTACACGGTGAAAAGGGGGATAGAGAAAGAGATGGATTCTATCCGATGGAAGGAAGGATCCACCGAAACCACCTCGTCTCCGTCCTTCTCCTCTCCGCCCCCCTCTTCCTCGGATGACGAGAGATATCTAACGTATCGGGTTGTCGTCGGAGAGTCTCGCGTGAGCTCACCCACCGCTCGTTCGTTAAGAGATGTCCAGACGCGAAGCGAGAGGAAACTCGTTGAAAGCGGACACTGTAAATGCCGTCACGCTGAATTTGCTGGATAAGCTCGAGGTCAGGTCTGGTCGCGCTCGCTGGAGAAAAGGCTTTTAATTTTCGTTTCTGCGCGTGAAGTTTTGGCGCGTAAAGAGTGGTCGGAATTTTGGCAAAAGCGCAATTGATCTTTTTATATGTATAGTAAATGATATACATAGATTGCGTTTGAAACACAAAGAGAGAGAGAATGGGAAGAGGTATGAATCTAATAAATTGTATTTTTTACATAAAACAATAGTTCTTTTTAAAATTGTATATATTATTTTTAGCTATATTATATCTTATATTTTTTATGCGATTAAGTCTTATTATTAACTAGGACTTTTTTCTCAATTTTCTTTTTTATATATATTTGGTAGACAAATTATCTGTTTCAATACAATATATGATATATTTATTTTTTGGAAAATAAATATATCATACATTGTAAGTATTACTATTGAATGCAATGCTATAAATTTTTATCTTATAAGCTAATAAAAAAAATTAAGAAAAAAGCCCTAGTTAATAGCAAGCATTTTAATCGCATAAGGAAATATAAGATGTCATATAGCTAAAGAAAAGTATATACAATTTTTTAAGAGAAGAGCTATTGCTGTATATAAAAAAATACAACATTAATTTATTAATTTATTAGATACGTAGCTCTTTCCTACTTATATAGCCAACGCTTTGTGTGTTTTACATTTACTAACTTATTACACTCGAAATATATCTTTCCTACGTTTAATTAGTCACACCACCGCGATAATTTAATCCACGGGTATTCTTGCTGTTGCCAAAAAGTTTTACTACTTACAAATTCTTTTTTCCGAACGCTCGCACGCGCGTCCTCGTCGATGATACGCGACGCGATACGCCGGCCGTGGCGCCAAGCATTTCCGTCATATATCTTCATCGACGCGGCGTGGAACTCGAGTCGATTGTCGGTTCACTCGCTTCGACAAAGCGCACTTGTCACGGCATAAAGCACGATCGCGCGCGCACGCTCTACCTCTGTCGCCTTATCGGAACATTCACCGATAAAGTCGCTTGATTTCCCGACGCTCTAGAATATCACCGCTTGAAAGATGTGGCCGCGAAGCGCGCGTGGTTTCGCGCCGTGACAAAAATAAATAAAATGCTGCGTCAGAGAATAAAGAAATAATAAAATAGGAAAAAATTATTTTAATTTTATTATTATAATTATATGTTAAAATAATAAATATAGAATTTATTATTGTTAGAGAATCCGAATTACGATACACATTTATTATAGGCTACATATTCAGCAAATATTTGATATATTTCGCGGTCTTATATACATTAAAACCTGATAAAGCTATTAATTACATACATTTATTTATTTTAATGCACTTAATTATTTTATAATATAAACGTTGTCTGTGCACATATATATATGGCTGCTGCGCAGCGCGGTGATGATAGCCGTCGAGGCCAAGGTTTTCCACGCGCACATACGGGCGTAATCGTTAAGTTCTCACGGTTCGTAATTTGATATATACTTTATGATGGCGGGAAGAGATATATCTTCAACTGCGCGTCAAAGATGTGCTATCAGAATTCTGCGTCAATCTTGGAAAAAGTGTGATTAAGGGACTATTGAAATGTTTGACCAGACATACGTAATGAGAGTAGAGCAGCAGTTTCGAAAACTTTTCAAAACATTTTTCAAAATATTTGTCCGTATAAAAGTGAAATAAATTAACCATATTTTTACAAAGATATTATCATTATTTTTAAAGCTCGACTTATTATAGGAAATCTTTTAAAAAATGTATAAGCGGCAATCTCGTGAATCGAAAGGGTGAGAGATGAGGAGAAAATAGTTGAGGTATAATGAAACAAATAATGGTTAGGTTAGGTTCAAATAACAGATCAAATAACAATTCTCTGATCAGACGATTGTCCGTTAAGAAAGCTATAATTGATTGTTTTATTTACATATTTTCCAAAAACTTATCACATTGTGCGTCGGATGATACAGATCGTAATAACATATAAAATATAAATATTTTTTACATACAGCACATTTTATAAATGCACAACCCGCCTACTTGCTAAATACCTTTTTTAAGGCTTATAACATACGCTACTAAATGCTTGAAATTTCAAACATTACAAATTATTATTTATAAGCCGCATTGGACGAAACGCTCGGACACGGATCTACTTATTTTGGATGTAGATTCATCACGTGCAAGCGGATCGATGATTAGTCAACTATGTCCTTTTCTTGATAGTTGGATATAATTTTCCAATTCAAGATATCTCAATTTTGAATCGCAGCACTCTCTACCAAAAAAGAAGCATTATCATTGATCTAATAGATAGAGCATTCTGACTGTCTCATCCAAGATTTCACTGAAAAAACTTCAGGGTTTGTAATCAATACTCTGCTCTCCTTTATCTTACATGTAGAATCTTTTAAAATTGTGTGGGTGTGTGTATAAAATTCGTCTCGGGTGTTGTAAGGGGATCAAATTCCGCAGTGCTCTATGTTTGGGGGGTCGGGAAAAGCGGTGGTACAAAGCGTGCCAAAAATTTCGGACGGCGAGACGAGCGCTACCGGGCGGTCTAAATCACGATACGTGTGATATACGAGGCGCAGCGTGGACGGGCAAGGCAAACAGGAAGGAAGGAAGGAAGGAAGGAAGATCTCCGCGGGACAAACTTTACGGCCTTATAAAACTAGCGGTCGACCGCGGCACGTCCTGCAGGCTGTGCCTGCAGTTTCATTTCCGCTCCCCTTCCGTGATCTCGTTCACCTCCGTCGAAAGTACGTTCTTACTCTCTCCGAGCCTGTGGCGCCTCTTGACGGACACGCTATCCTTCCTATGTTCGAGAAACTGTTCTCCGATTCTTACTCAATTTCGGAGGATGAAAGAGGAATGGCAATGATCGAAACCGAAATATCGATATTTCTCGAAAATTTCACGAACGTAAAAATTAATAAGGTTCTGAAGAAAACTAACGATAAGCTGCAAATCAGTTTGAAGCAAATTTTACTGTAACGGAATTTTTTAATTCTATATATATAAAAGAAGAAGTCCTGACTGACTGACTGACTGACTCATCAACGCCCAGCTCAAACCGTTTAACCTAGGAACGTGAAATTTGGAAGATACATTGTTTTTATGACGTAGGCACCCACTACAAGGAAGGATTTTTGGAAATTCCATCCCTAAGGGGGTGAAAAGGGGGTGAATTTTTTTATGAGGATACCTATATCTCAAAAACCGAAGATGTTAGAAAAGTAAAAATTTACATTTTAAATCTTCATTATAAAGTAAGTTTACGTGCCAAATTTCTTGCTCCTAACGTCAGTAGTTCTCAAGATATGGATATCAGTAAAAACGTGCGTACCGAGCGCGCGAAGCGCGCGAGGAACAAACGCCAACTAGTATTTAATAAAATATATAATATACAATATATACTTTCTCTTTCTTTATATTTAAAATAATTTTAATAATATATTTTATTTCTATTTCTCAAATATGTATTTAAATATCTGATTATATCGAAAATACAAATTTCGTTTTTCCTAATCACTGACGCATGCGATTCACGATCACATACGTGGATTCATCCGATACGCGATCTTTCAATGGCGCCTAAGTCGCCACTAAGCATAACCTTTCAAATATGTAGCGGCGGAGATTCGGTTGTTTTATTTTGAAACGCCGACCCATAAAAGCTCTCTTTCTCATGCGCTCTCAGCTGTCCGCAAAATTATTGTCCACCAGTGGCGGCGGCGATAATTTCGTCGGCTAGCGATGCGCGCACTCGATACGCCGCCGTGTGAAATATAGCGCGCGATACGCTACGCGATTAGAGATCAATCGCGCCGCTTCCGCCCGAATCGTTGCCGCCGTTTCCACTCGCAATTCGGCTCTCTTCCGGCCGCAATCCTGTCGTAGCAGTCGCGCGCTACTGATTTTTTTTGTATAAATTTCTCACAGTTTTTTTTTTTCGCTTTTTTATATTATTAATTGTATAATAATTTGCGTGGGTTTAAATATAATTTTTCAAGTTTTTGAAACTTCGAATCATATATGCAATTTCTCGAATTTCTCCAACTGTGCGGAATAAAAATGTGGAAACACTGATTATAAGAATGAAGATATATACTCTGTGTTATTGTAGTTTAAATTTTGTGCAAAGAATATATGTTATCTGTGTACACATAATACACATACATAATACACATATACATGTATATAACATATATACATACATACAAAAACATACGTATAAACGTATCAAACGGATAAACTTTGGATCATGAATTAGATAAAATATATATATATATTATCTGTTAAATTATCTCCGAATATTGAAACCGCATTATTATAAAATCCGTGCGGCACATTAATCAGCAAGGCATTCTAAGTGAGCGTTAATTAGCGATTTGCGGCGATAACATGCAGCCGCGTAAAAGTTCGCAGTTGCGTCGTCGGAACGCCGCCCGACCGAAACGAGTTTAAAGAGCATTTTATCGCACCGGTCGTTATCGCCGGCACGAAATAAATTATGGGCCACGGGTCGCAGCCAGGGAGAGGGAGTATATATCGGGTAACAAATAATCATGCGGCGCCGTTACTCGACCGAATCGCGGATTAAAGAGCGAGCGCGAAATATTCAATTACGACCTGGCGGTCGATAATGACTGACGCACGATACCGCAATCCGCAGTCGCGACAGCGGAATTTCCACCACAGCAATATACGTATTTTTCCGGCGTTGTGACCCGCGCGAATATTTATATTGCTCTGGCGTTACACGCTCGCAAAAAAAATTATTCCTATTTCTGTAATTATAATTTGTCGTATAGATACAAACTTTGTGTTTGACTATCGCGAAAAATTATTCTTCTAAATAATGCAAGTTCCTAATGCGTGTATGCTAATATTTCTTTCTACACAAAATTTTCAAGGCTTATACGGATCTAGAATGATTTATCCATATGTACTAAAGTATATACTCCCCCCCTTTCCCCCTCATTCTTTTTCTTTCTTTTCTTTCCGCGCGGCTGTAACTCTTCATTTACGAGATTTATGTTATACAGGATATCCTGTAAAAGCTGGTGGTATAATTGAGATAGTAATAATTTTATTCAGTCGAAAATGTAAAACAAAAATTTTTCATATAAGGTTTTGTTTGAAAAAAAATTAATCTTAAAATTAGAAGAATTAATAACATAGCTCTTTTTTAATCTTAAATATTTTTAATCATCTTGTGTCATATTTTTGTCTTGACAACAATTGTTATGTTTTGATAATCACTGTCGAGATAAATTCGATAACATTTAATATACAAAATTGTTGAAGATTATTAAATTTGAAAAAAAACGTTATATGTTATCAATTTTTTAATTTTTAAAATCAATTTTGTCGAAAAAACAGTCTCATACGAAAACAATTTATTCTACATTTTCATACAAAATCTTTAACTTTTTCGATTGTATCTCAAGTTACGGTATATGTATATTTGCAAAAGCAGTGTTTACATCGCCTGTCATTTTTTTTCAGGTGAGCCGTTATCTCGATGCGCCGGACATCATTACGGGCAATACGACGCCGATGGATCCGGCGGTGAAGCAGCGGCTGCTGCGCCACTTGGACAGCTGTGTGTCGGAGCTGGATCTGGATCTGGGTTCGCGGCCCGACAGCGGTCTGGGTAGTAGTCCGGGTAGCGTGACGGACCGCGTGGTGGGGGCGACGAGTCCGGGCCCGCTAGATCATCACGTGCCTGTCGGGCCGCATTGTAGCGCCGCCGCGCTCACGCCTGCCGGCCTGATCAAGTCCGAAATCCCGGATATGGTCGAGGCTGCCCGGCCTGACAGCAGTACTACCGCCGGCGATGAGAACAACAACAGCAGTCGACCGACCTCCGCCTTCAGCCAGGTGAACCCGGCGACGTTGGACCCACACCATCCGCATCATCCGGCGGGTATGCCGGTCGATCAGGCCTCCACGTCACAGCAAAATCCCAACAACATGCTCTCCGTGGTACAGGTTATACCCTCCCGATTGCCGGACGGCCAGGTGGTCTTTTTGCTGCCGAGTCACTATGTACAACTGGCGGCGGCGGCCGCGGCAAACGGCATCAGCATCGGGCCGAATCCGCCCACGGCAATCTGGGCGGCGACCAACATGTCGCTGCTCAAGGCCACCGACAAATTGGCGAAACGACCGCATGACGACATCAGTCAGGAGTGGCAGGATCCGACCGGCGGCCTCAAACCCAGCAAGAGCCCGAGGATGGAGCAACCGGAGCAGCCGCTCGACTTCACCACCACGTCCAAAAAAATGAAGATTGCCGGCTCGAGAAGCTCGACCGCGCACTCTGGCGTCGATCACCATCATCATCTGCGGCAACAGCAGGTATCGGCCCGTCTGTCGATCGAGCCTGCCGGCGGCCCGATTGTCCATGAGGATAGGCCGTCTAGTCACGCGGACAGCGAGGTCGCCGTCGGTATACCATCTTCGTCGCCCGTCGGTCAGCAACCCGTCAAGGATGAGGAGGGCATGTGGAGGCCGTGGTAAAGGGCCGCCCACACTAGGGCTTTCTGTCTCTGTAAATAGAAATGTATCTCGTGGGACAAAGTATGCGCGAATCCGGAAGTCGTACCGGTGCGTGGCGGCGTCGTCTATTGCGGAAATCTTCCTTTGTTAGGGTAAGATTGTGTGTGTATGTGTATGTATATGTACATATATACATACACATATATACACTCTCTCTCGGTATGTAGATGTATATATCTAGGAGAAAACGATATCGGCTCTCGAGCAATGAAATTGACACATAATATGTGTCACTGGGAATAATTATACGGAATCATTTGGAAAAATATATAGAAAGTACTTTAATTAAACAGAAACTACATTTTTCATTTTTCTTTCTCCGAATAATCTTAATACTTGAATAATTCGAAAGAATAGAATGATTCAATTACAGTAATATCATCTAATTTTTCATATGCAAGTTATTATTCATGATATTGTAGGTGATCTTAGATTATTTTGGAAAAATGTTGCCATTGATTGGAATTTTCGGATGTAAAAAAATCAATTTTTTTCCGTAAAGCAGGTTACATAATTATAGAAAGATAAGAAAGATTGTTATATTTATTTCAAACTACGCACATAAACATACAAATATTCATCTCAAATTCAAGAATACATCTCTAGGTGGAAATGCGTATACTGTGGAAAAGTGCTCCTCCAATTAAGGTACAGCATTATTTTTAAACGAAAGTAGGCGAAATCGAAGAAATTATCACGAATATTTCTTTACGTTATTACTGAAATTAGTAATAAAATACACAGTAAAGAAATTTTGCGATAATGTAATCCGCCGAAATTATGCAGTCGATAATTTTTCATGGGGGAAATTAATACGTTCGGCGAAATATGGAGAAGCTGAATGTTAATTGGCAGGGGGGAATAAAAATTATATATATATCCTTTCACGGCACACCTCTGCAAGGTATTTACGAATTTTACATATATCGAGAGAGAGAAAGAGAGAGAGAGAGAGAGAGAATGTATGTATCTGTCCTCCAGATATATATATATTTATATATATATATATATATATATATATATATATATATATATATATAATTCCACCAATCTGGATTTTTGTTCTCGAGGCGAGAAAACTGCGACTAACTTTTTTTTCACCGTCGCACTACTTGCTTGCGTGGAAACGAGTACACGGAAAAGGCGTATGCGCATTCTCGCCTAATAACGCCGCGCTCTCGCACGCGTGACGTCAATGGTATGCGCGTTGTTTCTTGCGACGGCGTTAATGAAGCCTTTAATTTGCATCACGCCTAAAAGTGCCGCAACCGCTAAATTCGCTGCATCGAGTTCGAATAACGCGTTCAACACGTCCGTTGTGTATTGCAAGATTTTCGCGTTGCGATGACGTCACCGGAGTAACGATTGGGCAGCAACGAGAGTCATAATAGAAAAATGCAGTGTGATATATAATGTAGCACGGAATATTTGATAATCCTGCATGAAACGATTAACGTTGTGCGTCTTAAAAAATATAATACGCCGTATATATTTCTTTTTAAAGGCTGCATATAGAAACGCATTCAGGAAGCTAAAATGTATTAATTTCCGTTCGACTATTCTAGTTTCGTTAAATGGAGTTTTCCACTCTCTTTTCATAATATAGGCGGGAAACTTTTTTAACCAAATATACGAAAATTTGTTATTTATCTTATTTCAATTTGTACTTGCGTATTCTCTTTCGAGTTTTCGAATTAACGGATTTTGATTCCTTTCGCTTCTCTGTCGAAGAATCGACACGAAAGAAGCAAGAACGGAAACAACTCGCAGCTAGACGCGAACGCTTCGATGAGCGCTCGGCGCGAGTCTGAATGTCAAAGCAGCGCGTATGCGAGACAGAACTGTAAGATATATAGATGCCTAACAAAAATTTCTGCAATTTTCCCCGCAAGAAGACAATGAGGAGGCGGCCCCCGCTCCTCTCAACGAAGACGGTCATCAGTCCCGTGAATGTGCAGTTATGCGAGCGACAAAGAAAATAGTTTTGACGTAGTTGCGCATTACAAGATAAATATGTATGTATGTAAATGACGAAGTAATTAGTTTATGATTATTGAGGAAGAAAGTGAGAGAAAGGACAGTAAGCGTGCGAGAAAAAGAGGATGTGCGAGAGAAAGAGCGTATGCACATTTTAGTCCGCCATTCGTGTACATAGCCTCTCAATAACTATTGCTCTATTTGCGAAATATAGATTTATTTTGATGTTATCTAGGTGTATACGGCGAGAGAGAGAGAGCGAGAGAGAATGAGAGAGAGAGAGAAAGAGAGATAAGTATGTATGTATCGCGTGAGCGAGTAGCGAGCGTTTTTCGTGAAGACGCGATTAATAATCGCGGTTTAACGTAGCGAGGAATCACCATTTCACCACCTAATTTACGTCTGTAATTGCTAAATATCCTGGAATTCGAATTCCTTATTCAATGTACTTAGAAACGCGCAGTCAATATAGATATATATATTGAACTGTACACCTCGGTGTGTTTTATTTACTCTGCCTGCTATAATTGAAAGCGAGGATTAACATCGATTTTTTCTGACCTGTGATTTTCATCTTTCTCTAAAATACATGTAAAAACTTTGCCTCTTTAGCAGTAAAATAAAGGATTGTTTTTGTTCTCTTTTTCCTCAAAGATTCTCTCTGATATATAATTCAATAAATAATTCAACATATATATAATTAAAATAAATAATATTACGAAAGTAGACATATGTGAATAATAAGTTAATGGTCGTCTCAGGTAAGTAGTATCCAAATAATAATTGTAGAATATATAGTTCAAAAGAAATATATATCTAGGATATATATAAATATATATATATATTTCTTAAATTTAAATATATAAATTTATAAATATATCAAATATCTTCTCCAAAAAATTTTTATCATTTTCAAAATGTTTAACCAAGTAACTGAAATTTTTCTCAATCGAATAAAACTCTTTGCGTTTTCTTGCGCAAATATTTTACAGTATAATCTAATCCGCCTTGTTGCACTTTTCTTCACCTTTCCTCGTTATTCGGCGTTAAAATATCGACCGAAGATCTGCCGGATCCGATTATTATATCTTCGCCTATTTTCTTTTTTTTTTTTTCGTCACGATTCGACCTTCGGCAAACGCCTTTCGCAGGGAAAAAGTGACGGCAGCGATAGGATCGTTAATGCGATTTTTTCCCGGTCATTAAACTTTTTGCCTGGAACGTCCCGAGTTCTAACGACCGTGCGCGCTGTTGGAGAAACCGATTACCGATCGTTAAGTCTGCCCGTTTGCGTCCATTCGAAGTGTCCGCGCATCTCTCTTTCCCGCCTGTCCCCGCCGCGTAAATAACCATAACGTGTGTAAAGTCCGCTCCGGCAAATGAGCTATAAATTCATTTCCGCGACTCGTATTTGCCGGAAACCAATTTATCGGAACAGATCCGACATATGATCAAATATATGAAACGAACATTCAACAAAAGGTTCGCTTTTTCGGATGAGGACGACGAAGTATTTCCTAAGACAGGTTATGTCTTATTTAAAGATTGTATTTAAGTAGTAGATGTTTATATATATATATATATATTAATCAGATTGTATTTAAGTAGTAGATGTTTATTATATAATGGAGAGATATATCTCCTCCTTTTTCTCTTTTTTGCATGTGTCATGCTTTAATTTAATTTTTTTTTCTTATATGTATATTCATCGTTTGAAAGTTGCATCCTCGCATGTTTTATCTCTCTTCGATATTCTTTCCTCAATTTTTGACTCTTTGGCTGAATTATCCATCTTTCGTATTTTTAGATTCGTAGATCCTTGGAATCGCAGAAATTCAAGCATTTGTGGAAAATTCTTTTGATTATTATAAATTAAAGAAAATCGGTCGTAATATACAATCGCGAATATACAAACGTGAAGAAAATTATTATTATTATCCGACAAGCTTAGAATATTTGTGCGTTATCGTGCAATCTCTACGCGACACAAATTTCATGGGCATCTAGTACAATTTTTTGTTGTTTGACGAATATATATATATATATATATATATATATATATATATATTCGCCATATATGTATATATATATATATATGGAATATATATACATATATAAATCTAACACGCGCGCGCACAGATGCGTGTGTGTGTACATACATATATATGTATATTCATAATAATGGATCAATTCTGCCACGTAGATCAAGTTACGTGATTGCGCAACAATCACGGTAATTATGGATGAAAGATCAACTGAGAACGCCGTGCGCAATCATTCTTCACGAATGAGAAAGAAAGAAAGAGAGAGAGAGAGAGAAAGAGAAATTCATGATTTGATACATACTCTTACAAAGTTTCGATTGTTTCCATGAGGGAAGAAAGAACACCAAAAATTTATCTGATCTTTAATAATATTCTTTGATGCACAAAAATCGCGTTATGTTTTCATTTAAAATATACTTTAAAAAATACTTTTAAATATTTTAAAAATTTTAAATATATTTTTTGGAAATATATTTTACTAACAATCTTTCTAATTCGCATGCACATTAATATTAATATTTTAAAAATTAAAAACGTTATTGCGCTCCTTTTTGAAGGAGAGAAATCAATGTTCTGATTTGCGTGGTGAACTCGGTCGGAATTCGACGAAACTGTTGGCGGTTTCCATCCGAAAACAAGGCGAATTTCTCTCTCACCACAGCTCGCTCGTGGCTTCCTTCGTTCGCCTAATGCATAATATATGTAGCGCCGCGAAGCTTTTTCTTCTCCGCAAGAAGGCACCACAATACTCTGTACTATTAATGTTCCTAACTCGTCGCGAGAGATTCACACGTGAAATTCGTGTTACGTACGCATACAGATTACTTATACGCCGGCGTCGTCATGATGGTAATCAGTCGAGTTTTTTTTATTTTTGAATTACATGCAGCTGGAATCGATTTCGACTACTCTATTTCGTCTATATGTCATTTTTTTTATACATATAATGTCAGATAAAAAGTTTTAAGAAAAATTATTGTTTAAATAAAATTATAAAAAAGGCGTTTTCTTTATACTATTAATGTTACTAACCCGCCGCGAGAGATTCACACGTGAAATTCGTGTCGTGTACAGGTTATACGCCGTCATCATGATGATAATCAGTTGAGTTTCTTTTTACTTAAGTTACATGCAGCTGGAATCGATTTCAATTATTTTATTTCGTCTATCTGTCATACTTTTTTTTTACCTACAATGTCAGATAAAAAGTTTTAAGAAAAATTCTAATTTTTAAATAAAATTATATATTGCGGTTTTTTTTATAGTATTATTAATGTTCCTAACCCGCCGCGAGAAATTCACACGTGAAATTCATGTCGTGTAGGTTATACGCTGTCATGATGGTAATCAGTTTTTTTTTACTTTAAATTACATGCAGCTGGAATCGATTTCGATTATTCTATTTTGTTTGTCATTATTTTTTATACATACAATGTCAGATAATAAGTTTTAAGAAAAATTCTAATTTTTAAACAAAACTATAAGGCTTTTTCTTTATAGTGCTTATTAAAATAAAAGCTTATTATATTATATTTAAATCATATCTTTTAATTAATTTTAAAGCACAGTTTTGATTTAACAGAATTTTAATTTGAGATTTAATTTAATTTATCAAAAGATTGAAAATTATATATTAAAAATTATATAAAGTTAATAAAATAATAAAACTCGGGTTCGATTCCTGATTCAGCGACTTCGCCCCGATATTTTTCTCGCCTATAACTCTTTAGGGGGGTCAGAGGGGTTTACTTAAATTAAAATCTCGAATATGAGATTTAATTTAATTTCTTGGTATCAGACCAAGAAAAATTTGTGCCCTGTGCGCAACAAATTATTTCGATGAAAAATTAATTTTCATCGAAACTAACGCACTACCATCCGCGTTTGGCTCTTAATTAGCCCGTTGAAATTCAATGTGTATTTTCAAATAGAGAGCCTAAATTCCTTAATTAATAAAACTTGTATTATAAAGAAACATTGTGAAATCACAAACTAGACAAGAAATTATATCTGAAAGCTAAAGTCTTCAAGTCCAAAGTTGTAACCTTATAGATGTAGAGGAAGATGATAGACACGTCAGGTAGATAGAGAAACACTTCGGTTCATTATTTATCAGATGTAAAGAGAGAAAAAGAGATATAAAAAAGAAAGAGAAAAAGCACGAGAAAGTGTGCTGGCAAGACTGGCGCTCTTCCTTAAATCAGGGAGCTTTTAAATCATATCCGACTCGAAACCCGATTATGGCGCGATACTTTCTTTCCTCTCTCTTTCTTTCCATCTTTCTTTATCGACTCGACTGCGGCCGCTAATTGAGCCATATCATTAGCATACGCCGTCACATCTCCGCTGATTCGTCAGACATCTGACCGGCTATTAAAAGCTCATTATTGCGTGGTTTTATGCGAGGACGTATATAATTTTGATTCTCGCTAACCGATCGATTCGTGTTTTGTGACATCTCGCGACTCCTGCGTCGCGACTTCTCTCTTTCTCTCTTCTCTCTTCAATTTCTTTTTCTCTACTTTGAGAGTTTTCTTACGACTGACCGCTACTCTTGCTTATTTCATTGACGTTTTTATTTCGCGAACTCGTCTTTTGATCGTCGCGCTCGTAAAATACGATCTCGAGCAAGGGTGGCAATTAATCGACACGATCGAATAACGTAATTAAGAAGCGACAACTAATGGGACCAGCGCAATTATCGATTTTGCGGTTTCGGTTGCTGCAGCAAAACTTTCGCGACTTATTATAATAATTCGATATTTGAGTATTAACTCCCACACAGCACAGGTAGATTCTGAGAATGTGTTCGAAGAATATCATAAAAGTATATTGAGTATATTCTCCGAACATACTCGTACTGCGATATACTATAAGAATGTTTTTATGTCCGATTTTTCTGTTTCTCAGTACATAGCGAGAATATCTTCTAGAATGTAATTATATATATATATATATATATATATATATATATATATATTTATAATAATATTAATAAGAATATTAATATATATATATATTTCTAATAATACATAATATATATTTTTAGAATGTCTTCAATACGTCTGTATTCCAGCAAACACTTGAATACGAGATAGTTTTCATTGCGTAGCGTTAAACAGAGGAACATGTATGTACTCAAAAGTACTGACAATATACGAGAAATAATATACTATAAGAGATATTATAGAGATGTCTCGATATATCCACAGTATATTCAGTATAAGTATAGAATATTCGAATGATATGTGTTATCTAGGTAGAAGAGCCGATGTCCGTCTGTGACATGGAAGTTAAAAGGAGAAGTTATACAAACTGATTCAATTTTACTTCTATTTTAGTTCCGAATACATGGTACACAAATAAATGGTTGAACGTCTGAAAAGAGAAAAATTTCTTTGTTATTCTCTCTGTAAGTTCGCTAAATTTAAAGCCGATTCACAAAACGATAGTTTGCATTCTCTTCGATCTTTTCGATTATCGATTTAGCTATTCTTCCATGATTTTTGCACGATTAATTTTTCAGAATTAAGACACACGTTAAATGATTACAACATAGTGAAACATACGAGACGTGGCGGCTTCGTTAAAATTCAAATTCGTACTTTGGCGAGTAATTAATTGAACCGTCGACTTCTTCCTGATTCGCTTCATTCTCTCTCTCTCTCTCTCTCTCTCTCTCTCTCTCTCTCTCTCTCTCCCCCCTCTTTTGCTTAATTAATTACGCCGTGGAATTGAAAATTGCGCTGTGCCTGCGTTTTCCGACGGGAGAATGTGCAACTCTTAAGCAGATAATGAGAGTCTGTTTACCGAGGAAGGACGGAGAGGCCTCCTCAAGACAGTTTGGGGAATCCGAAAAAGAAATTTCAGAAGGACGAGAACTATCTATTTAGGACAGATGCACCTGCACAACAATAATAATCGTTGGTCCGAAATCGACGATTATTAACGCGCCAAATCATAGGGCATTGCGAGTAACTATCCATCTTTTCGTAAGTAGCACACGGCCAATTTCGATTGATTATGGTCAGGTATAGTCGTGTGATTAGTCCTGGATTTCGTGTCGAAGAGGAAAATCCCGAACAATCGACCATGTAGCGAGATTGATGCGCGATTAACGCCAATCGTAGCGTGACACGTATTTTTGTGAGAGCGTGTGCATAAATATGAGATAATTGAATAATGCACGATAATAAAGGTATCTCATATCTCGTTTTCAAACATTAATTTTTAATTACTAAATTATGAAACTGAATATGATAATATCTTATTTCGTCTTAAGATAAATTATAATTTAAGGAATTTTTTTTTTTTAATCTATATTTTTCTCTCTGCTTTTATAACTAAAAATCTTTTTTTTAGTATAATCTCTTACAAATTTCTATTATTTATTTTTATTTCCTAATAAATATTAGGAACTCAATTTTATATAATATGTTCTGCTCATAATTTTTTCTTTGAAATAAACAGACAAAATAGTATTTTGCGATAAATATAAATTTTTTATTTAAATCTTCCCAAATCTCATCATCTTATCGTAAGTATAATATCCGAATTATATTTTGTTTATTTAATTTAATTTATTTTATTTATTTTTAAATATCTATTATTTATATATATATATATATATATATATATATATATGTTAATTTATTTTAATTTATCTATTATTAAATTAAATTTTAATTTTAAAATTTGTTTATTTTCTTTTATATTATTGGTTTGGCTAATAATTTCTCTCTGTTTTCGGGAGATGGCGCGGTTAACCCTCAACGGTGTTCTTACAATTAGTATTGCTCAATAAAAAAAAATTCTTACAATTAGTATTTATTTATTCATATCTATAATAAATATCTTTTAAAAGATGATGTTTTTCAACGCGCATTTAAAAAAAAGTTTGCTCAGATTGATTGAGTTTTGAGCATTTAGTGTTGTTTTGAATAGATATTTTCGGCACATTATACTGTTTTATTGACCAGCTGACGATCGATTGAAGTTGATGACGATCAAATCAAGACTTTAATCGAAAATAACCAACTCTATACAACTCGGGAGATAGCAGAGATATTAAAAATATCGAAATCTAGCGTTGAGAACCATTTGGTTACATGAATCATACGATGTTTGAGTGCCGAACGATTTAAGCGAAAAAAATTTAATGGATCGGATCTCCATAAGCGATTCACTGCTGAAACGTAACGCTAACGATCAATTTTTAAAACGAATGATTACGAGCAACAAAAAGAAGTGGATCGTATACAACAATGTGAAGCGAAAAAAATCATAGAGTAAGCGAGGTAAACCACCATTAACCACTTCAAAAGCCGATTTGCATCCGGAAAAAATCATACTCTATATTTGATGGGATTTTAAAGGAATCGTCTACTATGAACATCTCCCGCACAACGAAACGATTGATTCGAGTAAATACTGTTCTCAATTCTCAATTAGACGATTCTCGATTAAAAGCAGCAATCGACTAAAAGCGTCCGTAGTTGGACAATCAGAAGGGCGTCGTCTTTCATCAGGATAACGCCAGACCTCACATCTCTTTGTAAACCTAACAAAAATTGGTACAGCTTGGCTAGGATGTCCTATCACATCCGCTATATTCACCTGACCTAACACCGTCAGATTTTCACTAATTCCGGTGTCTATAGAACTCCATTAATGGGAAGAACTTCACTTCGCTGGAGGCCTGTAAAATCCACTTAGAGATGTTCTTCGCCCAGAAAGATGGGAAGTTCTACGAGAGCGGTATCATGAAATTGGTTGAAAGATTAAAGTTGTGCAAAAAAAAACGGTGTATACTGTGATTAAAGGCATTTAAAATATAAATACAAATTTAGGTACGAAAATGGCTAATAAGAGCCAGGCGCAGATATCAGGCGCAACATACTGACATGCATACTGACCTAAATATCCTCTTAGATTTTTCTAGAAAAAAATAAAACAGTATTGTGTGATTTTTGAACTTTTTAAATGTGTTTTTAAATATAACATATGCTTTTTTTTAATTATCCTTTATATTCACAAAATATAATATACATATAGCAGTATAGCAATATAATATAATAGCACAAAAATATCTAATTCTTCATTCACAGTATACACAGCAAATTTTAATGTTAATATTCTTATATTTATTATTTATAGTTAAAACAATAAAATTTAATTTATAGAAGGATTTTGTGATATGATACTGGAACTAGAAGAGGCATTCTCGCGTTTCGTGGCACAACAGATATTTCTTCTCTTTAGGCGCGCTTGTTGCGCACTCCGTTATTAGTGGCTCCAATTGACACACAAAGAACAGGAAGGTCAAATTTGTGAGAGCGTGAAAAGGTGAACGCGTGGCCAAGAATAATTAGCGTCCCGTGAGATCAAGCATGTTGAGAGAGATCAACAAGACAGGAATTCACACCACGGATGCCGATCCCGACTTGTAATAAGGAGCGGCACGGCCGATCGCACTCCTTAATTACTGCCGCGTCTACGAATGCCGTAAAGGCCCGACGGGCCATCCTAATACTCTGGCCATTACGCGGATTAGATTGCACTTTGATCTTGCGCCGCGTTTACGACGTCGCCCGCGGTGATTTATCGGCGCGAGTAAGATGAAAGAGAGGAGATTCTAGACCTTTCTCCTGTTGAGGAGAGAAGATCTCTCAGAAATTCGAACGCCTCTTACTAGAAAAAATATCAATTCTGTCGTGACCGGGTCTTTATACGTATATCTGGTTAAAGTAGAAAAAGGCGTAGTTTTTTCCAAAGTACATTAATATGTACATTAATTATATGACGTGAAAATTTTGATGGTAAAATCAAGTCTGATCTTGATGTAAAAATTTTGTAAGATGTCAGGGGTAATGCGCAATCATTTTAATCTGCCTGCTATAAAAATGAATTATGAGAAATTATATACCTATTCTATAATTACCGTTATCTCTAAATTTATATAATCGCAAAATAAGGATTAAGCTTCTATAAATTAGTTAATCTTAATACGATTGCTTAATAAAAGTATATCGAGACATATTAATAGTTTCTAAGTTATGAGTGATGGAAAGAATTTTCATTAAACCTTAGAGATGCAACCAAATAATAAATTATTTTTCTCAAGAGTGCTTCTCCAAAATACTTACAATTAAACTAACACTAACAATAAGTTAAATACATATTTAAATCAGATACCTTCTAAAACACACTGTAACCTACACACTACTTTATTCACAGAAAGCTTCGATTAAAAATAGATATTAGAATGCATTTGAAATACGTTGCTTGGTTAAGCGACGACGCAAAATTGCGCGCTTTGCCCAGAGAATGTTAGAAAATGTCGGACTAATGCAGGAAAAGGGAGAGGGGGGGGGGGGAAATAAGGGAGCGCCGACAAGGAAGGGACGCGAAAAAGACTCTGGAGACTCTGAGAAGAGAGGAGAGTTTGAGGGAATGAAGCGCGGCGCCAGAGGCAACTGACGCGTCTGATGAGCTTCCCTTTTTCCGCTTCCCCTAGCTGTCCGATTCAGCCTCTATCGTGCTCCCTCGCTTCTTATTCGCCCTCCTTTTTCTAAACCACCTTCATTTTACCCCGCCAGCGATCACACCGTTTCATCGCTTTACGTCCTTCATATTATCTTTCCTCTTCGGCACATGTGCGAGTTCTCAAATTCTCAAGAATTTCTTTATCATCCTTTATCCGGATTCCATCTTGCATTGCTTCTCTCTTTTTCTCTCTGCCATAATTACAGTAATTCATAATTATTTATAAAAAAAAATATAAATACATATATATATATAAAATATATATAAATATATAGATATAAAAATATAAATATATACATATATATATATATCTCTTTGTGTCGTTATCGTTACACATTTATATTACATGAATTGGAAAAAAAAGTCGGTCAACATAGAGACTGGCAGTTTTGACACTTTACAAAAAAGCTTAATCTTTTTATGAAATGATTAATTTTAGAAACAACTTACAACACACACACACACACACACACACACACACACACACACACATGTATATATGTATATATATAAAATTAATTTAATTACATCATTAATATGATATATCAAACAAAAACGCATCGTTAAAGAAGACACTATCAACTGATCTGTTTACTGATCTCTTTCATCATTATCTGATTTTAATATATTTAAACAGCATAGTATAATTATCGAGACAAAAAGAGAAATTTCCTTTCCTCCTATTTTTTCTATTATTATTATTAATATTTAAGCATCTAAGTCTGAATGCAGTCAAACATTTAAATGTGATTTAATATATGATTATTTATTATTATACTCCCCACTTAAATGTTTAACGATGTGCGATATTTTTTTAACACTTACAATTAGTAGGTGTCGGTGCGCGAGAGACTGCGTCCTCCATTAAACTTACTTTACAGTATTAAGGACTGCTCCGTCCAGGCAGGATGTCTCCGAACCGAGCCAATTTCCTTTCGTTGCCCGCGGCGCGCAGAACCCACCCACCACCGGACGACCCAGCATGCTCTCGACGACGATGGAAATGGCATCGGGCTACGGAAGGCTGTAGGATCGAATTAATTAAGACCGCTATACGCCTGCCGTGGCGCGGAATTCATGGAGATATCCCTAAATGCGCTTTACGATCGGCGCGACTGTCGCGTCGTGAACAATCGATAAGTTAAGTGCGCGAGAGGAAGATTCGAGAGAAGTTTGTGGAAAATAAGATCTTCGAAATGAATGGATCGCGATTTAATATTGATTCGTGATTATTATATCGAGATTAAATGTTTATTCTAATTTTGATCTATAGCAACTTTTAATATTTTTTTTTAATATAACTTAAATATTCGTAATTATTGTAATACCATTTTTTATATTAATTACGTACATGAATATATATATTCTGTGCTTATATGTATACAAAATCCTTTAAATATTTTTTGTCGCGATGGACTTTGGGCAGTTAATTACGATCATATTTGCTTTTCAACAAAATATCGCTAGTTTGATTTTTCGTGAATAATAATAATAAATTGAGACCAACGCGCACACGCATGAGAAGTAATCCGAACATTAATTCGCATGGCGTGTTGAAGTTGCACGAACATAAGCAAGTAGGAGTCGCGATCTCTCGCGCTTACTTCGCAAAGTCCGATCTCTTTTTAACCCTTCCCTCCACTCTCTCTCTCTCTCCAATCCATCCCCTCGCGTCGCTCACGAATTGCTTTCCAAGGCTGTTTAACCACCTGTTACGCCGAGAGAGAGAGACAGAGACTCTCGCCGAACTTCCGCGCCTTTCTTTTTCGCAAAACAAGCGAGCACCGCTCACATTCTCGTCCACCTTCTTTCTCGCTCTCTCCGTCATCGTCGTGAAATCTGTCAGTATCCCCTTTGCGATTCCACGTCGACGTCCTTTGTGCTTTCACCCCCAATAGCATGCGCATATTCATCTTCCTAAAAAACTGTATTTCGCATCCTTGAAAACGGGAATGCGTTTTATTTTGCTCTAAAAAGAGCGCGATGAATGCGATATTTAAATATAAAATATTACAAATATAATACTAGAAATAAAACAGACATCTTAGTATGCATTTCTTAAATAATAAAATTTACATATCTAATTTTTATTTTATTTTGTATATATAATATAAATTTAATTACACATTTAATTGCATTATAAAATAGAAATAAAAAAAAAATATAAATATATACAATATATAGATGTGTATTGTTATATAAAATATAATGTGCATATGTATATATAATATTATATGTGTGTGTGTTTATATATATATATGTATATATATATTATATATGTATATATATATATATATATATATATATATATAAATATTTATTATATATAGTATATAATATCCAAAAAATAAAATGCTTATTTTATTTGTTATTTACTCTTTTATATGAAGTTGATTAATTTTATGTTATTTATTTTATTCCGAAGAATCTATCGTCGATTAAGGAAAGAATTTTTCTCGATTCGAGGAAAAATAGGTCTCTCTAGTTTTATCGATCGCTCAAAAATGGAATTGCTTATTCTTCAGACACTTTCGCCATTGTTCCAGTGATCGCGGCAAAAGTGTTCGCAGATAGCGGCTTGTCTTCGTGATCTTTTAACTGCTCTGCGTCATAAAAAAATCGTATCGTTTCTGTCCCTCCTTCGTCACGCGATAAATTGAAATACGATAACAGTGATGAAACAAACAACGATGACCTGTCCAGTCCTTTAAGATGTAACGGTACTCACATGTCTTTGTACTTCTTGAAAAGTTCTTCTATGATCGCTCCTTGCCTGATAAAGCCCAAAAAAATCGCTACCAAGACGGAAATTCTCTTTTTCAGAATTTGTGTATAAACAATCTTGATATTTAAATTTGATCTGTCTACATTTTCATTAAAAATATTAAGCTTCCTTCATATCCACATCTCTTCGAGAGAGTTCTTTTTCCACAGTTTTTTAAATTCTAAAATGGCATGTTAATAACAATCAAGATTGCCCGATATATATCGGAAATCCACATTTGTTTCCAATGAGCGTCGAAACATCCAACAAAAATATCTCGGGAAATTCGTTGGCGCAATTTCCGTCTTTTTTAAAAGCCGATAATCGATCATTCTTCGGCTTGTTTACCGCTGAAGTCGAAATACACTTATCGCGTTCAGCACCCTCACTCACTATAACTTCTATGACCTTCGCCTCTTTAAATGCGCACTATAATCGTCTGCTCATACGAGCGTTCGTTGAAAACAATATCCCTTTTCCCCCTAATTTGATTTTTATTTGATATTCATAAACGGGCGTTTCATCGAATATTTTTTTAAACATAGTTTTATTATCTGATCTTATTATCTGATCGGCAATTTTGTGAATTATTTGGACTTTTTTATCTCGTTTGACGTGGTTTTAGAATAATATATTTCAATTTTTTCATTTAATAAGTTTCTCAGTACAAAATAATTTCAGATTTGAAGACTCCCGTTGTAGTTTAGAAATTTTAAAAATATTGTAATTTTCTTTCAGCTGCTGATGATCGGCAGTTTCTTTTATTTTGGTCGATGTCGATCAAAGTCTTCGATCCTGAAATGAAAATTCTATTATATGAGTTTAATTGCAATTTTAGAATCGTAAAGATTTAAGAATGTGTTTGTTACTAATAAATCTTGATGATAATAATTATTTATATCCTTGTTATCATTTTTCATGTCATTAATTATATTTATATTGTAAATATTTACTTGCAAGATTTCGCACGTTGAAGCCATAAAGGAATTATTTCAGCCAAGATGTAGTCTTTTGCTAATTTTATTTTGCGCTTCGGAAAAATAATTTCTTGCATAGCAACTTGTTCAATATTTTCTATAGGAAGATCCTTGAAGGGAGTTTTTCCTTATAGAGTTAACGGAAACTGCGAAATCGACGGGTTTATGCAACTTTTCGCGTTTTCTTTTATTCACGAATCTGATTATAACTGACTTTAACGCGACTGAACTTGAACTTCTTCTTCTTCTTTTTAATTCTTCACTGAAGAGATCACGAAGATAATGTATCTTTTTCATTTTTAACGTCCAATTAAAATCCGAATTATCAACGATTTCTGTTTTTTTAACGCATCAATCACACACACACACACACACACACACACACACACACACACACGCGCGCGCGCGCGCGCGCGCGCGCGCGCGCGCACACACATATATGTGTGTAGGTGCTTTTCGTCTCCTCACTGTAACTCGCTTAAGGTCAACAAATGATAAAATATCTGCAATCGTTTTCAAAATTGACACACTGCAAGAATGATTGGTTCACGAAATTTATCTTTCGTCATGCTTTCAACAATCGTTTCACTAACGGATCCGACGTGGTCGCGGTCGATGCGGAAACGTTACGATTAAATGCGCTGAACTTCGTCCATCTCGCCATTCGTCACGTTATCGATTCTCCGCGGTTGTGTAGCCGCGTAACTATTTTTCGAAAGTTCAAAGTTCGCGGCCGATGGCAGACTCCAATTACTGTCGATCCGCCGTCGCCGCCGTTGTCGATGACGAGGTTTTATCCTCGAGATCCTTGTCTCACAGTCTTTTCCTTTTTTTGCCGCACCGGCCGGAGCTATATCGAGTATTGATCGTGTTGGGGATGCCTTTGGTGACGACGTTCGTCGGTCGGAGTTCTATTGACCTGAAAATGACTACAATACCGAAAAATTAATATTAGATTTTGATTTTCCTTAGAATGAGATCGAAGAAATTTAAGAAATTTCATGAAATTTTTTAGAATTTTATTTTTGTAAAATTAACATATGTATTAAGAATATAAATATCTTCTGCTTAAAATATAGCTTCATTTTTTTAAAATTAAATATGATATAATGATAAAAAAATATGTTTCATATACATATATTTATATATCCATAACTAGGAGAAACGGGCGCGCGCGCCTCAAGGCAATAATTGATGCGTAAATTCCATTTCTTCAAATATGATTTATTGATTATTCAAATTCGTACATTTCGATCTCATATTTGGACTAGCATCAGCAATTGTCAAAGTAATTAACGCAATAAGCGTGGATTACGAAAAAATCGCATATAATATACGAAATAAATAATCACAAAATATACATTCGCATATAAAATTATATACAATACGGATTATAAAAAAATACAATACGGATATGAAATATATACATTAAAAACTGGGTGAAGATGTGCATACGCCCTCCTGTGACTCTTACGACAAACGAAATAAGCTTTCCTCCGGTTTCAGTCGTTAAGAAAGGAAATACACGTCATTGGCTGTTCGGAAGCATTATATAATGTCCAAACAATTGACGGATCATCGCGTAAGCTGGAGAATAGCGTGAAATGTTAAAGGGAATGCAAAATAAATCGATGTTGTAACACAGAGAGGCGACTCACCACATCCATCGCAAGACACCGCGAGCCACATCGATTCGGAATGCAACTGTCAGTTTTTTCGAACGACAGTATTTTAACTGTGATCGTATGACAATGTACAAAGCAAACAACTACCAGGTCCGCCAACATTTGTTACGTTGTGTTGACGTCAACAAAGTGCGCCAATTTAAACTTTAGACAAATTTTCCAGCATAATAAGTGAAGTGAGATAAGTGTTGTGCAGACTTTCTGTATCTTGTTTTGGAGGTTCAAACTATTATTTTTCTCTTGATGAATATCATTTTCGACATCAATCGTTTTCTATTTATCGGCTCTTCATCCAAAATTTTCACTTCGTTCCAAACGAACTCATGATTAATCAACCTATGGTATAATGACAGAATGCTGCGATGTATTTTTATTAATGTGATTGCAGTGTGTTTTCAGGAGTCTAGCTCTCTGTCCGATATATTAAGCATCGCAATCATTGCAAGAGATCTTTGCAAGATCTTTAGGGTTTGTATATATCAGCAGAAGGATAATAATATATTCCTACAATCCTTTTCTTTAATAACTTTAGACATTTTCGAATTATTTAATTTCACATGGGTCATTACATGATATTTTAAATACAATTATCATGTAAAATATTAAATTATATTGATCTCTATATTTTCTTTTTTCTAAATTTTTAATTATCAGGCTTTTTTCCACGTCTTTTTTATATATGCAATGTGTTGGAATATTACAGTAGATATATTAATTTTGTTTGTGAAAGATTATATTTTTTTGGTGCAATATTATATTTTTGTTGTTATGCAACAATTATGCCACTAAAAGTAATTCTACGAAAGTAATTGTATTTCTATATTGTATTTTTATATAAAGTAATTGAATTTCTATATTTATAAATAAAGCATGTTCATAAATTATATTAATTACAATTGTTTTATTTTTCGTTTTATGATAGTAACTTAATCATTCCTAAAAGAAAAGAAACATGATCGTTCCAAGATTTGTTAAAAATTAAAAATGCAGGACAGTTGGTAAAAAATTATATCTATTTGTTGAAATGTTATCAAAGATAGAAAAATTTGATAACTTTTTGCTTAAAGGTTGGTGAAAAAGCGTAGTTTTGATCTGGCAACAATGATTTCTATTAACGGGTCACTTTTAGGTTATGTCATAGTTGCATCGTGTTGTGTTTTTGTTCATTAAATTTTATTAAATCATAAAGTTTTATTTTTAAAAATGGATCGAGTGTGTTATTTGTGTGGAGACAAAGTGGACAAAGATAAGAAAATTGTTTTGCATCAGTATATACAGCACAGAACATTTCAATTACATTGCAGCAATGTTACAATCTTGCAAATTGCAACGTAATATTGTAGAGACATTACAGAAACATGTCATTGTAATATTTCATGAGAAATGTTACTGCAATATTCCAAAAATATTACAAAGAAATAGTATTCAGTCGCTAGTTCGTGCGTTTACCGTTATGCGACGTGCGATGCGCTATCTATCTCGTATTTAAGTTTTAGTCATAAGAATTATATAAAGCTTGCAAAGAGCGGCCAATAACATTAAAGATATACTACTTCAGTTTAATTTCTGATACAATCCCAAAGCAAGAACTTTAGATATTAAATGGTTTATAAATCGGACAGATAAATGTCCGACGAATGAACGAAAATTGTCCATTCATTATCTACTTAAGATGTAGAGTTTAATATGCATATAAATATAAATAAAATTTTTAATTTTATGAAATAAATAGATAAATTATATTATTATTTAATCAATTACGTTGGGCCAAATGTTTCATATACATACATATATGTATATACAGGGTGTTTCTAAATAAGTGCGAAAAATTTTAGATAATTCTTTGTCGAAAATTAAGGGGAGTTTTTCATATAAACATATACTCCTATATCCCTCCCTGAGGAGTTACACTCCTCTAAAGGGAGAGAGAGAGAGAGAGAGAGAGAGAGAGAGAGCGAGAGAGAGAGAGAAAGGTGAAAATTAGGTTTTCATTTTTTTTCTCAAATTTTGGACAAGTTAAAAAAATGAAATTTGGTGGACATTTTCCACTAATAAAAAGGATACTTATTAATATTGTTTTAATCCTTCCATATCGTTATAAGGGGATGAAACTAGCAATCCCTATTCATTTTTTTATTAGAACCTTCTAACGAACCGGAATGTGATCATCTAAAAATATGAGTTAGAAAGCTTGATTCCTTTAGAAACTTTTTATTTGTTTAATTTTTTTCGTAAAATCAATAGTTTTCAGGGAAAAAAATAAAATACATTATTATGCACAGCACGGTGCTAAATGGCATAGGTTTCGAATTACGAGAAACTGAATTTTAGAATAAAAAAAGCAAGCAAAACAAAATTATAATAAATATTAAAGAAAAATGAAACAAAAACAACACAAAATTATAATTTAAGAAAAAAAATAAAAACCTAATTTTCACCTCCCCCTTTGGAGGAGCGTAACTTTTCAGAAAGGGATATAGGAGTATATGTTTATATGAAAAATCCCCCTTAATTTTCGACAAAGAATCATCTCCTAAAATTTTTTGCACTTATTTAGAAATACCTTGTATATACAGGGTGTACAGAAAGTGTTGAAACCCCTTAATTTTACAAAAATTACGCATTTTCGAAAAAAATGTTTCAGATAACAGTTGTAGGATTTAAAAAGGTCTATTTACTGGTCTTATCGGTTTGACTTTGGGCGTCGCCAAGGTCAGGACAAGGTCACCTTGAATTTTATAAATAGAACCATTCTATTTTTTTTTTATATAAATCGATTTTCGCAATATTCCGCATAAAAAATTATAAGGGTAGGATAGCCAAAAAATGAATAGTTTACGATTTTATACTTTAATTTGACATAATCTTACATAAACTATGAAATATCTCGTAAAATATTCATTTTTCGATGATCTTATCACAATATTTTTATGCACAAAATAATGAGAGGAACTAATTTTATGTATGTATATGTATAAAATAATATTTGTGACTACAAATGTAAGCCAGTTTGATGGAAATATGAAAATTAAGATGAAAGGCATCTATATTTTGCATTATGTGCACTATTCTAGCTTCAGCTTGAGACTTTGAGACTGCGTTTCAAGACAGAGTAACGCGCGTAGCTTGCTATGCGAAAAATGTACATAAATTCATGCGAAAAATATTATTAGGCAGAAGGATCCAGCCTGGCCGTATATTGGCGCATTTCCAAAGTAATATTGCATATTCATTTTACTGTAATATTGCTACAATGTTATGTAGTAATATTTCTGAAAGCGGACATTTTATCGTTGCTGCAATCTTGCAGCAATCCTACAGCAATACTTCACAACATTTATGCAATGTTATAATATTGCGATGAAACGTTGCCACAATGTTTCTACAATCTTGCTATGCTGTATGAGTTCAGCCTTTCTTGTAGTCTCACTAATTAATTTATTCCTCTACTTTTTCCTACAAATATATACTATTGACAACTAAAAATTGATAATTGTTTAAAGATTTCCAAAAAATGTCCAAAATATGCACACATTCATCAAGAGTGGTTGGATACTTGCGGATTAAGTGAAGTGGATGCATCTCATATTTGCATTTGTGCTTACGCCATTTCAACCATAAAGATGTCGGAACAATGAATAAAAAAATAAGGTTAAATCCTGAAGCAATCCCTTCAAGCTGTTCCAAATCCAATAGCATCGATCGTTTATAAAGAAAATGAGTCGCCAAATATAATAAAAAGCAATGCACAACAATTAACGCAAAAAAATTGTATCATTAGTGACATAATGAAAGAGCAACTTTAGTATATTTCATTAATGATGTTTTTTCATTAGTGATGTCATAGATAGTCAATAATTGTGCAATAAAGGGAGAGGCGCTCGCCGGGAATCGGGTGTCGGAGTGCGAGTGAGTGATAAAATCAACGAGGCGGTGGAGTCAGTGTGAAAGTGAGATTTTAATTTACCACAGGTCACAAACAGTTGGCCCCGGAGACAATAACCGAGCGATTTCCGATTTGTGCGGGCACGAAGTAAGAGCGGTGCGAAAAAAAACGTTCGACGAAAGACAGTGCTAGTGCTTCTACAGTTTATTGCGAAGTGCGCCGGCCGCTTTCCGACGGGTCTGTTTTATTCTGTCGACCTTCCAGAAGATTCCCGACAGTGAGAAATCACTTTTGATCTCGAGACAAAAGAGAGTGATATCACAAAGGGAATCTACTAGAAAGTCGGAGGACAGATTTGTTTTGTTATTGAAAAGCGGCAGTTGCTTAGGCAGTTGCTCTCGAATTTGAGCGGCGGCCGTATTGCGGCAGCGTGATTCGCGATGCGAGACGGCCCGAGCGGCGCGAGCAGATGTCGATATCGACGCGCGATTCGCGGAGCGCGCCCGCTGACTATCGGCGCCAAACACGAACTCTTAATCAGGCAAATACCACTAATAATACTTCCTTTTTTTTCGTAATTACTTGCCCAGTCGTGGATACGCATTGTATGCGGTATATCAAGCCTCTTCCTATCACAATTGAATTTCCAACATCCCGCCCGCCTCGTCGAGATGTGATCGACGAACGTGCGATGTGACGACGCAGGCGGTGGCGTGCGTGACGCATTCGATCGAGATCGATAGGCGAGCGGAATCACGCATCGACGTGAGTTATGGTTGAGTGACACGTGGTTGCCACACCGATTCGCGACGGGACCGACGTGCAATAGTCGGGTGACAGGTGAACGCGCAAGCTGAGTGTTACACGAAGTGTGTTCTGTGGCGGCCCCGCGGTGGCGTGGAAAGGCCTGGACACAAGCGCCTTGAGGCGGAAGCAAGAATCCGTAAGAAAAAATTTAATTAAACTCTTAAACCAGGTAATCGAGGTGCTTACGCATTTTTTCTATTTACATTATGTACAACGAAAGGTTAGGTGCCGCGGAGACAACCTCAGGGATTTCACGTTCGCGACGACGGCTCTCGACCGGCGGCGTCCACCGTCGGGAAGGGGACGATCTTCACAACTGGTCGGGTGAGCTCCCCCGTGGCGGTTCGAACGTCTACGACGCGCACCTGGCCGTCCTCTCCTGGATGCAGACGTATTATGCGGGCGAGCGGCCAGCGACACGGAGGCGTCGATTCGCCCTTGAGAAGACACAACTGTCCCTCCTTCACGTTTCCGGAAGTGGACCACCACTTTGGTCGGGGGGTAAGTCCCTGTAGGTATTCGCGGGACCATCGTTGCCATAGATGGTCCCGCATTTGTTGCAGGAGTTTCCAGCGGCTCAGTCGATTCGGTGGAGTGTCTAGCAGTGAGGGCTCCAGAATAGCGCTGAGCGGGGCCCCGGTAAGAAAGTGCCCCGGTGTCAAGGCGCCGAGGTCCGCGGGGTCGTCCGTCAGCGCCTGGAGTGGACGTGAGTTGAGGCACGCCTCTACCTCCGCCAGGAAGGTGCTGATCTCCTCGTAAGTCAGTCTGGTCTCGCCGATAACACGCCGCAGATGGTGTTTCAGGGCCTTCACTGCTGCTTCCCATAACCCGCCGAAGTGCGGGGCAGCGGGTGGGTTGAAGTGCCACCGAGTACCGGCGTCCGCTAGGCGCCCGATGATCCTGTGGGCCTCTCGACTGGCCGTCTGGAAAAGCGCCTTAAGCTGCGCGTCGGCCCCCACAAAGTTGGTTCCGCAGTCGCTGTATACAGCTTGGCATACCCCTCGACGTGCGGAGAAGCGACGGAAGGCGGCCAGGAAGGCGTCCGCGGAATAATCGCTGACTGCTTCCAGATGGACAGCGCGGGAGCTAAAACAAATGAATACGGCCAGGAAGGCCTTGTAGGCCTTATGGCCGCGCCCTTTCGCCGTCCGCAACCAGATCGGCCCGGCGAAGTCCACGCCGGTGTGTAGGAAAGGCCGACTGGGAGTGACCCGTGCTCGAGGTAGATTCCCCATCAGTGGTTGTGGGGTCGCCGCCCGCCATCGAACGCAGGTTAGGCAGCGATGAATGAAGCGTCGGACCGTCTGACGACCTCGCGGGATCCAGAACCGTTGGCGGATGTCCGCCAGGGTGGCTTGGACTCCACCGTGGAAGGTGCGTCGGTGACTGGCGTCGATGACCAGGTACGTAAGATGAGACACCGGTGGTAGGATCATAGGGTGAAGCTGCTCATCGTCTAAGATCGCGTGTTTCAGACGCCCGCCGACCCTCAGTATCCCGTCGCCGTCGACGGTCGGCGTGAGGCTCCGGAGGGGGCTCCGGCCGGACAGTGGTCGACCAAGGCCGACGTCTCTCAGCTCTCCTTGGAAGGCTACCGTTTGCGTCACGCGGACCCATCGCACTAGCGCGGCCTCCAGTTCCACCGGAGACAGAATCGCGGGCTGATTATCTGATGGCGGACCGCGTCGTTTCCACCGCCAGATCCAGGCGGAGACTCGGAGTAACCGACGCAACGACGAGAAGCGGTTGAGTTCCTCCGGCTCCTTGATCTCAACAGCAGTGAGGCACCTGGTGTGTCGTCGGTCCGGGAGGTCAACCTCAGTCAAACGGCCGGGGTTCGTCAGCCAGGCGGCAGAGTCCTCCCCAAAGAACTTAGGTCCTTGCCACCACAACGGATGCTGAAGCAGCTCCCGAGGGGACACTCCACGGGAGGCGCAGTCCGCGGGATTGTCTCGCCCAGGTATGTGCCTCCATTTCGCTTCCGGGAGAACCCGTTGGATCTCCGCTACTCGATTGGCCACAAAAGTAGTCCATTTTGCTGGATGCCCACGGACCCAGCCGAGCGTAACCGTAGAATCGGTCCACAGGTACACCGGAGACGCCTCCAAGTCCAGCGTGGCTCGAACGTGCGCCGCAAGTCTGGAAAGTAACGTGGCCGCGCAGAGCTCCAATCTGGGGAGCGATACACGTTTCAGCGGGGCGACTTGGCCATGACCATCGAGGTATGCGGTGGTCCATCAGTCACCACCCGCAGATACACCACGGCGGCGAAGGCCCGCTCGGAAGCATGGATCTCGAAGTCGGTCGCCGCATCGTCGCCCCGGAACCATCGAAGCACCCGGACCGCGCTCAACAGAGGTAACTCCTCCTCCAGCATCGTCCAAGCTGTAGCCTCTTCCGCGGCCAATGGAGCGTTCCAGTCAAGCTGCTGCAACCACGCGGCCTGAATGAGTAATTTCGCCCGTACTACGATCGGGGCCAGCCAGCTCAACGGGTCGAACAACCTGGCTGTCTGCGACAGTATCGAGCGTTTCGTGGGCGGATCACCGGAGGGCTCTCGCACCGTGATCGAGAAGTCGTCGGTAGTCGGCCTCCACCTCAAGCCCAGGACGGAGTGCTCGACTGACGGCAGCAACGCTTCGTCGGCAGGCTGTAGCTGGTGTTCCCGAGGGACGTCCTTCAGGAGGGCCCCGTGGTTAGCGGCCCATTTCCTCAACGGGAAGCCGCCCGCCGTGCATAGCCCTGACACCTGCTCCCGGAGAACACAGCAAGACTCTAGAGAAGAAGCCCCGGTAAGCACATCATCCATATAGAGGTCCCGGCGCACCGCCTCGGCTCCTAGCGGGAAGCGATCCTCCTCGTCCGCGGCGAGTTGACGCAAGGTCCTGATTGCGAGGAACGGAGCGCAGGCCAGCCCGTACGTGACCGTGTTCAGGTTGTACTCAAGTAACTGCTCCTCCCCCCTCCACAGTATCCGCTGCAGACTTCGATTCTCCGGATGTACCAATATCTGCCGGTACATTTTTTCAATGTCGGCAACGAATACGTAGCGGTGTCGGCGCCAGCGCATCACTACATCCGAGAGAACCGGCAACAGGTTGGGCCCGGTATGCAGGACGTCGTTGAGAGAAGCACCAGCCGCGGTGCGAGAGGATCCGTTAAAGACGACGCGGATTTTCGCCTCTGCACCAGAGCCCTTCAGGACGCCATGGTGCGGCAAATAGCAGACCAGTCTCGCAGGCACGGAAGGATCCTCGAGCACTGGCGACATGTGGCCGAGTCGTTGATAGTCAGCCATGAAGGCGCAGTACTTCAGCCGGAACTCGCTGTCGAGCTCAAATCGCCGAGCAACGACGCTTAGCATGCGGGATGCGGCCCGGCGTGTCGAGGCGAGTTCGTTCGGGTCGGATCGTACCGGCAACCTCACCTGGTAGCGACCATCGGGGAGGCGGCGGTGTGTCCGGGCGAAGTGCTCCTCGCACTCCTGCTCCTCAGCGGAGAGCGGCAAAGCGGGGCGCGGCGGCTCCTCCCACTCCCAAAAACGGCGCACGGCATCAGCGAGATCCTCGGTGGTCGAGCACTGCAAGGACGACACAATGGAAGCAGTGTGGCTGCTTCCCACGGCGCCCAGGAGGATCCAGCCAAGTCGCGTAGATTGAGCTATAGGTTCCAGAGTTCGGCCCCGACGAAGGTCTGGCAACACCAGGGTGGCGTAGGCGTCCGCTCCGAGCAGCAACTCGACTGGGTCCTGGCTGAGAAACTCCGGGTCGGCTAAGTCGAGCCCATCCACGTGTGGCCACGAGCGCTCCCCCCTTTCGACGGCTCCACTGTAACTAGTCAAACGCGGCAGTACCAAAGCGGAGACGGTCAGGGCGAATTGTCCGGAACGAGAGGATAACGAGATCGACACCCTGCCCCTCGCCAGGCCGGTTTGAACGCCGCCCACACCAAAGATGGCTACGGACGTCGGCGAGCGAGGAAGGCGAAGTCGCTGGGCCAAGGACTCCGCGATTAGTGATGCTTCGGATCCCGGGTCGACTAACGCACGAACAGCATGATGAGCCCCGGCGCGATCCACTACCAGGACTCGCGCGGTCGCGAGCAAGACGGCCGCGCAACCGACGGGTGGTTGCTTCCCCACATTCACCGACGTCGAAGGAGTTGTTCCGGCAGGAACTACGGCCACGGCCGCAAACGTCTCGTGCAAGGAAGAGTGGTGCCGCCCCGCGCACTTAGTACAAGTTTTGACTGATGAACACTCACCGATCATGTGACGACCCAGGCAATTCCAGCATCGCTGGTGAGTATTCACGATCTCGCGGCGCTTCTGAGCGGATTTCTTCTTGTAGGTATCACAAAAGGCAAGAAAATGCTCTTTCTTACAGAGCGGGCAGCTGCGGTTCGACTCTGCCCCACGGCCCTTCGCATGGTGTACGCGGGCAGCGCGCCCCGTCTTGTCACTGGACTTCGCGGAGGGCTCCCCGGAAGCAACCCTGAGAACCTCCTGCGTCATCATCTGCTCCTGCAAGAACCCTCGCAGTGCTTCGTAGGACGGCGGCAATGAAGACTTGCCGAGGGAATTCTCCCATTCCCGGCGGGTCTTTGCATCGAGCAGTTCGATCACCAAGTGTACGAAGAGATCCGAGCCATCGGTGATTGGGCGTCCAATGCCCTCCAGGGCCCCGACGGTAGACACAACTCCATGAAAGATTCGCCGGAGATCTGCGGCAGAATCCGACTTCATC
This sequence comes from Lasius platythorax, assembly GCA_963971435.1. Lineage (NCBI taxonomy): Eukaryota > Metazoa > Arthropoda > Insecta > Hymenoptera > Formicidae > Lasius > Lasius platythorax. The sequence goes on along the minus strand of OZ020548.1, from coordinate 6,225,653 downwards.
TTCGGTAGAGAGGTAAAAGCCGACAAGTAAGAGCGCACTAAGAGCCGCTTGTTCTCGAAGTGCTCGGTTAGAGTGTCCCAGGCTCGCTCAAAATTCTCCTGTGTAGCGGGTAAGTTTCGGATCAATTGGTCGGCGTCGCCCTTTACGCTAGTCTTCAGATAATGCATCTTTTCGACCTTTGACAGAGCGGCCTCGTCGACGACGATGGAGCGGAACAGATCCCGAAAGGCCGGCCAATCCTCAAACTTTCCTGAAAACTGTGGCAGCTGTATGCGCGGCAATACGTTCCGAGACGACGAGGATTCCGACTGCACGGGCTTAGCGTCCCGGCCGACCAGCACTTTCGCAAGTCCCTGCTCGACTTCTAACAGCTCGGCGCGTTGTTGGAGATACTCCATTTCCACCACACTTACAAAGTCATCCTTCACGTAGTGGTGTTCCTCGAGTCTGGCGCCGTACTCCGACTGCAGCTCTTCATGCTGCTCTTCGAACTTGGCCCACTTTCGATCGAGAATCTTCAGGGCGGACTGCACGAGGGCGACGGACAGTCTCGCCGCTCCGGCCTTGCGGAGATTATCCCCGGAACGGGCAATGCGCCCGTGGAGCTCCTGTTGCGAAGCGATTAATTTCTCCATTTTTTTTCTCTCCACAGATCACTCAACTCACTTTCACCGCACAACACCAGCAAGGAATCACCCCGAGCTTACCACGAGCTAGTCACCCTCCGGACTCAGAAGTAATCACGGTGCCGGCCTCGACGGCGGAAGGCGCCGAGATCCGGCTCGAAGGACCAGAAATGTGCAATAAAGGGAGAGGCGCTCGCCAGGGATCGGGTGTCGGAGTGCGAGTGAGTGATAAAATCAACGAGGCGGTGGAGTCAGTGTGAAAGTGAGATTTTAATTTACCACAGGTCACAAACAGTTGGCCCCGGAGACAATAACCGAGCGATTTCCGATTTGTGCGGGCACGAAGTAAGAGCGATGCGAAAAAAAACGTTCGACGAAAGACAGTGCTAGTGCTTCTACAGTTTATTGCGAAGTGCGCCGGCCGCTTTCCGACGGGTCTGTTTTATTCTGTCGACCTTCCAGAAGATTCCCGACAGTGAGAAATCACTTTTGATCTCGAGACAAAAGAGAGTGATATCACAAAGGGAATCTACTAGAAAGTCGGAGGACAGATTTGTTTTGTTATTGAAAAGCGGCAGTTGCTTAGGCAGTTGCTCTCGAATTTGAGCGGCGGCCGTATTGCGGCAGCGTGATTCGCGATGCGAGACGGCCCGAGCGGCGCGAGCAGATGTCGATATCGACGCGCGATTCGCGGAGCGCGCCCGCTGACTATCGGCGCCAAACACGAACTCTTAATCAGGCAAATACCACTAATAATACTTCCTTTTTTTTCGTAATTACTTGCCCAGTCGTGGATACGCATTGTATGCGGTATAGCAAGCCTCTTCCTATCACAATTGAATTTCCAACAATAATAGAAAATAGAGTTAACGATAATAATGGGATAAAAGAATTGTGAACGTCAATAAATGTCGACATCAACAATTATTTATTAAATATAAATGATGACATTAAAGATGTACAATTAACGCTAAAAAATGTGAATATCAAAAATGATATTACAGTAAACGCTTTCCCAGCAACATTAGCAAGTAGAATCGTACATTTCTGATGACATAATGGAAATACAGTCAACGTTGCAAAACAGCAATATTGGTAATTAATTTATTATCTAATTTCTTTTTATGTAAATATATTTTTATTGAAGAAATGTATTTATTGTTTCAGAGTTGAGCGAAATACAAACACTTGATATTGCAAATCCAGAGCAAATTCATAAAAAAATAAAAATTGTAACGTTATGGAGGAACAGTCAATATCACAAAACGATAATGTTGATAATTGAAGTACTTTTGCACATTAGATCTCGCTCAAAAAAGTTCAAATGTTCCATTGAAAATCCAGAAAGATTGGATGAAACAATTAATTTTGATCAGTAGTAGTATATTTATTTCGTACCGTTTTTTACAAAAAAACTTTTTACGTGTCCCTTCTTTCAAGAATATACATAGATGCCAATATATATTATATTATATTACATTGTATCACATCAAATATCACATTACATTATATTATATTATATTCTTATATTTTATATTATATTCTTTATTATATTATATTGTTGCACTCGCATTGAGTTTGAGCCAGACGCCCAGTACATTAGAAGTCGCGAAACGTCCTTAGCAACGAGCTGGTATTGATTAGACAACGTTAGAGAGATTCGATCTGATATCGCTGGATCTATCGGACGTATCTTCCCGACGGTTATCATTTTATTATATTTCTGTGTTCCTCTTGTGTTCTGTTTCATTAAAGTTATTAAGTTACATTCATAATTAGTGTTCTTATTTACGCGCGAGTGTTGGTGTGTGAGAAAGCAAGTCGCGAGATCGATTAAGATCGAGCCGCGGGCGTAAGACTTTGGGGGCTCGTCCGGGATCGAGGACAACGACGAATTTTTCTTTGGAGTAGTCGAATGAGCGCAGAACAGCAGAGCTCACAATCCGATACCGGAGTGTCAACGCGGAAGAGGATGCGAGCGGCGACCCCTCTTCGAACTGCGACGTCTGAAATAGCGACGGTAGCGATGACTCTCGAGGCCGCGGTACAGGAGATTCGTTTACTACGAGAAGAGCAGCAACAACAACGAGCTGCATTCGATGTTCTTCTGCGCCAGCGAGACGAGAAGATTCGCCGGATGGGCAGGAATCTTCAGTCGCATAATCAGCTAAGTCCTTCCATTAATAGAGCTTTCGAGAATATTGTGACGAATAACGAGGGGGAAAATGATGTCCGTTCAAGATTGGGCTTCAAGCTGAAGCCCGATACATTTTACGGGACGGCTCCGCTGCGGGAATTCCTCTCCCAATTTCTTCTTATTGCGCGCGCGAATAGCTGGAGTGATGCGACAAAGTCTATCGCGTTAGCCGCGAGGAAAGACGCACGGAAAGGAATTAAAGGGGAAGGGAATGATGGGAAAGGGAAAAGAGAAGACGACCGAAAAGAAAAATGGTGAGGAAACAATTTCGCTTCCAACCGGAGGGAGTGTTAGACATGCGGGAAGACAGGGCATTTTTGCTCCGAATGCCCTGACGAAGAGAAAAACGCGGTTTAATTGAACTCAGCGGGGCGGGTTCGACTTACGAGAGAAATGCCTCTATTATTTATTAATCATTTTTTTATCACATAAACTTAAAAAGTTACGTTGTTTAGAATTTCTGCATGTATTGTTTATTTCTTTTTTAGAAAAAAAGCTTTCTATCCAGAGAGTGGTCTACCTAAGAAGATTGCCTCGCTCACGGTTTTTGATCCGTGGTTTTCCCGTGGAGCGTAAGGCGAATGCCGAGGGAAGGACTTAGGGAGTCTTCCGAGACGTTGGGTCTACGGAAAGTTATCTTCCCCCCTTTGTCCGAAGAACTTGAAGAGATTCAGCATTAACGACACCCTGCGACAGAAAGCTAAAAAAAGGGCAGCGCTCAGCGAAGAAAGGCGGAGGAATCCCTGCAATGGAGGGATTTGGGAGGTCGTCCTGGAGTCGGCAGGGAGGGGGAGAGTTTGCCCAACTCTCCCCAGAAGAGGGGCCGATTGGGGACCTGCCCTGAAGACGGTTTCCTAAGGAAACGGATCCAGAAGAGGACGTAGCCTGGTAACCCGTTGCAGCAGCTCGGGGAGGGCAAGGAATCGTCCGGTCACCTTGGAGTCCGTGATGAGGGAATGAAGCACCGTTTGTACACTACCCATGTGGATTGTCGGGACGACAATTCTGAAGAGGGAGGGTAGTGTTGCACTCGCATTGAGTTTGAGCCAGACGCCCAGTACATTAGAAGTCGCGAAGCGTCCTTAGCAACGAGCTGGTATTGATTAGACAACGTTAGAGAGATTCGATCTGGTATCGCCGGATCTATCGGACGTATCTTTCCGACGGTTATTGTTTTATTATATTTCTGTGTTTTCCTTGTGTTCTGTTTCATTAAAGTTATTAAGTTACATTCATAATTAGTGTTCTTATTTACGCGCGAGTGTTGGTGTGTGAGAAAGCGAGTCGCGAGATCGATTAAGATCGAGCCGCGGGCGCAACAATATTATATTCCATTATTACAACATACTATATTTTATTTTATTATACTATACTATATTATATTGTAACGTGCCGCTTTTGCGAGACGGCTCGGAATCGCTAGGGATCAGGGCTCGGAAAGGGCTACGAGACAATCAAACGGATGTACAGTAAAAGATGTTTATTGAGTCAGTTTGTGTGCATGTACAAGTGTGATGAGTGTGTACGTGTATAAGTGCACCGAGTGTAAGAAGTATGCGTGTATATAACGATGTACAGTGTGTATGAAGTATGTGTGTGTATAACTGTGTACAGAGTGTACGAAGTATGCGTGTGTATAAAGATGTACAGTATGTATGAGGTATGCGTGTGTATAAATGTGTACGAAGTACGCGTGTGTATAAAGATACGTATGTGTGAACGAGGTATGTGTATGTGCACAATATACGGACGTATGTGTGAGCGCTGTGTATATCTATGTGCAGTAAATGTGCGGTATATATGCGTGAGTGCGGTGAATCAGCAACGTGAACGGTGTACGTGTAATGAACGGTTAAATGTGTATTCGGTATGTACAGTATAGCGTGAACGCGGTGTACCTATAAGTACTGTATATGTGCAGTATGTGTTGTGTAACGTGAACGGTGTGCGTGTAATGAACGGTTAAATGTATATTTACAGTGTAATGGTGTCAGATCGGACTGGGCAATGAAAACCTTTATTTAAAAGTCCGATTGTATAGTAATGCAGTCGGCTTCGAGCGATTTATAGTTCGTAGAATTCTATAAGCGGGTTGGCTTATTATCGCCGCTTATTTTTGCCCGTCTTCGGCTCTTTAAATGCCAAGCGCGTGGCTTTGTTGACGTATACGCGTGAGCGAGATAGACGAGGGGAGTGCGGGCACGCGGGCGCGAAGGCGCGAGAGCGCGTGTATGCGCGTATGTTAAATTTAGCGTTTAATTGCTTGGTGTAGGCTAGATGCAATTCTGATTTCTGGTACGGATGACGGTACTGCGATGCAACGGCCGACGAGAGCACCCGTCAGCGGCAGGGAGCTCCCTACCCGTTGATCTTATCGTTGCAAAGTATGCAAGGAGTTTTCAGACTGCCGAAAGCGCTCGGCGGAGGCTGGGTGCACCCAACCCCGTTTCTTTCTCTTCGAAGAAGCTGTCTTGGTTCGGTTTCTTCTCAGGCGCCGTACTGGCTCCAATCGGAACGGAAGCCAGAATGAATTTTCCTTCGTCGGGTCGCTCTTTTTATTCTCCAAAATTACCCGTTCGGGTAATTTCGGCGTTAATCGTCGGGCCCGATTGTTCTCGCTTAATGCGAGTAATTATTGCCGAATGGATTCGGCGGTGTTCGGGCGGCCCCGGCGACGGTGCGGCAGGGACCGTCGCGCTTTCCGGCGGAATTTGGAGCGGTTCGGAAGCGCCGAGACAATGGCCCTGAATTCGGATGCCAGCGACCGTATAACGGCTCGAATCGGTCGCGATTTGTAAGTTTAAAAAAGAGCGCATTGCGCCGCTGCATCTTGCCCGGCTGGTGGTCGCCGGGTGGCAGCCTTCCGGCGGATTGACGGCTGGGTAGAACGATCATCGGAGGGGCATCGTTACAATATTACATTTGGTTTGCGCTTCTGTTTCTATATACATACATAGTTTGTCGTAGCTTTCTTATTTTTGTTTATAATCTTTACTAGTCTTCCAAATTCCAATCATTTTCTTCCAAACGCTCGACTAACTCTGAATCCCATTCTTCCCCCATGGTTAATTCCTTGTTCCTAGCCATTTTCTCGAATTCTTTGGTATATTTCCAGAGCTCAGGGCTCGGGTTACCCTTTAATTTACTATTTAACCAGATTGAGAAATCAGAAAAATTAGAATTTTGTATTTCTCCCAGCCATTTGTCCAAATCTTTTCTTATCTCCCTTTTTTTATTTCTAACGCCTCTTCCTTACATTTAATTATGTGTTCTAAACTCTCTCTCCTCTCTCCACTTCCTCACACATTTTACATCTAGTATCCCTAAACTCCTTATTCTCTTTTTTCCCTACGTTCCATCTTATTCTGGCCCATTGTTTAAAAGAATGGAAGGGAAAAAAGATGGTTAAAAAACCATCCCTTTATCCCTTCCATATTCTAATACTTTTCTATTTCTGCCGTTTCTTTCCTTTCCTTATATTTCTTGCAGTATTTGGATTTTTCAATTTTTCCTCAGTCCTCCTGTATTCCTTGATCCCATTTCTTAAGCATTTGTTCGCGTTGCATGCTCCAATGTACACCAGAGAGCACTTGGATCACAGGTAAGATGGCGGTTGGAGCAGATGAGTTTATGTGCACCAACGCTCAGTGACACGAACGGACTTGAGCACTTCCCCTTCCTTATAGTACAACATTCATGCAATTCCATACTACCAGCTTAATTGATAAAAATAATTTCAAATTAAAGCTAACAATTGATTAAATAAATTGATTACTATGTAACGGTTCGCCTCTCCCGACGCCGCGGATCAGGCTCGCCGGTGCCAGAATTCGGGAAAAGAGGGAAACTCGAACTCGCTTTCCTTTGTTGGTAATAATGGTTTTTTATTATTAGCTTCTTTAATAATGTGCAGAAGGCAGGCCAGCAAAAGGCTGCCAAGCTACAGACAAACAGTGATCTTAAATCTACGTGCAGCAGGCAAGTAGCAAGCTTACGACTAGGCAGAAGGTGTATATACAGGCAGGAAGCCACGTGCGAACAAGAAGCTGCCGAGCAGCATACAAGTAGGTGAACTTACAACTACGCGGAATGTACAAGCGGGAAGCCACGCAGAAGGCGTGCGAGCAAGAAGCGGCCGAGTAGCATACAAGCAGGTAAACTTACAACTACGCGGAATGTACAAGCGGGAAGCCACGCAGAAGGCGTGCGAGCAAGAAGCTGCCGAGCAGCGGACAAGCAGGTGAACTTACAACGAAGCGGAATGTACAAGCGGGAAGCCACGCAGAAGGCGTGCGAGTAAGAAGCTGCAGAGCAGCGGACAAGCAGGTGAACTTACGACTACGCGAAATATATACAACGAGGAAGCCACGCAGAAGGCGTGCGAGCAGAAAGCCGTCGAGCGGCGGACAAGCGGGGAGCTTAAATCTACCCGGGATATATACAAGCGGATAGCTACGCAGAAGCTGAACCATCGACCGGGTGCTCCCGGCGTCACAGCAAGTACGCCCGCTGCCTGGTTTTAGCGGTACCGGAGAAGCGGTAGCCAGCAACCGGGTACTCCCGGCGTCATAGCGAGTATGCCCGCTGCCTGGCTTTAGCGGTATTGGAGAAGCGAAACCAGTGTCCGGGTACACCCGGCGATACAGCGAGTACGCCCTCTGTCTGGTTTTGCGGAAACAAGGAGTAATGACTACTCAGTAGTCTGGGATCCGGAGTCACGGGAGTCGGGATCGGGACTGGTGTCGAAGCCAGTGATGCCAGAATTGAGATGCGAGCAACATGCAACCGGAGTGGAGGGGGATAACATACACAAGCGAATCGCGTACATGTGAAGCGCCGATTGGCGCCGAGTTCACACGTACGCAGTTTTTGCTTGTGTGCGTCATTCTCCCCACTACGGTTGCGTGTTGCTTGCGTCTCAGTTCTGGCGTTACTGGTCGAAGCGCTCGCAGTGATGTTAGATGGTCAATCGAAAATCCTTGTTCCGACCTAGCTAAAAGCTGGCACTTTCAACGAAAAACTGGTACTTATGCCGGATCCACAACGACTGCTCGCGCACGCGCGAAACGGAACTTATATGTATACGTGACCATAGATACAAGTCATAAACATTTTTCTAGATTCTCTAGAAAATTTTGAATATATTTTGTCATTCATTATTTTCGCATATAATCACACTTCCTCAAATACAACATCAAAATCGCAAACGTTGCTGTCTTCCTCGCTACTCTTCTCTTGTTTATTTGGAGTATCATATAAGATCTCAGATGTCATCCGGTCAAGCATGTCTTTAGTAGGCTCAAATCCAGCACAGCAACTTTTATTTATTTTTATGGGTTGCAAAGCCAGCATGGCTCCTTCGACGTTCTTTATTGTGAGTCTGTTCCTAGTTTTCGTTTTTACTAGGTTATACTTGCTGAAAATCCTTTCACAATCTGCATTTGCGTGAGGTATGCATAGAACTGTCAATGCAAAATTGGGTAGTTCTACATATTTATTACAGTCCTCACTATCTTTAAGCTGCGAAATCTTATGCCAAAAAACGTCCACCTCTGTTTCCTTAACAATGTCTTCAGGTATGTCATCTAGCGGAAGACGGCGCCACTCATCATCTAAGCGCTGCAAAGATTGCAAGTCTTTAGGTTTTGCCCTTGGAACATTGTCACAAAGCTGAATGAGAGACTGACTTTTATTTCGCTCCTGTCTAGAGAGTGCTTTGGACGGATGCAGTAAGGGAAACATTTTTAATAGCGGATTATCAAAATCGAAGCGCTCTTGAATTCCCTTGGAAAGCTTAGCTAGGAAGTTGTGGCATCTCATATAAAAATTGTCAATCAAGTCCGGTCTAGCCGATACTTCTGGTTTCTTCAACTCGTCCAAGACTTGTACACCTAAGTACATATTTCGAAGTGGGAGAAACTTCGAACTATTTTCGGTATTGATTTTACTGAGTGGAGTCACGGCTACATACTCTTGCATCATATATGCCGTCAGAAGCTCTCTGAATGCTAATTCCATTTTTTGAGCCAGAGATGTAATCACAACAGAATCAGATTGAAAGTAAGCATTCATTGTAACAACTTTAGACAACACCCATGAAAGAAAAAGGTAAAATAATTTCACAAATGGGTCTCCGAGCCAAATGAATATGGATTCTGCAGCTAATGTTCGCTCTTCCATGTGCCTTTCCATAAAGTAGAGACGAAGTGGCTCCCACTGCTCCAACATGCGATTTACAACCGAGAGTAGTGATAGCCAACGAGTTTGCGCTGGGTGGAGGATCTTGTGAACGGCCACGTTCAAGAATTTTTGAAATACAGCTAAACTAGCCACGCGCTTCGCGCTGTGCTGTACATAGGTGTGCACATCCCTGGCAAGGGCTTCACAACTTCTAGGCATGTGCATTGTACATGCATTGCTCGCCGCTATATGAAGAGAATGGCATATACACTTCATGATTATTACTCCAGGGCACGATTCCTGCAGGCGACTGGCAATTGAGTTCCGCACACCAACGTTGACACTTGCACCGTCGCAATCAAAACCTAGAATGTTTTCCAAGGGAACACCTTTTTCTGTAAAAGCTTTAATAAGCAAATCGTACAAGCGTCGGCCAGTAGCTCCTTCCTCAGCTGCTTCAGTGTCGTCTTCGGGGAAAACACTTGTTAGATCCCAAAACTTGCTGGTGATCCGTCCGAGCTCTTCATCATAATATCGTACCACAATACATTGTTTTTATGCAGGAACAATCGGTTGAGTCATCGGTTAAGATCGAAAACTTCTTCTTCTTAAGGTGATTTACAATTTCATCTTTATGAGAATCACCTATGACATTAGTCACGATTTGCGTTGCTTTAAGCCTTTTCATGTACACTCCTTCCAAGATCTTCGAATCTGGGAGTGCAGATTTCAAGCAAGGGATAAGGTCATTAACAACAGCATAAGGGATATTATGAGCAGCCATAAAACCACAAATTTTGATCTCTGCTTTTTTTATAGTTTTGTTAAGGGCTTTGTATGTGTCCTGAGGTTTAAAAAATTTGCTCATTAAATTTGGAGAGCTGCATCCGTAGGCTGCAGCGTTTTTTTCGTGCTTTTTCGTTGTCTTGTGGGTTTTAATTAAGCTTATGTCAGCGATAAGGCTAGCATTGCACCAATTGCACCATGCCCTTGTATCATTATTACGATCAGGTCCGAGCCAAGGCGAACATTGCGAATCTCGTTCCCATTCAACGCGATATTTTTGTATCCTATGCTTTTGCTTTTTGGATCGAATATCACCACGAGCTAAACGAATTTTTTGGGGGGTAGAGGGACCCGGACCACGAGACTTGGTCTCCTCGTCCTCACTTGCAGATGACATGATGACTAGTATAGGTTGCGGTATACTATCATCAACTTTTGTGATTGATATATTAACTTTAAAATAATAATTTATATATTAATTTTTAAAATTTTCCTTCAAAGTTCGTCTTTCCATGGACAAGCTGAAAATGGAAAAAAATAATAAAACATAAATTAATAAAACGTCAATGATGTTTCAGTTTTCTTTTATTTGTATTTATCTACTTACTGAGAAATTGTCTTTATGAAAAGACAAATACTGAACGATAATTATCGTAAATATCGAAAATATACATTACAGAGTATCTAATTTACGCATATATTTTCATAGGATCGTTTTATGTGACTTCGTTTTTTCGTCTACCATAAAATCTTGCGTACCATCTCCATAGAATAATCCATCTCTATAAGTTCTATGGCCATCTCTTCCGCATCCATTAATTTCTTTATTTCTTCATTTTTTAAATTCTCAACATGTAATCACGGTCTTACATACAGGTCAGGACACTCCTATACTGGCAACCGTGCTATCAAGCGTGACCAAAATGTAACTAATATGACGGCTAGCTCAGGCTGATTTATTCAATGTGTGCAAGCGCACATATGCGATATAAGATCACATACACGCATATTGCGCATGCACACATTGAATAAATCAGCCTGAGCTGGCCGCCATATTGGTTACATTTCGGGCACACGTTATTCCAACCATGGACCAAAGAATACATGGACGGAGCATTTCCGCGAGGGGAAGCTGAATTAGCGGTAAGGGGATATGTGGCGATGTGGCGCACTTCGGCTACCTTCGGCTACATTCGCTCGTACGCTTGAGTGTACATACATATAGAGTGTTTTGTTAGTGTATCACTTTTGTGAGTGTATTCACCGATCTGCGCCTGATGTCCCCTTACCGCTAAACTTGTACTCCCCTTGTCCTAATCAGTAGCGTATGCTCCGTCCATGTATTCTTTGGTCCATGATTCCAACAGTGTCCTGACCTCTATATAAGATCGTGCATGTAATACAGATGGCCTGACCATATATAATATAAAGACCGCTTTTATGCTGTTTTATGGTACCACACTATAGTAGAGCTAATGTTAGTTTCTTTATTCGATATTAGATGGCACTGTTGCCTGTTGCTGAGTTTTTAAGATTAGCCTTTAAAATAATAAAAAAAATTTAATGTGGGATAACGACGGGGCAGCATGGGCTCAGTTTTTAAATAAAATTTAAAAAATTTCGATGACGGCCGATCGTCAATGCAAAAATCTTGGTATTTTTGCGCACAAGGATAGAAGTATCTTGGTACATGGTACGAGACCATGAAAATTGGTATGTATACCAAGAAGTTGGTACGTCTAACATCCCTGAGCGCTGCGCTCGCCGGCGCGCCATATATACCCGGCAGCGCGTGGTAGGGGCGGCCTTTCCGGTGGAGGCCGCGCCACTAATGTCGGCGTTTGGGGGCGCCATAGGCGCCGAGCCTCGCTTTCGAGCGGATGGTCGGCCCGAGAGGCCGTTTTAATAATGAGGTACATCGTGCCTTGTTACAACTGGATAATATGTCGTGCATAAAACAATTACTATATTTGTGCACGTATCAATTCAAACAAAATATAAACATGAGTCATATGAATTATCTTAGAATAAAACTATTTAATCTATCTAGAATTTATTATTAGTCAATTAGGTAATAAAAATGTAAATAAAGTACTGCGTATTAAAACAATCAGCATCATATACTAAAATCTTGTGTAAAAAATTCTTACCTGAGTACTTAAAAGAAGTCTCTATGATTGTTAATTTGTTTGGATTTCTAGTTTTTATATTTAAATTTTCTTTTCTATTCAAATATTTTGTACCCAATTCATTACTCTTCTAACCTCACAATTTCTCTTTTTTTGACACAGCACTTGTCTTCAATTATTATACGCATGCGCGCATAACATTTGCCCCAACTGCACCACCTTCGAAGGTGATGCAAATAGAGCATGCTCCTAATTGCTCCTTATGGCTCTTGCAGACCAGCGCGATGGCGCGACACGCGATACGCGATATGCGACGAATCGCGAGAATAAGATTTTCCCTCCATTCACACAAACGCGATAACGAGGGAAAAACCTAACCTTATAATCTTGTGTCCGTTTATTTATATTTTGACATTTCATTAAAATCATCGACATATAAAATAATATAATATAATAGATATAATATATATAATATAATATATATATATATAATATATATATATATATCTTTTTTTTATATTACAATATATATGTCGATGATTAAAATATATGCACGACACGTTAACCAAACGACATCATCAGTACCACAGTATAACCTACACTGTGTCAGTACTCTAAAATCGCTCGTCGCGCGCGACAAATCTTGGAACTTGGTCAACTTTTTTCGCGACGTCGCACTTGACCGTGCGACGGATATGACGTTCGGAAAAGCTGTACGCTGATTGGATATCGCGCATCGCGCGTCGCGTCATCGCGCTGGTCTGCAAGAGCCATTAAAGCCTTCACACATAAAAAAACTTAAGCAGTAAGAGAATCAACGTGTTTGATTTGCTACTGTTTACGGTACTGGCCTTACGTCTCGACTGTGATTGGTCGATTCGCTTACGGTTACGTCTTACGTCGCTACGGAATTCTATGTGTGAAGGCCTTTAGAGTATGTTCTAACGCGACGCAAACACCTAGTCGCCATATTGATTTCAGTGACGCGAACGTATTGGAGCGCATTGGAGTGAGTAGGAGCATGTTGGGGCATGCGACGCGAACAAACCTTGTGTAACACAGTGTACGACCCGGTACTTTCCAACTACGACACAAGTCGACACAATCGTACACAGCTAAAATGCTGTGTACGACTGTGTCATCGTTTTGTGTCCCTCCATGGATACCAACATTTTTACATTTGGTACTACTTTCTTTTCTACGGAGTGGTATTCCAGTAGAAGAGGTAAACTATTTAAAAAATTTAAAAAACTTAAAAGACTTAAGCCCTGCGCACAATAGAAAAAATATTAGGAATAGGAATAAATATTAAATATTAAATATTAGGAATAGGAATTAGAAATTATTTTATTTCAAAACAAGGAAATAAAGTAGACTAACGCACAATGCATTGAAAATTAGGAATAAGGAATAAAAATGACGGAATATTTAATATTAAATATAACTTATGGCGGCCGGCCAAGAATACACGAAATCTAGATATTATGTTAAACATGTGAATAATATAGAGAATATAAATATTAATATATCGGTGGAGAACGGTATGAGCATATAAATGAAGAAAATATAATTTAATTTTTACAAAATACACTAGTTGACATAAAAAACAGAACATTCTCAAGAAAAAATTAAGAAAACATTACTTAATTCTGAACGTCTAAAAAGTATTTTTTAAGTATTTTTGTAGAAACTATTGTAATACCAAATTTTTAAAAATTTAAATAAATACCTTAGCGTCATTAATAAACGCTGTGCTGGAGTTAAAGGTTTTTTAAAACTGTTATTAATTAGAAATGAAAAAAATTTTTCTAAAAGATTATTATATATTTCTGATATTATTCTATAGCGAGAAAAGAGATCTGCATCATTTTTAAGCTCTTTCACAAAAGTTGAAAAATTATCTAGATCTATCTCTTTGTAAATTGATAGGACAAATCCACCAACGTCTATTTCTCTAAAGTTTTTTTCCCTCTTTAATATAAGTAAAATTCCCATTAATTGAAAAACTAAACATGATAATAAAAATGTTGCTCTGAGATTAGAAATTTCCTTATATTGTACTGAGTTAACAATGTCTAAATCCATATTGTTTAAATTTATAAGCTAAAATATAAATATTTTTGGTTATGTTAATGCTGCAGGACGCATTCCTATATTTATATTTTATATTTTATTCTTTTTCATTGTGCGTTACATTTAATCTCTATTCCTATTTCTAATATTTAATATTTATTCCTATTCCATATATTTTCTCTATTGTGCGCAAGGCCTTGAAACTTTGAAAAAGCTATGGCCCGTATTTTCATAATCCGATCTTATATTTAAGATTGTCTTAAGTACGGTCTTGAGATGCTATGCGGCTATTTGATTGGTTGAATGGGATCTTAAGACGTCCGAAGACCAGACTTAAAGGACTGAGCAGAATGGCTGGCTTATAATATTAAGATAATGTTTTATGCTTTAAATCTTTGTTTTTAGTAACGCACAATACTGTCTTGTGTCTTAAGTCTTACAAACGTTGACACTTGGTACACATGTTTAAGACTTGAGATACGAGACAATATTGTGCGTTACTAAAAAGAAAGTTTTAAAGTATAAAATAGTTTCTTAAAATTATAAGTCAACCATTCTGCTCAGACCCTAAGACGATCTTAAATATAAGAACGGACTATGGCCTAGTTTACACCCAGCCGTCCAATCCCGATTCACTCCGAAGAGAAGTGAAATTTCTTGGGTGTAAACGGATTAATTTCGATCTACTTCAATCGTCTTTTTTCAGCGGAGTAGCGCAAACTAGGATCGGAATAAGTGTAATGTAAACGCTTCGGATCGAAACGTAGCGAATGTTACCAACATATAATACGTGATCAATTAACAAGAAAAAAGCAAATATATAATAATTTTGAAGTGAATATATTAAATACTAGCTGGCGTTTGTTCCTCGCGCGCTTCGCGCGCTCGGTATGTGGTTGCGGATTTGTGAGGATGGGCAAATATGGGTCAATTACAATTTGACACATAGCCTATGTTACTCAGGAAAATCTAAACTATCCACCAGTGGAAAATTCGAACAATGGAACAAACTTTACCTCTTTATATATTAGTATAGATATAGAATATAGAAGTATAGATAAATGGATCGACGACGAGATGTTTGGTTACCCCACGAAATTATGGCTCTTTTAACATTATTAAAAGAAAAACAAATTGCTGACTTAATGGACAGTAAAAGATTCAGAACAACTGATATCTTTAAGTCATTGGAGAATGATATAAATAAAAACGGAATAATGCGGGATGCAAAACAAATTTTCAAATAAAATATAAAAGTTTAAAACGTAAATTTTAACAATATAATATGTATAAATTAATAAGTTAATAATTTTATTAATCTAATATTTTTTCTGCAAAATTTACATTGAAGATTAAGTACAAGTTTTGAATAAATTTATTTAATAGTTGTTTTATTAATTAATGTGTTGAGATGTCAAATAATAAAGACAAATTATTTAAATTTAAATACATTGTCTATTAATCCTTAAAAGTTCAACGTCACATCTCATATTACATCATAATGTGACAATGCAAAACGCTTTGGACCGTTAAGAATTAAATTTTGCAATGTTCAGTTTTTAATGTGACTTAATAAAATGTCAACAATTATAACTCGTTTTTTTTATAATAAATCATTTTAATTAAATTATTTAACAATGAAATATTAATTATTAATATAGTTTTTTTATGTATACTATAATAAATCTTATTTTTATCATTTTAGAAAACTACAATAATGCTCGTCGTGCATTATCACAGAGTGGTGCTGGCACAAAGGTAAAGTCAGAATAATAAAAAATAAGGCTAATAAGAGCCAACCGCAAGAAGGACGCGGATAAAGTTCTCAAAAACAAAAGAAAAATAAATAAATTTAAAACATGTTTATTCTAAAAAATATATAATGTCTAGACGTTTCGGTCCCTCTTCGGGCCATCTTCAGTAACTGTACAAATTAAAAAAGAAAAAACTAAATCGTAAAATGTTATAATGTGCAAAAAAAGTTGTATAATTTTTGACTTACAATATCGTGGACGAAATAAAAAATGACATGAAGATACAATTAAATGTAGCTCTCACATCCATCCCTCAACTCAAATCGGGGAGTCCCTCACTGGTGACCGTCAACGAGAGAAAGAGTGAAGAACTCAACTCCACCTTCATTAATTAAATACAAAACAGTCGTTGAAAATTGACGGTGTAATGTGTAGCGAAAGAGGAAACTCGCCGAGAAAGAGCGCGGAAAGAACACGAGAAGACATACAAGTCAAAACGCACACGTCAAAGGAAACATTGTGACTGATCGCAGTACACGTGTTTAGAAATTAAAGGTCTAACCGGGTCAGTGACCCACGCAAGTAAACAAACATCCGTAAGAATTAAATGTGAATATTATATTCTGGTTAGATTATTTAGCGTGGGAATCCAAAAATGGTCTAGATGATCGGTGTCGCTGTGGTTAAAGGTAAAGTGTCCTTATTTTGACGAGTTACAGGAAATCTTTGGACATAGACCAAGCAGTATTCAAGTAGGAGTAGACTCAACAAATGTTAGACAATATGAAAATAGTGAGATTCAATCGTCAAATACTATAAATTTAAAAATGTATGATAATGTACCGGATCCGTTTGATGGATCAGTGCCTAGTACCTACAGACATCTATAATATACTAGACCTTCTTATATAGTTCCTAGATTCTGTGTACCCGAAACTTATGTACTTATTTACGCATAGGCGGCAGACTTAATAACCGAATGGAAAGCTAGAATGGTTTAAATTTTATGTCCTCCGCCTATGGATAACTGAGTAAGTGTATACCAACACATACATACATACAACCAACACATTCCAATCGGTTATTATGTTGTGTATAAGTTGTACATATGTACATTATATACCGGACCGTCTAGGGAAAAAAAGGTTAGCTGTCTAGTATATTATAGATGTCTGTGCTAGTACCTCACGTGACGTTGGAGTGATGCTTAGTAAGATGAAAAATTCAACAAATGTCGATACTAGTGTTGTAGATAATATCGACGATAATAGCGATAATAATAAAATTCATAAAAATACTAATACTACTAATTAGAACGTTTGGTAGTTAATTATTAGGCTATCACGATTACAAAACCATGTGTGCTGACCCTGCGCGGCCAACGTTGTAATTAGACTACCAATTACCACCAAACGATTATCTTTCAATTAAGACCAATTTGAACAAAATTGGTTGATAAATAATGTATTGGTCCGGCTAGGCTAACTTTACAGCTTCCAGTTAGCCATCCCCACTACCTAATCGCACATTTTTTTATTTGTTAAATGAACTATGGACCACCAAACATTATAAATAAAGTATTCGTGACCACCTAACGATTTTGCATCGAATAAGCCCTCATTTAACCAATTAGGCTGAAAATAAAAAATGTCCGGCTAACTTTACACCAAAATTTTAATTATTTATTTAAAAAAAATGATTGACCACCAAGCGTTTTAATTAGACTAACAATTACCACCAAACGACCACCAAACAATTAGATAATTTTAATTATTAAAAAGTTAAAGTGGTCCGGCTAACTTTACGGAGCTGCGATTTCGACGTGCAAAACGCGAAATTATTCATCAAATATGTAAGACCGTGTCCGTACCATAACTTGCAGCGCCGCCCTTGCCAAACTAATTCTCGGACGTTAAAAGCCTTCACACATAAAAAAACTTAAGCAGTAAGAGAATCAACGTGTTTGATTTGCTACTGCTTACGGTACTGGCCTTACATCTCGACTGTGATTGGTCGATTCGCTTACGGTTACGTCTTACGTCGCTACGGAATTCTATGTGTGAAGGCCTTAAGCGAACCATCCCCACCACCTTCGTTTCAAGACCTGTATGTAAGGCCTATTGCACAATACAAAAGTACAGGCAATAGAAACAGGAAATAGAAAATATCCACCAATAGGAGTGGGAAATAGATACTATTCCCTGTTCTTATTGGTGGATATTTTTCCTGTTTCTATTACCTGTACTTTTGTATTGTGCGATAGGCTTAAGACCGTGGTTCCAATGACATATATGTATAAATAGACCAAGCATTCCTTTGTTCTGCTGTAGCAGCGAGTGAAGCCGGAAGTTGGCAGTTTAAGGCAGAGTGAGATAGTTGATTTGCACTTGTGCTTTCTCACTCTATCTTATTGACTGTCAAGAACAGTAGCAATATAACTTTTTCTATTTCACAGTAGAATGCGAATTGCGAACGCTTCTAACAATAAATATATAGAAAAATACTGAAAAAATAAAAATGAGTTTCTGTTGTATGTGTGGCTTAGAATATACATCCAAGACGCAAGAAATCAGCTTTCATATATTATCATAAAGCTGGTTTCTTGTGTCTCGGATGAATATTCTAAGCCACACATACAACAGAAACTCATTTTTACTTTTTTCAGTATTTTTCTATATATTTATTGTTAGAAGCGTTCGCAATTCGCATTCTGCTGTGAAATAGAAAAGATTATATTGCTACTGTTCTTGACAGTCAATAAGATAGAGTGAGAAAGCACAGGGGCAAATCAACTATCTCACTCTGTCTTAGGGCCAATTTCACCAACCACGGTTAAGATTAACCGACGGTTAAAGTTAGTAAGGTGGCCAATAGACATGAGTATTTTCTCATAAATCCATGTTTCTATTGGCCACCTTGCTAACTTTAACCGTCGGTTAATCTTAACCGTGGTTGGTGAAATTGGCCCTTAAACTGGCAACTTCCGGCTTCACTCTGCAGGTGGAATGCTTGGTCTATATACAGGGTGTCCGGTAATTGACGGATCACCCGTCGTGTGCAGGTAGAGCGAGTTAAACCGAGTAGAAAAGTCCTGTACCATTTTGCAATCTTTGCAATAATTAATGAGAAATGAATTAAACAAGATCGGTCAATCCGCGCGAGTTCAAGCGCGCGGCGAGAAGAGACCTCCTACTGTTTACGCGATTCTTGTCGCGCGGCGAAAATAAAAGCCTAATGTTTACGCGGTTGCTCGGCGCACGACAAAGCGGGGAGGAGCACTTTACAAAAAACAATGCCTATATGTACGAGCGATGCAAACGCTGGATCCCCGCGTGGGCTGTCTCTTCTCGCCGCGCGCTTGAACTCACACGGATTGGCCGATCTTGTTTAATTCATTTCTCATTAATTATTGCAAATATTGCAAAATGGTACAGGACTTTTCTACTCGGTTTAACTCGCTCTACCTGCACACGACGGGTGATCCGTCAATTACCGGACACCCTGTATATATGTCATTGCGTGGTTCCAACTACAAGTCTACACTGTGTAACACTAGGTCTGTTCATGTTGCTTGCACTTTTTGTACTCAGTCTTCGCTTTCTCTTTCTCTCTAATGCCAGAATATATATTTGTTTCGTTTTAAGTGCAAAAAATTTTGAGGATTTCAGTCAACACGAACAAACCTATTGTGTTACACAGTGCATCGCCACAGTCTAACCATACCCAGTTATGACACTGAGTGTCGGCACCTTTGATTTAGTTGTCCTCAAGTCACGTAGTATGTCGCCATATTGTTATATGTACCGGCGCTACGATTCAAATGTACATATGTAATAAAAAAAATGTTTTCTGTGCAATTTGAATTATAATTCAAAGAATTTGTTAAAGTAGAAGAAATAAAAACAATACTTCTGCATAATACGTATCATAATACATATCAGAAGATATAATAATTGAGGTTACCTATGATATTTTATGATTACCTATGGCGCAGCCATGTTGTTAAGTGTACGAATTCGCAAATGCGCACTAAAATTTTGTTCCAGGTTGGACGGCTGAGGGTGCAAACCCATGGAGCGGAACGGCGTACGCAGAAAATCGCGGAACGGGAGCCTCGACCAATCACAGGCATTCCGTGATTTTCAGTGACATTCCGCGGTTTTCAACGGATAGCTTTTGTCCGCAGAACGGCAGAACTGCGCAATACGCAATTTCATGTACATGTGCTCAATATCACGAGGTTAAGTATCTTTTATAGAGCATATATAAATAGTACAATTTTCTTTGAATATTTTTCTGACTCCAATGGTGTATTGGCGATTTTCTATATGTTGTTAATAGTCTGCAGATGCACAAAAAAGCGATTTTTGAATTTATTTTACTTATTAAAAATTTGCTTGCACTTTACATAAACTGAAATATACAATATAATAACACTATAATAAACACTATTTTTAATATTTTGACAGCACACGTTCAAAGAACATTTAAGGATATTTAACATCTTTCGCCTTTTGAACATGTATATTCTTCAGGGATGTTATAATTAAATTAACACCTATTATTTAATATCATTATCTATATTACCTGGCAGTTATTATTATTTTATAATTTGCTGAAGACTTTTGTGGATTAACAGTTCGCTAACACTATGTAAATCGGTGATATTTTTAGGAGCAGTGTGCGTGCCACATTCGCAACATACGTTACGCGAAATCACTCATGGAGCGGAATAAGCAAAGCGTAACGATTAGTATATTCCAATAATTACTTTTAAATCATTCTATTTACAAGTAATTATTATAATCACGTTTGTAAATATAATATTTAATGGATTTCCTGTTAGAAATATTTAATTTAATGCATAAAACATTGAAATAAAATTTAAACAAATTTTAAATGGAGACTCGTGATTGGTCGCATGCAATCCGCGCTGCTCTCGTTACGCTCTATGGGTACATAGGGATCGTGAATCCGCGCAATGAAAATAGCGGAATGCCTGTGATTGGTCGAGGCTCCCGTTCCGCGATTTTCTGCGTACGCCGTTCAGCTCCATGGGTTTGCACCCTGAGGCCCGTATTCATAGTCCGATCTTATATTTGAGATTGTCTTAAGTCCGAGCTTGAAATGCTACGCAGCCATTTGATTGGTTGAATGGGATCTTAAGTCAACCTCAGACCAGACTTAAGACGATCTTAAATATAAGATCGGACTATGAATACGGGCCTGAGTGTCGCAACTGGGTATGGTTAGACTGTGGTTCTGTTGATGGAAAGCACCTTAAGTACCCGTATCTAGATATTCATTCATCATGACTATTGTCTATTCGAGGAAATGGTAACAAATCTCAAAGCAACTTTTGTACTTCGTCCGACAAACAAAACTTCAAAAAGGAATATTCACCAACTGGTATAGGCGAATTCTCACAGAAGCCTAAATAGCCAAATAGAAGAAGAAGAAACTTCAAAAAGGAATAATAATAATTTCAAAACAACTGATCGAATTGATCCGATAACTTGATAGCTTGATGAAAGTCAGTTAAGTTATATTTTTGTTCTTTTTTTTAAGTCTCCATACAAAACTTATTTTTGATTATTTAATATAGTCAATCAGCACACACACAGTTAAAAGGTAAGTCAAATTGTGCAGTTAATAAAAAAATAATTTCAGATTTTGCTTTAAATTAAATTCAGTTTTTAACGCTTATACTTATGTATTATGCAAAATATATAAATTGTAAATCAATCATGTATCAAAATCAATAATTATTAATGATCTTTATTTTTCAGATTGTGAAAAATAATTGCAAGAAACAATGCATTTGATTTGGTCAATAGGAAGAATTATTTAGTAGAATCAGAAGTAGAATTATTTAATATCAAAAATCATCTTAATAAAAGTATAAAATATTTTATATGTCTATGAAAAGAGCAAATATATATCACAGTAATAAAGATATAACCTCAGCATTACATTAAAATTATATTAAAACATATAGAAGGTTTGTGCTAATAATAAAAAAAATATATTACAAATTATATAATCATATAATAAATTACATATTAATAAATCATGTATTTGTGCTATGAAAAACATAATAGATTACTGGATATATCAAATGAATTCAATGCAAAAGAAAGAGCCAAAGTATCAGAGTTGAAATCCTTTATCGAACAATTGGCATCTATTGAAATCAGATCAAATAAAAAATATGTTATTGCTAACTGCTATTCTCTGTTGTGTACAGCTACAAGGAACAATCAAAAATACTTCTTTTCAGGCCAATGTTGTTAATGTGTACATTATTGGCAAAATTAACAGGAAAGAATCTATTTTTAATGCCAGAGAAAGGACAATACTGTTCATAGTGCGAAATAGTATGACAAACTGAGCTTGATGAATAAATCTGTTTAAGTAGTAGATAAGCTGTTGAACATTGTAAGATATCTAGCCAAAATGATGATCGAAAAGAAACAGACACATTATATATGTAATTTATGGTAAATTTTATCACCTGTATTACACTGTCCACTTGTGCATTGGTGCATATTAAAGACTGCTCTATACTCAGTCAGCCAAGTCTGTTCGCGCACATTTTGCCAAGTGTCTGCTATAAATTTTCGTCAGCAGGAAGGCTACAAATTTAATACAGAATCTGTTAATTTCAATTATATATATATATATATATATATATATATATATATATATAAAAGTATATTATATATATATATATATATATATATATATATATATATATATATATATAATATACTTTTAAATATAAATATTTTCATAAAAACTAGTCTCATGTATATAAGTTTATTTGTGTGATGACAATATGTATATTGTGTATTATCTTTTTATAAATTATTATTATAACATCTATTGTAACATGTTCAAACAAAACTGATGGCATCACATTGCAGCATTAATAATAGTAGATTATAATGAAGAAAGCTCTTAGAAAAATGGAAAATTGAATATCTTTATATGATATCAACATGTATGTATAATATTACTCTTTTTCTTGTAACTTTGTCTTGTCTACGGTGGATAGCAATTCAGGCTTATTCTTTTCATTTGATCAGGTTTTTAGCAATAGAAGCTGATAATTCTAAATGGGAGATTTTAACACTGCTATTTTGGCTCTGCCATCTGCATTGAACCTATCGATCACATCTAATCCTGTCGTACAAATTTTTTTACAGCATTTATATGATTGATTAATATTCAATTAATTAGTTTATGTAACATAATTTGTAGTTATCGTCAAAACAATCTTGTTCTAATATTTGAATTAATAAGCTGAAATTATAATATATATTGTGATTGTTATATACCGCTAAGATCTATATTTACTTGTATCATTAAGTATTTTAAAATAATTGCCATCCAAGTAAAATAGCAGTATTCCTAAACTTTATCTACAAAATTCAAATAATAAAAATCACTGATGAATACTGCTTTCAATATATAGCTTTTATATAATTCATGTAGATTAATATATATACTTTTATTTATACATATAATTTATATATATTTATATCGGCGTAATATATGTGTAAATACATAAGTATTAAATTAAATTTGTACTTTGAAGCAAAAAATCCATAAAAATTTTTTATTAATTACACAATTGTTTTTTAATCGACTTATGTAACGTAAAGTTATCAAACTGACATAATAGTTAATATCAAAATACATATCATTAATAAATGTAAAATATTTCGCTAGATTTTTCCAGAAATTATATGTCAGAAAGTTCATGTAAAACTACACATTTTTGCTTCTAAGGAAAAATTACGTGAAATACTTTTCAATAAGATACACATATAGACACAATTGGAGAATTATCAAATAGAAAAAACTTTCGAAACTCAAAAAATTTTCTATTTGATAGCCAATTGCGTGATACAGTGTTCATCAATATGGGAGCTTCTCACTTCCCAGCAAGAAACGCGCATAAACACAATGTCACACACGATTGGTTATCAAATAGAAAAATTTTCGGGACTTTAAAAATTCTCTATTCGATAGCCAATTGCATCACATTGTGTTTATTTATGTTTTCTTGCTGGAAAGCTCTCAATTTCTTTCAATTTTAAAGTATCATACGAAACCCGCAATTAATCTCCATAAATAAAGATTCTCGAATGAAAGAAAAATTCTACTTTCAATTTTTTACTGATTCGTACATTTTCTCGATTAGATTGAATATAGCGGAACTACCCCGATCAACTATTACGATTATCTTGGTACCATTTTTTTCCTACGGAGTGGTATTCCGGTAAGAGATAAACTTTTTAAAACACTTAAAAAAAAACCAAAAACTTTTCGAAAAAGCTATATGTAAAGTGACTGCCCTGCACTCTGCCGATGAAGTAAAAGAGCTAAGCAGCGTTCCAGCTACAAGTTGTGTCACACAGTGTATATACTGTGTTCCGCGTTGCTGGAAAGCACCCATTGATTGCCATTACATCGTACGGATGTCGATCGATATTACTCCCACATTACCGATCGAGCGAACGACAGGTGTGACGTCACGCTTCGGCCGTCCCGCGATGCATTTCGGGAATACGATTCGCCATCTTGGATGGTATGGCTCGGCACTCGGCTACATAGTGCGCGGTGAATGAAGACATGCGAGTTTTAAAGCGGACGGCACCTTACGCAGCGTTGAGCCTGGCGTAAAATTTAACGACGACCAGCGACGACTCCACCCTCGCCTCGCGAAATGGAGGCGGTAAAGGCGTTCAACGCGGAGGTAAGCAACACCCCGGGGGCCTCCTCGCTTGCACGCTCAGAGGTCACCGTCGTAGGGGCAGTTCTCCCTTTCCTCGAGCTTTGTTTTCAACCCAATTCGCTCTATCCAGATCCCAGTCTCGCGCAAATGAGGATACATCGTCTCCGAGCTTTCGCTTAACAGCTCGCTCCGCGCGCTGTTTTGAGCTATATTCCTATACTGTATTATAGATACTATACTATACTATATACTCGAAATTCTCTTTATCCTTGAACGCATTAATTTCAATAGCACAAGTGCAACGATACGATAATATTTGTTCTCCATTAGAATATATGCTGTGCACTTTATGTCACACTTATGTTGAGAAAAAAAATTATGATAATTATAATAAAATTATGATTAATTGCAATTTGATTACAGCTGTCCGCTCTTTATGAAGTTAAACCACCTATTTCGAAAGCCAAAATGAATTCGCTTACACGGGGAGCCATCAAAGCAATAAAATTCTATAAGCATGTTGTACAAAGTGTGGAGAAGTTTATTCAAAAGGTAAGTGTATTTATTTAAATATTTTTTATTTTGAACAGTACTATCTCTGTATATCTTCTAATATTATTCCATTTTTTTTAGTGCAAGGCGGAATATAAAGTACCAGGATTATATGTAATAGATTCAATTGTCAGACAATCTCGACATCAGTTTGGGATGGAGAAGGATGTGTTTGCTCCACGATTTGCAAAAAATATGCAGACTACTTTTCTCAATCTTTTAAAGTGCCCGCAAGAGGATAAAAGTAAAGTTATACGTGTATTGAATCTTTGGCAAAAGAATGCGGTTTTCCCACCGGAAGTTATTCAACCGCTCTTTGATCTGGCTGATCCAAATCATCCGATACATAAGGAGCAGCCAGTAAATAGTAACGGTAAATAAAACAAAAATATACAGTTGTATAAAAAGTATTCTTTGTAATATAGACGCAACACAGCGTATGTCTTGGAAGATGTCTGTATGTTTTAAAATCTTAAATAACAAAGATGCATTTCTGTACTTCTCTGTTTATCTAGTATCAATTTACTTCTCTTTATTGTCTTTTTATTAAGTGTAATGTAACTTTTATATCTGAATTTTATTAATGCATTGATGAAGATCAAAAATAAACCAAAACATTTGCCTCTATGTATTTCAATTAGTATTGCTAATTTATAATAAATTTATCTGCGCTCCATATACTGCGCTGGCTCCTATTGCCTTTACTGTTTTTATGAATTATCATTATTGGAGCCTTTGTGAATAATTTAAAATCTTAATTTATGTTAATCTAATTAATATTTCTTAATATTGCTAGGTACATTAAATACATCATCCGGAAATAATTTAAGTAATGTAAATGCAGTCGCTAAGACTCCACCATCTGCTATTAAAAATGCTGTAAAGGATTCGAAACTATTTTCAACTGGAAAAACGATCGATCCGATATGGCTTGCACAAACAAAAGTAGAAGCGGCGAATATAGCCAATGCCAAACTTTTGGTAATATCAACACTTATGTTCACATTATGAGTTTGATCAACATTAATTGAATTGTATTTTTTTTTTTTATACAGAGTCAATCTAACTCCAGTCAAATGGACTCTTCTATTTTCGATCAGTTACAATGTTTACAGCAGTTACTTTTGAAAAAGCAGGATGTTGTAAATGAACCAAAGAGTTCGGTCAAGTTTGATAAAAAATTGCTAGACTTTGATTATGGTGAAGAGGAGGACGATGATGTCGTTATTGCTAATTCTCCAAACACAGCCGCATCGGCCAACACTCAACACAATGCGGTTTCAACAAACAGTAGTCTAGAGAGCCTGGGACTGTTGCTCGCAAATCCAGAGGTACGAGGTGTCGAATATATTAAGAGCAATATGATACTTTAATATCATCATTGCATATATTATGTTATTTAAAGGTTTTGAGACAATTGCAAACTTTACAACAATTGCAAAGCAATACTTCTTCTTCGCAATACGAAATGGAGGAGAAGATGCGCAAATTGCAACAAATGAAGCAGCAGGAAGAAGAATTTGATAAACATTTAGCACAAACTGTTCCTGTAAGTTCAAGTAATTTTAAGATCTTGTGAGGCCTATTCAAGAAAATAATTTCTCAAATCCTTTCTTTTACTTTAGAACCTTCCATTTGCATCCGAATGCGAATTAAAGCCTTCTGATATTTTAAAACCGAATACCCAAAGTTACGCATCAAATGTGAACAGCAATGTGTTACAAGATATGAGTCAGCCACCGCCTGGCTATCCGCCAGCTCTGCCATATACATCGCAATCTTTACCAAACATTAGACAAATCAATCAATCTGCGCATCAGAATCAAAAGAGTCCGTTGCTCGACGAACGTCAAGAAATGCAAGATTACTCTGGGTAAGTAATCATTCAAATAATAGTTTTAGTTCTATTTAAATAAGTATCTCTCTTGCAGAAACAATGCCAGACGTGATAGTAGCAGTGTAGAAATTGTAAATTGCGAAAATACGAGTTCGCAAAGTAGATCGCCAGAACGATATCGACATCACAGTCGGTCTCGGTCCCCCCGGCATAGAGACAGAGATCGAGACAGAGATAGAAAATCCCGTTCTAGAAGCAGATCGCGGCGAAGAAGGTAATTATTTAAAATTACTTAAAATTAATTATTTAAATAAAATTAATTATTTGAAATTAGAATTAAGTAAAATTAAGTGTCTTTTAGAATTAGAATTTGAGAAATATTAAGTTGATGATATTATGAAGAAAGACTGATAAATCTATATTTTTATACTGTTAATTTAATATTTTCTTTTATAGATCTCGTTCAAGAGACAGGGGGCGCGATAGGAAACGCGATGATAGCCGAGAAAAGTTGACGGAAGAAGAACGGGAGAAAGAAAGAGAGCGACGCAAACGCGGTTTACCACCGATAGTCAGGGATAAATTAAGTGGTATGTGTTCTAAGATGATATTTCTAAGATTTTTATATACATCTCGTCTAAATCAGAAAAGAATAACAAATGCGCTTTGTAGTTTGCAGTACGACGCTTTGGGTGGGACATTTATCAAAACTCGTGCATCAAGAAGAATTGTCCGATACTTTCGGGGAACTTGGCGATATTGTTAGTATTGACTTAATCTCACCGAGAGGTTGTGCTTTTATATGTATGAATCGAAGGCAGGATGCATATCGAGCACTTACAAAATTGAAAAATCACAAAATGCAAGGCAAAGCTATTACGGTAAATAATTGTTTGCAACATAACTTGAATAGTACCAAAAAAATTTTATCACACAGCATATTTATTTCAATTACAGTTAGCATGGGCGCCTGGTAAAGGCGTAAAAGGCAAGGAATGGAAGGACTACTGGGAAGTAGAATTGGGTGTCAGTTATATCCCTTGGAATAAATTGATGAATATTACTGATCAAGACTTGGAGTTGTTGGAAGAAGGCGGAATGATAGACGAAGATACATTACCTCCTCATTTGAAAGGTGTGTTTCTTCAATTTCAGTTGTGTGTCTGCTGTGTGTGTGTGTGAGGGGGGGGGGGGGACACGAATTGTGATATACAACAACTAAGATAAGCAACTCAGTTGAAAGAGTGGTCTGAGGGATAAAAAATATTCGTGTTTGCAATTCAGATTTACTTTATGCTTACAATTTATTACTATTTTCCTGTTAATCCAGTATAAATAGATATTACAAAGAGTTCTCTATAAAAAAAATGCAAGTTTTAATTTAGTTACATATATAGAGTAAAGTGATTATGTAACTTGAATCGACTTGCAAAATTAAAATTAGATTGAACTAAACTATGAAATCTTGTAATTCAGATTGGTCATAAATCAATTTTGAAACAAATTTTATTTTAATAAAAATATTGTCAATTCCATGTATTCCTAAAATAAGTTGCTAAAATTTAGGAAAAAATGAAATACATTTTGTATTATATATTTATTACATTATTTGACTATATATTGTAATTTATAATGGATTTTAAAACTGTTTGTCTTTCATTGTCACAGGAAAACTAAAACACGCTGGCACGAGCGCTGATATTCTGCAACAACAGCTGCAGCTGCAACAGCAAGCACTTGTCGCTGCCGCTGGTGCTCCCATTCCCACGTTAACGGACGGTATTGTGAACGTCATACAGTCGTCGGCTAATTCGCAGCAACAGCAGCAGCAACAGCAATTGGTCGATACCAGCCAACCGCCACCAATAAGACCGCCAACATCGGCTGCGCTACTGCCACCTCCGAATACGCAGTTGCAGATGATGCCGCCGGCCTTTACGATGCCTGGAGTGCCACGTGAGTTTACGATATTTAATATTGCGACATTTCCCGAGCACAAAAAAAAATTAATTAATGTACATACAGGGTGTCTCATTTTATTTAATATAGTCGAATATTGCTGAAACTATGGCTGTAACGAGAAAATATTTCATACAAAAGTTAAAAGGTTTCAAAGGGGAAAAAGGTTGATAACCTTGAATTTTAACTAAAGTCATTTTCAAGGTTATTTGAAGATCAACCTAGTTTTTTTAAATGAACTACACATTAATTTTTTATATAAATCGATTCCTCCCAATATTTGACATAAAAAGTTATAAGGATAGGATGATCGAAAAGTGAATAGTTTACGAGATATTTTGTACACTTTAATGTGATATAATTTTACATATAAACTATGAAATATATCTCGTAAAATATTTATTTTTTGATGATTTTACCTCAATACTTTTATGCACAAAATAATGAGAAAAATAAATTGGGGGAGTGTAAAGAAAATATAGAGTTGTTTTTCAGAAAAAGTATGTAATTTGCAACTAGCAGCTACATATTTTTATTACACGAATATGTATAATCTTTCTCTATTATTGACAACTTTTGACAAGTACGCTTTTATTTATGATGCAAACAGGTTTTTGTGAAGTGTTACATATAATGATATGTAATGAGAACATTGAAAATATATTAATACTTAAATAATATTTCAATATATCCGCGAATACAAACACATAGTAAAATGGCAGGTAAAAGCCACCCCCACTCCCACCCCCTCATTACAGTTTTTTGACACAATATAATTCTTAGGTATCACGAATCTTACAGGAATGATTAGTCATATGGGCCTACAAATGACGCACGGATTAATGCCCAATGTCCCGATCGGAGTTCCACCGCCTAACATGCAGAGTTTGCTGGGGCCACCAGGCATGATGCAGACCATGTTGACACCATCGGTTAACCCGCCTTTCGGAGCAGGTGTTGGCGTAAGTTTATTGACGCAAATCCCGATGCCCGCACCTGCAGCGCCTTCGGATAAGCCAAATTCCACCGGTATGTACACAATAAGCGTGATATCGTTGATAGAACATGAATAAATAATCGCCAAACATTATTCTATAGTAGCTACATTATTTTCTACAGTTATATATATATATACACAAAGTATTTTACATTTGTCACAAGATTGTATATCAATATTACAAGGTATTTTTATTAATTATCTTTTCGTTAAATTTGAAAAACTATAATACCACATATAATACATAACAAATGTATAGGAGAAGTAAAAGAATGATAAAATTTCAATCTCTCTTAAAATGAAAATTATATAGATATTGTTACTATGAATTTTTAGTTTTGGCTTATATCTTTTGTTGTATTCTTTTAAGAAACAATTTTAAAATATAAAACAATGATAGGATAATATTTTCTTATTTTGTCGGAGTTTTAAAAAAATGCTATATAACACTAATATATTATA
Source organism: Lasius platythorax (assembly GCA_963971435.1). Taxonomy (NCBI): domain Eukaryota; kingdom Metazoa; phylum Arthropoda; class Insecta; order Hymenoptera; family Formicidae; genus Lasius; species Lasius platythorax. Next base: position 6,195,358 of record OZ020548.1, on the reverse strand, counting down.
TAAACAAAGAGAGAGAAGATCGATAATCAGAATTATCAGCGCTAACTGATGTTAGTGCAGTCATATATTCAGGTTTAACTATTCATTAAATCCACGATTAAAATAATTTAATACCCAGCGAAGACAACTGATTACAGCCTAATAGGATACAAAAGGGTGCTTTCCAGCAACAGAACATAGTCATATACTGTGTGACACAATGTTACACAGTTTCGACTTATAGATGGAATGCTACTTAGCTTTTTTACTTCATCGCTAGAGCGCAGGGCAGTCACTTTACATAGCTTTTTCAAAGTTTTAAGTTTTTATTTTTAAGTTTTTTTAAAAACCTACCGGAATACCACTCTGTAAAGAAAAATGGTACCAAATGTAAAAATGTTAATATCCATAAAGTGACTCAAAACGACGACACAGTCGAACACAGCATTTTAGCTGTGTCGACTTGTGTTGTAGTTGGAAAGCACTGGATCGTACACTGTGTTACACAGTGTCGGCTGTGTACATTACTGGAAAGCACCCAAAGAGATCCTGAAATATTGCAGGTATGCCGCACAACGTTCCACCGATCGGAGTACCACCACCCACGACGGAGACAAGTATGCCGAATCTACCAATGCTACGGCAGCCTTACGGAGTGGGTCCGGCGCCGCCGATGCAGATGCAACTACCTCAACAGCATCATTCAGATGATATGGACGTGGAGATGGAGGATGCGATGCCGCAGAGTCTGAGTAGCAACGTACTCAAGGATAAGCAACCGAATCTCAGTGATCAGCTAATCGCGGCGATGAATATGGGCAGTAATGTGAACGACGGTCGTCTAGAGAGCGATCAGGTACGCGAGTACAAGGAACGGGAACGCGATCGAGAGAATAGGGAGAGGAGAGATCGGGGCGATCGGGATCGCGGAGATCGTATGGACGTGAACGAGTGCAGGATGGATCGTAGCAGGGACAGAGGACGAGGACGGGATCGCGGTCGAGATAGGCGGAGGGACAATCGCGAGGGTCGCGACAGGGAGAGAGATGACAGACGTGACAGAGAGAACCGAGAGACCCGGGAGAGCCGGGAGAGCGGCGCCAGGCATTCGGAGGGACTGAGCACACAGAATCAAAACGTCCAGGAGAGCGAGGGCATGGCGAAGAAGGAAGGCAAGCCTAGTCTGGCTGATCGACTGCGACAATTGGCGGATGGTACATTGCCGTTGGATGACCGAATGGATAGGAACGTACGCGGCAACCGAGCAGTCGAGCGTAGCAGCGAGCGAAATGACAGGAGTTTTGAGGAGACTCCCGGAGGAGGAGGAGGAGGTGGTGGTAGTAGTGGTGTTGGTGGTGCTGGTGCTGGTGCTGGTGCTGGTGCTACTGGTGGTGGTAGTGGTAGTGGTAGTGGTAATGGTGGTGGTGGTGGGCGGCGACCACTTAGCGATATGCCGATCTCACTGATGGATTTACCGAAGTTCAGCGGAGTCCTGCCTCCAGATCGGACAGATTTTCCGCGAGGACCGGATTTCCGAGGTGGACCGCAGGACGCGCGGGAGTTTCCGCAGCGCGGCCTAACTGACCGGCCTGACCGGCAGAATTTTCCGCCGCGCGGTCCAAGGAGCTCACAGATGGATGATTTTCTGGACCCCAGGATGCAGCCTGGCATGTTCCCGGAGGACTACGAGGGCAGATTGGGTCATAATGGGCCCCGGCCTGACGACTTTCCGCCGGCCAGGCTGGGCCCGGCTCGAGAGGAGTTCGAGCGACCGGAAGTTCGCACCCGTAGACCACCTGTGGATGAATATGAGCGCGAGCGTTTCGAGTACGAGATGAGGCGCGACGGATTCGATCCACGGATGCAGGATGGCTTCGATCCCAGGAGTCTCAACGAGCGGCCCGACTTCGATCCCCGCAGAAGGGAGTTCTTTGGTGGCCCGATGGAGCCTGTGTTCGGAATGCCGCCATTGATGGGTCCAAAGGGGCCGAGAGGACCGGTCGGTCCCGATGGATTTGGACCGCGAGGATCCAGAGGACCAGGTAAGACAGGACTTTTTTACTCCCTTCTTTGGGACTGCTTGGTCTATATATATATATAATTTTTTTTTGTATACACACACACACACACACAGGGTGTCCCATTTTAATTAATATAGTCGAATATTGCTGAAATTATGGCTGTAATTTGTAACTAGTAGCTACACATTTTATCTTAAATACAACTATATATTTTTCTTTACACCAATTGGTTCCTCTCATTATTTTGTGCATAAAAGTATTAAGGTAAGATAATCGAAAAATGAATATTTTACGAGATAATTTATAGTTTATGTAAAATTATGTCACATTAAAGTACAAAATATCTCATAATTCACTTTTTGGCCATTCTACCTGTATAACTTTTTATGCCAAATATTGCGAGGAATCGATTTATATAAAAGAATTAGAGTGGTTCCATTTAAAAAAACTAGGTGTACCTTTAAATGACCTTTAAAAAATGACCTTAGTTAAAATTCAAGGTTATAAACTTTTTCCCCCTCAAACCTTTTAACTTTTGTATGAAATATTTTCTCGTTACAGCCATAATTTCAGCAATATTCGACTATATTAATTAAAATGGAATATCCTGTATATATGAGGTTTTAATATTGACATGTTGTACAGGACGAATAAAGTAATTATTTTAGCAAAATTATTTTTATCAGAACATTGAAATCCCTATATTTACAGGGATAACTATGATAACAGAATTATCATTTTTTATTATTACATTACTATTTTCTATATCTGAAAAATAGAGACATCAAAAACTCACTTCTGATTTATAGATAAATGTATATTCATATATAATATCCTTACTAAAGCATTCAAGTCGTATTTTGTAATGATAATCACTTGAGTTACATATAACATATATATATCGAAAACATGATATAAAAAAAACATGGTACACGAATTATAATAATTAATGTTTTTAAACAGTCTAGCTAGAGATTGAGGAAAAGAAGGAAGAAAGAGAATGAAGAATAATAATAACAAATTATTTCAGTACAGAAATTTCGTATTATAGAAAATATATGTAACATCTGCAAGATATAAAATATTTTTTGCACGCTATATATCCTGTGCAAAGGCGCATATACACATACATACACAATGCATATATTTTATAAATTTCGCATGTGCATGTACTCTTATATACATCTTATATGAATTTTTGGATATTTGAATTTTCGTTCACTCAATCTTTTCGCTCCGTTTATAATATTTAAAAAAAAAAGTCTAAGATTTTTTAAAAATCATACGAAATATAAAACATACATATAAATGAATACATAAAGGGTGTTTTCCAGCAACGTACACAGACGACATTGTGTAACACAGTGTACGACCCAGTGCTTTCCAACTACGACACAAGTCGGCACAATCGTACACAGCTAAAATGCTGTGTACGACGGCACAGTCAAAAGCACTGGGTTAAACAGTGTCGCCTGTGTACGTTGCTGGAAAGCACCCAAAGTGATAGGATGTATAAAGTGCATGCAGACGAAGATATATTTTATTAATTACGACGATTATATACGAATGTAATTGCGCGCGTTCGTGCTTCGTGCGTGTATCATCTCGCCGCGGTCTTTTACAGGTCCTCTGATGTTCCATCCGCGGGGAATGGGCCCAAGGGGTATGAGACCTGGGATGAGGCCGCCGTTTGCACCCCGAGGTCCGCCATTTGATCCCAGGGAAGCAGACTCCTTCTTCCGGCCGCCGTTCGACGACATGCGCGGTCGTCCCGGGCCACATATCCGACCGCCGTTCGGCCCGATGGGCCCGCCAGCTATGCACGTCCCAGACGGACCGTGGAGAAATCAAGAGGGGGGCGGCGGTGGACCACCCGCGTCATGGTCTGGGCAGGAACCTGACGGACATGGACAGCGAGAGAATCATTTACCGCGGGATAAGCAAAAGCTTTTGGCGAAGCACCAGGATTATAAAAACATATCCGAGAATCGCAATCGGAACCGCAAGTCCAGATGGGGTAACGTTAGTCCACCGTTGATAGATGACGAGATACCACCACCGCCGTCGGAGGACGCTGAGAACAAGCCGAAGAAAGCGTCCGATGGCGGTGGGGAGCTGGTGGAAGCGAAGGATAACTTTGACACTTCGTCCTCCACAACTGACCAACACGATCTCCTAATGCAGAGGGAGGAAGAGCTGACAGCTCGCGAACAAGACGCGATGTGTGGTGATGGAGAGAACGAGTTGGCGAGTATATCGGACGACAAGGGCAGCAACCGCGAAACCAGCTACAGAAATGACGAAGGTCGAACCACCAATCTCTACGAAATTGATGCGGACCATTTCCCTAACGACGATTTAGCGCTAAAGCAGCGGGAGGAGCATTGTGAATACGAAGCACCCATTCCAGCTGAGAATTCAGCGCAACAAAGTGCGGTACAACCGATCGAACAAATAGGGCACGTCAGTGAGAACCATAGTGATCAATCAGTGGAACAGCAAGTGGATTCCTTATAGATAAAAGGGGAAAGAGAATGAGAAAATGAAAAGGAAAAGCGAAAAGGAAATGAAAGATCGACATTGAAAAAATTACCAAAGTAAAGCAAAAAGGATCTTCAGGCAGATTCGTGTAAAATATCGTTTAAATCGATACAATGTACATAGAGTCATGCAAAAAAGAACGATTGAAAGAGCGAGAGAGAGAGAGAGAGAGAGAGAGAGCGAGAGAGAGAGAGAGAGAGAGAGAGAAAGAGAAAATGATTCGATTTTATGGACTCAGAATTATCGCACTCTGGAGTGGTGGGGAAGCCATTGGGTGCCAGTGAATTTTTTTTTTAGTACCTTTCAGTCATCAGAGTATTCTCAATTGTTGACTCTCGTGTAAGTCTCGATCAAGATTCTTTTCTCAACCAAAATCTGCTGCCTAGATTAATTGCTGTGATAGTGAACACAGGACCTGTTTACCCATATGTAGAGGTATATATACAGAGATTTTCAGGTTTCTTAATCGAAATTCTTTTATCGCGGTCTACTTTTTTTTCTTTCATCTTTTATCTCGAATAACGCGGTGTAGAATTTTATATATATATATATATGCATATATGTAGAGAGAAAGAGAGAGAGAGAGAGAGAGAGGAGAGAGAGACATGTATGTATATATAAACAATTCTGAGAGAATTCCATCATTGCCATCTGTACTGAGATGCCAGTCGATCTTTTTGTAATCTTATTAAGGACTGTAGCTAATTTTTCGAAATCATCTATCGGGTATTGTACAGCGCGACGATCGTACCTCCCTAGATGAAGATTAATTTATTGAATTGTACATACTTTTATATTTTCGTAGCTGAACAAATGAATATAATGTGCTAATTGCCGTTGCTCAATCAAAGAGAAAAGAAAGGAAAATAAAATATTTTGTATATAACGTCTTTGATAACAAAAGAAATATGGCCTTGTTATTCCGATTTACGCGAGCGTAACCCGTCATTAAATCACGACAGAATGAAAAACGACTAAAAACTAAGAGTCTACACGTGTATAATATACGAATTATATTTCAATAGACATCCACAGAGACATTCGTACATATATATATAACACAATTTAGAATATTTATTTCTCTTTTTATTCTGAATTTTTCTGAATTTACACACAACCGAATAATTCGAGCGATCCGGCACAGATTCATTTTTCTTCTATTCATAGAGCAAAGTTAACGTAATCCGTAATTTCAATAGAAAAGTGATCGGAGCGAAAAATACGGGCGTATCCTACCGCGCTTCCATTAGCTTACACACACGCGTACAGACACCTTGGTTCCTGTGTTCACGTCCGCACGTATTGCACGGCGCAGCGATGGAAGACACGTGCTTGCACTCAAACTGAGTGACAAGTGCAAGGTACTGTTCACAATTACTTTCACATACCGTTAATATCAAGAGATGTGACAGAGATGATCTTGAAGAGAGCCATTGGCTCGGCCCGCACCACTCCAGGATGAGACCCGTCGATGCATATACTCATTCTTAATTAATTATTGTATATCTTTAACGATTAGAATAATTGCTTACGGCTAAGAGAATTGAAATTGTATTAACGAACGACTTCCAAAGTTGAGAGACGTCCGATCGTGCTCCAATCCCGTATATTGGACTCGTCGACTGAATCGACTTTTTTTTTATTCTCAAACGTAATATTAGACGTTCACTTTGCGCCTTTAATAATGGAAAAAAATTGGATGTTAAGAAAGATGATAATCGCGACGAACTTTTTAAAGAGTTGTTAAAATGAGAGAGAAGGAGCATCATTTTTTCGACGCGATGTTTGATATTTTCTCGCGTGTATACAATGCATGTACGCGCCCTCCCTATTCTTTACTTCGAGCTTACTTTGTCATAAGTTGCGTTTTACGATCGTATATAAATACGAATTCTATGAATAAAAAAAAGCTGTATTTAAGAGCATATACTTAATGGACATAAATATAAGTTGAGACAAAACGTTAGTTTTTTTTTTTCGTTAATAACATATGTCAGTACTTATTCTTCGTATATACAATGTTGATATTTCGTTGGACAATTTCATAATATTTTAACAAACATACATTGTTAAAACGCGTAGTTAGAAATTTTTTGTTGTAAAATGTATTTTACACAGAAAAAAACTCTAATGTACTGGCATTTGATTAGATCCGTATATCATGTATATTATTTTCTCGATTAATTTCTTTATAAATTCTACACTTCTGCAGTTCAAGTATATTATGAAAAATTGATTCGAACTTATTGATATAAGTGAAGAAACATCTTTTTTTAGGACAAATTCAACATGGTTATTATTTATTTAATGTATAGCTTACAATTTGCTTCCAACATGTACAACACGTGAAACATGCATTAATTATAATTTTCAAGGATGTAAGAAACGAGTAAACCTGGAGTGGTGCGCGGCACTACATTCTAGGATTTTATACATATAGAATGGGATAATATTATAAATATGTTGGTGTAGATTTTTTTTTTTTTATGCGAATTATGTTTCCTCTAAGCGTTCGATATTTTCTCTAGAATTCCAATAATTGCATAGTATTTTAATACTTAGAAGATGTTACATGCCATTTTTCTTTCTGTTTTTGCTTTAGTTAGAATTTAGAATCTTTATTCTCTCTTTATATACAGGGTGTCCCTAAAGTGGCGATAAATATTTTAATGGCAGATTCCTAAAGTTATTTGGAGACGATTTTTCCTCAACGAAAATGTCGAGGGAGGTCATCATTTTTTGCAAGCTCCCAATTTTTGCTATCATATATCTTTGTAACTAAGCCTTAAATTAAAATTCTATTAAATTAAACTCGACCTGAAATTAACTGAAGAATGTAGTTTTGTTAATATTTTAATTCCATAAAGCTTAGTTTGCAAAAAGCCCTTCATTTTTAATCACTTATAACTCGAAAATTAATGGTGCCTCGACATTTTCATTGAGGAAAAATCGTCTCCAAATGACCTCAAGAATCTGCCATTAAAATATTTATCGCCAATTTAGGGACACCCTGTAAATATGTCTATTTAAAACAAAAGGAATTATCATGTATATTAAGACAATGTGATTACTAACATTGTTATATATCCAGGGTTTTTAATATAATGACATAGAAAGAGAGTATATGTATAAAACAATATTTGCATATATTCTTAAGAAATTCCTTATTTACTTCAAAGAGAATATTAGACGGATAATATACAGGGTGTTTCGTAACATGACGTACAAAATGAAGGTGTAATGTTTATAGAACATTTTTACTTAAAATGCGACTCTAAAGTAAACATGTTCCTTCAGTTTGTATATATTACGTCATAACCTGTATATCAATGTTGAATTGTTAAATGCTTCGAAAATTTCACGAATGCAAATTTTTCAAGATTTCACCGTTGCATTACAATTACACACATACATAAGCGTATTATATATAATACGATTAAAAGGTTATGTATTCTATTCAGCTACATTTTCGTTCAATTTATATACATATGCGGAGGAAAATCCCGTAAATTATAGAATTAATAAACAAAATTCAATATGTTTTTGTCGTTTTCAAATCATACTTCGTGAAAAATCGAAGATAATTGATGTTTTTTAGTTTTTATGATTTGATAATTATTTTAATTCAATTTAAAAGAAATAATTTCTTTGAACATTTTAAGAAAATTTAATTTTAAATACACACACACATTAATTTGAATACAAAATAATAGCTTGAAATAATAGATCTAAATTTTATAAAATAGACTATAATTCACAATTCTTATTATGTTTTTTATTTGACAAAGATATAAGAGAAACAGTTAATAATTGTAAAATGTGTGGAACGGAATAATAGATTGAATAATTGTAAAATTATTTTACTGCATATAGAGCTTCGCGATTTATTTAATATACACGTTAGAATTCTATGTTAGCATTGCTATAGATGCTCAAATATCTAGAAAGTAGTGAACTATCACTATTATTTAATGGAGTAAGACATGTGTGTGCATATAAAAGAGATATTTAAATGGGATATGTGCAGAGTGATTCAGAAAAGCTTAAGAATAAAGTAATAATCTTTGATGAATATTATCACAACTTTCCTTCAGTAAAAATTTAGTGAGAGGCCTGCTATCGTATAGTTATAATATTAAATGTATGTTTCTATTCTCTATTCACTCTCCCTTTCTCCCTCCCTCCCTGCCACCGCCTTCTTCTTTTTCTCTCGCGCGCGCGAGATCATGATTATATACTATACATATACATAAACTGTGCACAAAGGCAGTATAAAACTAGGTCTGTAATAGGTAAGTATTGGTAACACAATTTTTTTATGATATTAATCGCAAAAAAAATTAAAATAAGGGAACTTTTAATAATATATACAGAGTAGGCCAACAACAAAGAGTTTTTACCATATTATATTTATTTTATAGCCAACTGATTTGTACGAAAAAAACATCATTTTTTCGAGGACATATATACGTGGGTCGTTCACGTCAAAACCGGAATTTAATTTTTAGACATAAAGAGACAAAATTATGACCGGTAAAGAACATTTGTTTTTCAACGTAATCTCCATTTACATCACAGCATTTTTGCCATCGACATACCAATGCGTTAATACCGGCAGAATAGAAAGATTTGTCCTGACGTCTGAACCACTGTAACACACGTTTTAAACTTATCTTCTGACTGAAAGCGCCTGCCGCCCAAATATTCCTTCAAGATACCAAACAGATGGAAATCTGAAGGCGCTAAATGACTAGGGGGGGATGTGGAAGGACTTCCCAATCGAATGTTTGCAGTTTTTCCCTGGTTTGTAGCATCTGAGCCTCCTTTTCCAGTGTTGTCACAAACTGATTCGCGTCCTTCTTTAAACCGTTCATACATCTATGTTTTCTTTGGTTGGGAAGTCCTTCCACATCCCCCTTACAGTCATTTAGCACCCTCAGATTTCCATCTGTTTGGTTCCTCCAAGGAATATTTGGGCGGCAGGCGCTTTCAGTCAGAAGATGAGTTTAAGGGAGAATTCATGCCTTGAAAAGCAGAAAGCAGAAAAGCAGAAGCCAATCAGAACTCGCGCTGGTAGTAAGCAATACATTCTGCTTACTATCTAGCGCGAGTTCTGATTGGCTTTTGCTTTTCTGCTAAAAGGTGTGAATTCTCCCTAAGACGTGTGTGTTACAATGGTTCAGACGTCAGGATATATCCTTCTATTCTACCGGTATTAATGCATTGGTACGTCGATGCCAAAAATGCTGTGATATAAATGGAGATTACGTTGAAAAATAAATGTTCTTTACCGGTCATAATTTTGTCTCTTTATTACCTGTCTAAAAATTAAATTCTAGTTTTGACGTGAACGACCCTAGTAATTATGATAAATTCAACTGTTCTATTTCATTCCTTTCGCGTTGAGATAGCTATTTATTGCCAATTAACATTTATGAAGGGATATAACTATCTCAATGAAAGTGATGAAAGTACGGTTGAATTTATATAGATCCTTTATGGAAAAGACTCTCAAATATTGAGTATTTATACTCAAAATTGAGTGTTAGCACTCAATTTTGAGAGTTTACTCTCAAAGGGTGTATACATTCAAATTTTGAGAGTTTACACTAAAGATTGAGTGTGTTTGCACTCAAACGTTGAAAGTGTACACCCAAAGATTGAGTGTTTATACTCAAAAATTTAGTGTATACATTGGGTGCTTTCCATTTAGTGACACAAGTTGACACAAGCTGACTCCTAGTATCATTTCTGCTTTCCATTACATTTGTGTCGCTTTTTGTCGATGACACAAGTCGACTTCGAGTGACTCTGCTTAGATGGTGAGTCAAGCGGTCAAGCGTGATCAAGCGTGGCTTTCCATTTATCGTATTGAGGTTACTAACTTGAGTTCACTTGAGTTAACGTAAGTCGACACAAGTGCATGTAAATGGAAAGCCATTAAAGATTGAGTTGTACCAATGACTGAGTGTTCACACTCAAGTTTGAGTGTAAACACTGAACATTTAAAAGTTTACTCTCAACACTTAGATAATAAATGACTGATTATTCCCAGACAGCACAATGACATCCTCGGGAAATCCGAAGGACATTCAGGACGGACATTACGGATATCCTGTGGATATCCAAATTTTATCCCGGGATATACTTATGATGTCCTGAGGAAGAGCAAATGAGTACTGAATACTAGTTCTTAAGACATTCAGAGGATATTCTGTCGGACAGCCTCAGGATGTCCTGAGAATTTCTATAGGATATGTTATGGACATTTCTTAGGCGTCTGAAGAGAAAGATTCTAAAAGTGAAATTAAGCAATTAATGTATTCGATTTGCTAATTCCGTTTCAGGATCGAGTCGAGTGTTCTCTTTTCCTTATATTTTTGTATCAATATTAAAATGTCCGCCCTCAGTAACATAATGTATATCTTTAATTTTATCAGCCACTCTTTGCAAGCTTTATATAATTCTTATGACTAAAACTTAAATACGAGATAGATAGCGCATCGCACGTCGCATAGTGGTAAACGAACGAACTAGCGACTGAATACTATTTATTTGTAATGTTTTTGGAATGTTGTAGTAACATTTCTTATGAAATATTACAATGACATGTTTCTGTAATGTCTCTACAATATTATGTTGCAAGATTGTAACATTGCTGCAAAATTAAAATGTTCTGTGCTGCATGGATTCTTTGATATTTGAGGCTTTCGTGGTGTACATGAATATTAGGTTTGGCTTCTGGGTTTGAACCGTGTAAATTTCTTTATTTGATTCCGACGTTTTGCGAACATTTCAGTTCACTTCATCAAGAAGGAAGTATCAGATTGTTCCTCATCCCTGATGAAGTGAACTGAAATGTTTACGATAAACGTCGGAATCAAATAAAGAATTTACGCGGTTCAAATTCGAAAGCCAAAGTTAGCCAAATCTAAAGTTCATGTTATGTAAACTCCTTAGCACACTTTCTGCATTTGAAGAGATAAATGTATATTCGGATGTTCGAGAGAAAAAGAGCGAAGAACCCAGTGCAATAAACAAACCTAATGTACTTAGGATGTCCTGGGGAATATCTCAGGATGTCCTGGATATGTTTGGGATAATTCTGGGACGTTGTGAGCTATCTGTGGGTTCTTATAAAAACATTCACAATTTCATTTCATTCTTATTTAATGTACGCTTCTAATCCCAAGTAGCAGAGTGACGTCAGAAGACGACATAATGACGTCTATTTTTAGTCATTTACCCAGTGAGAAATGGGAGGTCGATTCGATATCGATGCATCTGGGACGCGTCGAGTCGAAATTGAGATCGACAAATGCCTCATATCGATGTGTTATGAACTCGTGTAAAATAGATGTAGCATAACCGTGGTTGATTCCTGACATCTCTTTAGCTCTCCTTTGTGACACATCCTTTCTCATGAGAAGATTACACAAAACTTATTCCAACGACGTCGATTCGACGTCATTTCGATGTCGATATCAGCTCGAAGTGCATATGTTAACATAATTGAAGCCCAGCTTCATATTATTATTCGCTTGCATATATATAAGTATCTAAAGTACTAATGTTTTTTTGTAGTCATATTTGATGAGATATATATCAGTCAAGCTGGTAAGAATAAAGTATTTTTATGTTAAATCAAATATATTGGTCTCGTTTGCATTGCCCTTCTTTTTTGAGTGTTATTTTGAGTGTTTTTTTCTGTAAATATATGAGTCAAACCACCAATTACCAGGGAAGATTCTTGCACCAAATTTTCAATTGTTCTGCAATTTTTGTACCTTATTTTATATCATAATAGACGGAGAAACCAAAAAACTTTAAGCCCCTATACCTAATAGTATGCGAGAAAACCAGGATTGAAAATTTCAAGATTTAGAAAACACTAATTTTTGCACTTGCGTTTTATCTCTCCTAACTATTGAAAAAAAATTCAAAAAAGTATTTTTTATGTAAAAAATGTCAAATTTTTAGAAAAAATGGTCACGTTAGTGTAGAAACACTTTTAATCCTTTAAAATTCGTTTTTTCCTGAAAATTTCATGTTTTTCAAGTGCGAGATTTTTTAGATTTTTTCATATTTTTTTTTGAAAACTTGAGAACTTTTTACAAAAACATACTCCAATTTGAAAGTGGGATGGCCAGAGGAGCACGGGATTTTCACCTTCTACATTACTACTATAACGTTTATAAACGTTTGTAAACGTTATAGTAGTAGTGTAGAAGGTAAAGAAAAATATTCAAATAATTATTCTTCTTCTCTCTGTCACCATTATTAATTTTCCCGTAATCCTCTAGCCATCCCACTTTCAAATTGGAGCATCAATTTTGTGCATAAATACTTATTTTATGCCAGCTTGAAAGGTAACGATCTTAGAATCATTCTATACATTACATCCTAAATTGCGGTTTATTTCTTATTGTTAATATACAATTTTTCATTAATTTCCATAGCAACACTTGATAAGGGCCCGTACCCAAGGGCCGAAACGTCGTGTTAAAATTCTTGTATTGGCCAGTCAGGTCGCTTTTTAATAAATTTTATATATTTTTACTCATCACTGGCGACTTCGTTTTAATTTTTTGATATTTAAATATATATATATATATATATATATATATATACAATATATGGTGAACTAAATTAAAGCACTTAAACATATCTATTATTTTTGAAGATAGAAAAAAGTGTCTCAGAGAGAAAAGTTGCGCAGTTCAAGATGGCAAATGATCTTCCTCATCAGTCTGCATATAAAATATTGAAGTAAAATTTTAAAAAATCAACAATTTATTTCATAATTTATTTTGACAAAATATAGAATATCTTATCAAAGTCTTCTTTTTCTAAAATATTTGTTAAAATTTTTCATAAAGTAATATCATTAGTGCCACATTTATAAATGTAAGAATGAAGAAAATGTTTGTATCGATATAAACTTTAATATTCACTGTGCAGCATGTAAATAATTAAATTCGGCACATATATGTATTTCTCTGATATAATTCAATTTACATTTCTATTATTATATTCTCTGTCCATCTTATGTATATTGAAGTATATACTATATGAAAATTTTAAATAATGTCTTCAATATGTATTTAACAACGTTGTTATATAAAAAAAACTGTTAAGCAAGGCTCCTGGATACTCGATTGCCAAGTCCGTAAAATATGTGCGTCAGCGCCACACTTGGCAAAATTATAAACTAAAAAGCGAAGAAAATACATAATTATTCTTGCGATTTACAGCGTTATTTATCGTTTTAGTGCAGTGTTTTTATTTTTAAAATAATTGTTATAATGTTAAAATATACCGAACACTCTCATTCTGTTACAATTTATTGTGTGAAAGCAAATATTTGCTTCAATTCGCACACCTGTCAACAGCGGAGAAAATGACATAATTATTCTTGCGAAATACAGCGTCATTTTTCGTTTTAGTGCAGTGTTTTCATGTTTAAATTAATTGTCGTATTGGTAAAATATACCGAAGACTCCCATTTTGTTATAATTTAATATGTGAAAGCAAATATTTGTCTCAATTCGACACCTGTCAAACAGCAGTTTTTCGTCCTCGATTAGGCTCAATTCAATTCGACATATATGTGTTATTTATTGCTTACCCAAACAAAAGGAGAGTTTTCGGTATATTTTACAAGTCTGGTCTATCGATTTCAAACGCTATTTTATTGAAAAACATTTTTATCTTGACGTATTTCGCAAGAATTTTCATGGTATATTTTCTCGCTTCTGACGTCACAATCCAAGATGGCTGCAGTGAGTATGCAGGAGCCTTAACAAGAATAAATATGTGAATTATTCACAAGCGTGATATATTTTTACAAATTTCTGTATTGCAAAAAAGTGGAATATCAACTTCGGAATTTACATTTTGTATTTATTATATACGAAAAAGTATACTTTTATACATACTAGCATTTAGAATTTATATGTATACATGATAAATATAATGGCGTAATCTTAACAGTAGCGCATAAGTTCTACAACGATAAATAAGATATAAAGGTTACTTTGTCTTTGAAAAAAATAAAGTATATACGAAATATTCTAATTGGATAAATCTCTACAAATATAGAGAAAATATCTTACAAAATATCGCAATCATCATTTACGAGAAAGATGATATATTAATGGTATTGGAAAAACGTTTATACATATAAATATCAAATGCAAAACTATAGGAAAATATATAGTATATAAAAACATTGAATGATAGTAAAATACAATGAGAAGTCTATTCTTATTCTAATTAGAATAGATTCTAAAAAGTGGATATAGAGCCAAAAAGAGATGTTGAATGATCATGTTAACATTTTGAGAATAAACAGGAAGCATAATTGTCTTATGGCTATGTTTACATTCACTCAGCTTGGGACAACAAAATAAAATTGAACCAAAAAGAATCTGCAAAGTGTAAAATACTAAAACAATTTAAATAACAATATCGATAAGCTATGGACTTCATCTTTTACGACTGCAAACCAGTTATAATTATGTGAATTGAAAGACTATGACCCTCATTTTTTTTTATCTATCACTTCTAAACGCTCGATGATAGGCGGATGCGAATGATGCCAGCTGGAATACAACTTGTCGAACAAGGGATATCCCAAATTGTCCTTTTGTAGTTTTAATAGAGCCGCTTTCAAAGCCTCGCCATGACCTAATCTCGTAGCGAATTCGTCTGCTTGGAATTCAAATCTTCGGCTGATTACTACGCTAACGAAATTAAAGATCTGGAAATTACGAAAGGATTTGAATAAATACTATTTCATAAATTTATTTGATAGGCAATCAGAATCCCGATAAAAAATTTGTTAACTTACTGTATTCAATGGTATTAAAATATACATTGTTACAATAATTAGACCAATAAATATGGGCTGGGAATCCATAAAACCAAAAGCGCTATACATTGGTGTATATTGTAGGAGTTTTGCGAACATAACAAAATTGGTCACAAATATTATCTGAAAGAAGAAAAAAAAAGATATATATACAAGGCATTCAGCAATATTCGACTATATTAATTACAATGAAACATCTTGTATATACATATACATATACAAGATATTTCATTTTAATTAATATAGTCGAATATTACTGAAACTATGGCTGTAATGAGAAAATATTTCATACAAAAGTTAAAAGGTTTCGAAGGGGAAAAAAGTTTATAATTTTGAATTTTAACTAAAGTCTTTATCAAGGTCATTTGAAGGTCAACCTAGTTTTTTTAAATGAAACCACTCTAATTTTTTTATATAAATCGATTCCTCGTAATATTCGGCATAAAAAGTTATATATACTAAGATGGCCAAAAGTGAATAGGTTACGAGATATTTTGTACTTTAATGTGACATAATTTTATATAAACTATAAAATATCTCGTAAAATATTCATTTTTCGATGATCTTACTTTAATACTTTTATGCACAAAATAATGAGAAGAATCAATTGATGTAAAGAAAACACAGTTGTTTTTAAGAAAAAGTATGAAATTGCAACCAGCAGCTACATATAAAAAATAAATACACTTAATATATATTTTGATATTATTTACCTGGCTGAGCAGAAATCCTTTCAGAGTATGATTATGTTTCCAATGGCCCAATTCATGTGCAAGCACTGCTAGTATTTCATTCGTTTCACAGCCGCAATCTTTATCAGAATCACCATCATCTTTCTTGCAATAACCCTTAATGAGAGTATCAAAAAGAACAATTCTCTTATGTTTGTGAAAACCATACAGATAGGCGTTGCTGTGCGACGATCTTTTGGAACCCTCAACTATAAACAGCTTGTATAAGGGAAACTTTAAAGAAGCTGCCAATTCTTCAATCTTTTGCTTCAATTCGCCATCTGGTAGTGGCGAATACTTGTCGAACAATGGCGCTATTACTTCCGGGTACAGGATCATCATAAATAGCGAGACTACCACCGATAATATCCATAAATACCAGAAGAAATAATCGCCACCATTTTTCACAATCCAAATCATACCACACAAAAGGGGTAATGCAATAATTTGAGACACAACAAATTTTTTAATCTCATCCTTAATAAAAAATGCAGTTGTCTGAAAACAAACATTTACTAATTAAGAGAATCTCATTTAATCAAATCATATTTTATGTTCAATAAAAGAAATGGAAAACTCTAATTGCAAAATATGTTACATAAAGAGTTTTACCTGTTTATTAAAACCATGTTTCTCTTCCAAAACAAAAGTATCGTATATCACTAATGGCAGATTAATTATATGAGAAATAATATTTATAATAAACATACATATTGCGCTTAGCAGTATGTCATTCTCATGATTAATGCCACAGTACTTGGCTATTTCAATACTCCATTGCCAAGTATAATAATAACCATAAGCTACTAAGATTAGCTGTAAAACCGATATATTGTATAACATAAGCTGAGGATTAATAACCATTAAACCTATTAAAATTTTCCTTGATTATAATCAAGGGCATGCAATTTATCAAACTATTTTTTTATAATTCTCACCGTATTAAAAATCTTAGAATATATGTCTTGTACAATACCAAAGCTATTTCTATCTAATGCATATGCACGAGCCTTCTCATACACATCTTTAGCCATTAATCCCTCAACGGATTTCGGTAAATCAATCAATCGCGACATCAATCTTCTCTGTAACATTTAAAAAATTGTATACATAAAAAAAGATTAATTATATCATTTATATATATAAACTTCTAAATTTGTATAATCTCTTGATCTTTTATATATTTGTGCACACATATGTTAAATAATATATTAAAAGTGGGAAAATACAATATAAACATAATAAATATATAATAAATATATATAAATATTAAATGCAAAAGATAATAATTCTTATTAATTATATGAATTACATATAGTATTTTATGCAAGCGCATACTCTGCTATAATATATAAAATTTATTGTTAGAAAAAATTGTAAAAGGTTAGAATAGAGGCCGATGCAATTACCTGACGCAAATTTAAATAATGATTCCAAAAGTATAACAGCCATATCGTCCACAAAATTGCTCCGAGAATATGCTTCTCCATAAAATTCACAAGTATCTCCATTTTAGCAATGTTATGTATTAATAAAATATCCTTATTACATCGCCATGTCAAGAGTCGAGTACCGATTCGCGTGGAACGAAAGATAACAGATAAGGTGCAATTTCATGGAGCGAAGAAAAGCTAGCGTTTCATCCCCTCTTCTCAATTTTTGACAAAATGGCTGTATTCAGCGAAGATACGCTCATAGTTGGACACAAACCAACTTTTAGCGAAGCAACGCACAACGTTGAATTTATAATATTATGTAATATATTTATGTATTATATTTATTTAATACTAATTATAATATAAATATTTAGTATTATTTAATATTTATTATGATAATTAAAAATAAAAAATACAAATAATTATAATAATAAATAATTATAATAATAATTATAATATTTTAATTAAAATTCAGAATTAAAACTAATTGTAAATATAAATATTTTTACCATTTGTTTGCATAATTCAATATTTTATATATAATAATATAATAATACATTAAACAAAAATGTATGACACTATATTACGTATGTACACTAAAAAAACGCTAAGTTAAAAAAATTAAAATTGGATCAAGCCAAACAAACCTCAATGTTAATGCCAATCGTTCAGATGATGAGATAGATTGTCGAATGACGTCCTGCTTTTGCAATTTTGCTCCGATCATGCTCAACAATTCTTCCAACTGTGTTGCAGTCATCCGAAAGTAATTATGGAATCGTATGTCCTCCAATATTAACTTCGGGACCGACGCAAAGAAAAAACTGTGTTCGTTTCTATTTTCGAAAATAGGTGCTATCCAATATTTTTTCTTCTTATATGTTTTCTTTTTCTTTCTTAAAAGAAGCATTATAGCAGTTGCAACCGCTATGCGTCGTCTCCTAATTTCTGCTGCAACTGCAATTGCCACTGTATGTCTATATTGTTCTATATACTTGTATTGATTATTATAATCCATTTTTAAACACGGTTAATTATTGAAGAGAACTTCGCAGAACGGAGCAGTCGAAAAATTCTTATTTTTGCTTTTCAACGCTGTTTTGTATTGCGGTAGAGTGGGAGTAATACGCTAGCTTTCCTTCGCTCCATGAAAAAGAAGGAGGCGATAGCAAACGGCTTTTCAAAGCTGCTTTGTATTGTGGTAGAGTGGGGATGAAACGCTAGCTTTTCTTCGCTCCATGAAATTGCACCTTTAAAGAAGAAAATAATTGTGTGGTGTCTGTAGCGTGTAATTTCAAGGTGCGTTAAGTATGTATGTATGTATGTATGTATATATTATGTATGTATGTATGTATATATTATGTATGTATGTATGTATGTATGTATGTATGTATATATGTACGTACGTACATACTACGAACTAAAGCCTACCGCACAATACAAAAGTACAGGCAATAGTAACAGGGAATAAAAATTATCCACCAATAGGAGCAGGGAATAATATCTATTCCCTGTTCCTATTGGTGGATACCAAATAGTGTAACCATAGGTATGTACGTACATACATACATACATACTTATAGTGCGAAAAAGGCACAATGTATATCGAAAGATAACTAATCAGTATTGATACAATAAATATTGTTTCAGTTTTGTACCCTTTTTTAAAATTGGTTATATTTATTATTAATAATACATCGGTTTTTTTTATAACGGAATACGTCATATGAAATCCGAAAAAAGTATATTTATAATCACACAAATATAAATATATATAACTAGCTGGCGTTTGTTCCTCGCGCGCTCGGTACGCACGTGTTTACTGATATCCATATCTTGAGAACTACTGACGTTAGGAGCAAGAAATTTGGCACGCAAACTTACTTTATAATGAAGATTTAAAATGTAAATTTTTACTTTTCTAACATCTTTGGTTTTTGAGATATACGTATCCTTATAAAAAAATTTACCCCCCTTTTTCATCTCCCTTAACTGGATTTTCGGAAAATGGTAAAACACGTGTTTCTTTATTTTTAAAGAAAAATCTAAATACCAATTTTCACGTCCGTAACATCTTTGGTTTTTGAGATATAGGTATCCTCATAAAAAATTTACCCCCCTTTTCATCCCTTTAGGGATGGAATTTCCAAAAATCCTTCCTTAGTGGGTGCCTACGTCATAAAAACAATATACCTTCCAAATTTCACGTTCCTAGGTTAAACGGTTTGAGCTGGGCGTTGATGAGTCAGTCAGGACTTCTTCTTTTATATATAGAGATTATATATATAAAATATGTCCATATATTTTCTTTCTCTCATATAAGCTCTGTCCGTATATATAACAAAAATAATTAAATAAACAATTTTTGCATTTTTAGAAAAAAAAAAAAAATTGGAGAAATGAGGAAAAAATTGTCCATATATAGTTATATATAAATTTGTATAAGTAATTTTTTTAGATTTCTACATATTTTACCCTTAAAACATATTTTGTGTATAATTGTATATATTTACAATTTATTATATATAGACTTGTTTCCCGGCATCTTCTTCAAATTGGCGATATGGAAACATTTATGATTATTCAATGATAAATTAAATTAAAAATGACTTCAGTTAACATTTTCAAGATTATCAACTTCTCTCAAAATCATGTAAAGTTTGTTTAACAGATTTTTTTTTCTACAATATCCTGTTTTTAAGATATTTGTGGTGTGCAATAAAAATGTGACATACTGTATATGTATATATTGTGTACATACATGCATGTATGTATATACATAATTTTAAAATATATGTATTTTCTTTTTATTTTTTGAAGGTCGATAAGTTCACGTTTCTTAGTAAAAGTAATAGGTACAAAATAGGGTTTTATTTGTATATTTCAAAATCTTGTTCTTATAATAAATATATATTTATTTCGCTTTTTTACTCTTAATTTTTCTCATATAAAATTCAAGTTCTTTGCCTTCTAGAACGTAGCCATCAGCTTTGCCACATTGACCAGGTCTGCTTGATATACAAGCTAAAAATGAAGTAATTTACATTCGAGTCACTATCATCAAATTCAAAATACATACATAATGCAAGACAATAAGTATTTCATAATTGTAAACAATTTTTTTTGACAAATGTTTAAAAAAATATTAATTAAATAAAAAAGGTAAATATTAATAAATATTAATTTATTTTATAAGAAACTATTAAATAAGATATTCATACCAAGTACACGTCCCGTTGCAAATTGCTCTTCCAAAGCAGGTTCCACCTTGGCAAATCGCTGTCTGGCCTTGTATTTTGCTTCTGTTTTTTTTGAATGCTTTTTGTTCAACACTTCCTCTTCAGCTTCTGTCTATAAAAACAATTATACTTTGTGCATATGTATTTCATACATCTAATGTTCCATAAATTTAAATTGTTAAATTTTAATTATATTTTAGTACTTACCAGTTTTGCAGCCCTTTTACGACCCAATGGAAGGACATAATGACTTTCATACCAATGTCTGAATGGTGTTGCATCAATGGTGACAATGGCATTCTTCACTAGAGTTTTGGTTCTTACTAACTCATTGTTTGATGCATTGTAAACAACATCGATGACACGAGTTTTCCTGGTACTGCACTCGGAGCCCCAAGAAAAGTTTCCTGTATCCAATCTAAGAGCTCTGTATTTCTTATTACCTCCACGAGTACGAACCTTATACACATATAAAACAGCAGATATGTATATAACTAAATTTAAACCATTAAATATGTTATATTTAAAATTTAAATCAGAGAGCTGTAGGATTATGGTCAATCATAGCATTCAGAATAGGTAAGGAAGTCATCATTTTGTACTTTTGTACAAGTGTTAATAGATTATATTATAAAAAAAATAATATTCTACAAATGATTGTAATAATTTAAATATCCTTAATATAACAATGCTTAATAATATAATCACTGCAAATTTCAATTTTATTTATTGTAATATTAATACTTATTATTATTTATAATCAATTGACTCATTTATTTTTACAATTTATTTATTGCAAAGTTCAGACTTACAGTATGAATCCGCTGTGAGCCAAGTTTGGTGTTCGCAGCTGGACGTCCTAATTCAAATTTCCTTTTCTTACGAATGGGCTTCCTCTTCCCACCAGTAGCTCGCCTCTTATGCCAATGATCCCGCGAAATACCTGTAATACAACATTGATAAACATACAATATAAACTTAGGTGTTATAACATTAAGAATAGTTAACCTATTCAAATATAGAATATTGATATCGTGGAATTTAGTTTTATCTTTATATAAATCTTCTAATAATTTATAATTATATAAGTACTTTACAATATCTACATTTGTCAATAAGATAGCATTCATTAAAAAAAGAATAAAAATCATGACAGAAAAATTACACGTGCTTGTCGAAACGGGTTTTTACAATTACCAAGGGTAAAAATAGAAAAATATTTTCTTCCGAAGTAAATATAGCATCTGGTTTAAGCGTTGTTCACGTTTCATTGTCATATTACAACAAAAAAATGTGGATTTGTATTGATATAAATAACGTCGATAAAATGATATCTCTTACCCATTGTGCTATATATTAAAAAGAACTAGTGATGGGAGTATTCGAGTACAAAGAATCGATAGTATTCGATTCATAGAGTTCTCGATGTTCTCGACAACAAGCGTTTTGTAGCAGTGCTGCAATTCAGGGTTGTGTTCAGAAATTCAACTCCGGGTTAAAAAGTTACTCTCTTTCTATAGTGGGTGCTTTCCATTTAGTGACACAAGTTGACACAAGCTGACTCCTAGTATCATTTCTGCTTTCCATTACATTTGTGTCGCTTTTTGTCGATGACACAAGTCGACTTCGAGTGACTCTGCTTAGATGGTGAGTCAAGCGGTCAAGCGTGATCAAGCGTGGCTTTCCATTTATCGTATTGAGGTTACTAACTTGAGTTCACTTGAGTTAACGTAAGTCGACACAAGTGCATGTAAATGGAAAGCACCCAGTATATGTCACGTATATTATAGACAATAGAGGGTGCTTTCCATTTAGTGACACAAGTTGACACAAGCTGACTCCTAGTATCATTTCTGCCACTGAACTATAAGTAAATTGGAAAGCTCGCCCATAGACATATAAGATAGACTCAGCATGCATGTCCTTGGCAGAACGGACAAAGAGGCAAAACATAGGGGAAATTTTCTCTCTTTATCTGCGCAGGTAGGATGTGCAGTCGTCTTTTGACAGCTATTGACGTAGACTACACAGATTCTAACCTAAGAAAATATATATATATGCATAAGCGTAGTTGTCTGTCGGCAACCAAAAGCATATTGTATTTATTAAACATGATATTGACTTCATAATAAGACTATATATTGACTTCATAATAAGTATCCGACGATACTTTTAGGTTATTGCCGGCCATTGCTGTCACTAATGCGCGCGCAGAAAAGGACACAGATTCACCGATGTTTTGCCTCTCTCTCCGTTCTGCCAAACCCAACTTATATCATAAGGAAATGTATGGCATGCTGGGTCTATCTTATATGTCTATGAGCTCGCCGCTATGGGATCGTGCGCGCCGAGAGAGATAGCTGTTTAGTGGGCAAGAGTGCTTAGTGCGCATGCTCATGCCCACCTTTTACAGTCGCGTCCAAAATTTTTCTCGTGACAACTTGCTTATTTTCTAAAACTAAGGGCCCGTTGCTAAATAGGTTTTCTATTCGGACTGTACATTGGCTATCTCTCTCGGCGCGCGCGATCCCATAGCGGCGAGCTTTCCAGTTTACTTATAGTTCAGTGATTTCTGCTTTCCATTACATTTGTGTCGCTTTTTGTCGATGACACAAGTCGACTTCGAGTGACTCTGCTTAGATGGTGAGTCAAGCGGTCAAGCGTGATCAAGCGTGGCTTTCCATTTATCGTATTGAGGTTACTAACTTGAGTTCACTTGAGTTAACGTAAGTCGACACAAGTGCATGTAAATGGAAAGCACCCAGAGTAACTTTTTAACCCGGAGTAGGATTTCTGAACGCACCCTAGGGTATTTACGACAAACAATCGGAGAGAAGCCTTCATTTGCGCACAGTACAATTGCACACGTTGCAATTGCCCACCGTGCTATTAGACACATGAAGTTGCGCACAGTTCTTTTGCGCACAGTTCTTTTACACAGTTTATTTAACTAAATAATTAGAATAATTAGGTAAAAATACACACACACGGGGGGGTGCAAGGGGCCTTTGGCCCCCCCTCCCGCACCCACCCCGTCGGTAGGGGTGCCTTAAGAACGTGTGCGCAAATGAACTGTGGGCAAAAGAACTGTGCGCAAAAGAACTGTGCGCAACTTCATGTGTCTAATAGCACGGTGTGCAATTGCAACGTGTCCAATTGTACTGTGCGCAATTGAGCCTCTCCCATAATCGGATGTCTGTCATTAGCCACTAGTTCAAAGTTTATCTTTTTCCTTTCAATTTGGAGTAAAAGAGATAAAAGGTCTGTTATTTTTAGCTGAACTGGCTGCACTAGTTCAGAGTTTATCTCTTTTACTCCAAATTGGAAGGAAAAAGATAAACTCTGAACTAGTGCAACCAGTTCAGCTAAAAAGAACAGACCTAGGGGTCGATTCTGTATCTAAAATCTAGTGAAAATGCTAAAAGTGAGCGGTTGGCGCGATTCAGTAACTTTCATCATGGTGAAAATGTGAGCCATCTCACGGGAGTTTGTTCGACAAGAAATTTCTTGTTGAATGGTGAAATCCGAGAGTGAAAGACTGAGAGATAGAGCGAGACAAAAATCATAGACAGCGTCGTGACGCGTTTTTGACAGTTTATAAAAGGTTAAGTGTCGTTGCTTTGTTTATAGTTCGCATCGTCGTGTTCATGTTAACATTTTGTCCATTAAAGAACATTAAAGAACATTAAAGTTTATTAAAATAATAATTATTTTTATTATTAATAAAATAATAATTAAGTAAATAATAATAATGTAATAATAATAATAATAATAATAATAGTTTATTAAGAAAATAATTTCTTGTGCACAGGGCAAATTTTTCTTGGTTCGATACCAAGGAAATAAATTAAATCTCATATTCGAGATATTAATTTAAGAAAACCCCCCTAAAGAGTTGTAGGCGAGAAAAATATCGGGGAGAAGTCACTGAATCGAGAATCGAACCCGAGCCTTTCGCTTGCCTGGTGACTGCTCTTACCACTGAGCCACGGAGTAATAGACAGGAGACAAATCTTTTTTTTTTTTTTTTTTTATTGAAAGTATAAGGGAAGGGAAGGCGTCGACCTTAAGGCCATCTCTCGCCTGGGAGACAAATCTCTGTTAGAACGAACGGTCCCAATTTAGTTAGTGGCGCTGGCATCGCATGCGACCCTATCACGTCATATATATATAATATACAGGGTGTCCCATTTTAATCTCCTCAGGCAAATATCTCGAAAAATATGGAAGATACGGAAAAATGTTTCAGACAAAAGTTGTAGGACTTGAAGGGGGACAGATGATGAAAATATGTACTTGACCTTGAGTGACCTATTGAAGGTCAGGTCAATGTTATCGATGTTTTCTTAAATGGAATCCCCTATTTTTCAATGCATATTCTTGTAGCTTATCTCGAGAGCTTTCCAAAACACTATAATGAGTTATTTTTTCATTAAGTACTTTTCGAGTTATAAGGCTCGAAGTTTACAGTTTTTCGACATAAAATACAAAATATCGTGTAATACATTCAGTTTTTGATAATCTTACCTTAATACTTTTATTCACAGAATAATGAGACCAATCAATTGGTGTAAAAAAACACATAGTTGCTTTTAAAAAAAAGTATGCAGCTGCATGTTGCAAATTACATACTTTTTCTTAATAGCAACTGTGTTTTTTTACACCAATTGATTGGTCTCATGATTCTATGCATAAAAATATTAAGGTAAGATTACCGAAAACTGAATGTTTTACAAGATATTTTGTATTTTGTCAAAATACTGTAAACTTCAAGCCTTATAACTCGAAAAGTACTTAATGAAAAAATAACTCATTATAGTGTTTTGGAAAGCTCTCGAGATAAGCTACAAGAATATGCATTGAAAAATAGGGGGTTCCATTTAAGAAAACATCGATAACATTGACCTGATTTTCAATAGGTCACTCAAGGTCAAGTACATATTTTCATCATCTGTCCCCCTTCAAGTCCTACAACTTGTATCTGAAACATTTTTCCGTATCTTCCATATTTTTCGAGATATTTGCCTGAGGAGATTAAAATGGGACACCCTGTATATATCATATATATACAGGGTGTCCGACAAGTAAGTATACAGCCGAAAGGAGGAGGTAGATTGGGTCAAACCGAAAAGAAAAGTCCTGAACAATTTTACTAAATTCGCAATAGTTATTGCGTTATTAATAAAAATATCTGAGCCAATGAGCGCGTAGGAAAGCGGTAGGCCGGAATCGATAGGCATGTAAGATGGTTCACTCATTTACTTTTCTTACTGTTAGCAACAAAAGAATCATCTAACAATGAGCGAGAGGTGGAGTGTCACGCAACGAGCGGCGAGCGACGCGTAATATTTGGACAGCGCGCCGAGAATCTATTGTCACGCAGTGAGCAGCGCGCGGTGACGTCACTCGCTGCTCGCTGCGTGACAATAGTTTTTCGTCGCGCTGCTCAAATATTACGCGTCGCTCGCCGCTCGTTGCGTGACTCCACCTCTCGCTCATTGTTAAATGATTCTTTCGTTGCTAACAGTAAGAAAAGTAAATGAGTGAACCATCTTACATGCCTATCGATGTATCGATTCCGGCCTACCGCTTTCCTACGCGCTCATTGGCTCAGATATTTTTATTAATAACGCAATAACTATTGCGAATTTAGTAAAATTGTTCAGGACTTTTCTTTTCGGTTTGACCCAATCTACCTCCACCTTTCGGCTGTATACTTACTTGTCGGACACCCTGTATATATAATATATATATCATATATATATATCATATATATATAATATATATATCATATATATATAATATATATATCTTACTCCGTGGTCACGTGACAGGGTAAGATGCTACTAAAGCGCCTCCTGGCGGAGAAAATAAATGGGACCGTTTTTCAAGGTTTGAGAGTATGGAGTTTTGTCTCCTGTCTATTACTCCGTGCACTGAGCTATTCAGACCATCGACATATAGTACTGGACGGAGCATGCGGCAAGATTTCTTTGATCTTTCGTCTTGAGGGATCTAGAAAGAGAGAAGTAGATGTGTAGGCACGGATCTCTCATTCTATTCTCTTTTCATTGGTTGAATTTTGTCTAAGGAGAAGGGGAACAGTACCGTATTCTTATAAGTTGGGAACATCCTTAACCTTATTGCTTATTGCTTATTGTATAAAATTTTGAAATGCCTCATGGCCCCGTAGCTCCATGAGCCGCTACTACCCACACATCGTCTTGTCTCTTTCTATGTCTGTCAAGACGGTTTTGGTTCCATGCTCCGTCCAGTACTATATGTCGATGATTCAGACCCCTTCACTACGATACTTCTCATTCGCCAATTACTACGTTTACGCAGGCGTTACTTCTGTAGTAATTTACTCAAATTATGGTAACTTACGATAATTCACTCCGCGTAAACCGTGAACTATTAGCTACTACGAAAGTAGATAATTGAAGCAAGTTACTCAAATTAGCCAATACTTCCCGTGTTAATACCTCGCGTAAACGGCGAATATCGCAACTTTTTGGTTCTGGGTGCAGCACAAGCAAACCCGCGATATTTGAAAGTTATTCTCACAGTTTTGTCACGTGGAACTTGGTGGAAATATCACTGAGAAGAGAGTGTGTTGTCGTTCGAACGAGAACGGACGTGTTTAAAGCCGTAATCAGATTCGAAACTCGTAAAATACTACACACGCGTAAACGGCTCTCGGAAGTATCGTAGAATACTACGCACGCGTAAACGGTAAAAAATTACGTACATTAGTCACCGCGTAAACGCATAGCCCCGCTGCGTAAACGTAGTAATAGAAATATTAATTAATTAGAGGAATAATAAAGTATCTTCTATATTGTTTTATGATATGTTTTTCACGTGGATTGTACGAAACACCTCGATTTCTTTCAATCCGTGGTCTAGTTTCCACCGAAGTCTTCAATCCGATTCTGCTTCGGTGCGCATCGAATTTAACGTACTGTTTCCACTGGAAGTATAGTAGAAGCGAGCAAGATTGATATTTCAGTAGAGCCAACTTAACTTTTGCTTACTGAATGTAAACAAACATAACCTCTGAAGAATACATACAGTACACACACAGTTAGTTGAGTAAAAAGAAAATGGATATTAAAATAATTTTGTTGAATCATCAGTTAAACGTATTACATATAATTAATCATTGCAATAACTGTTATGAATAATGAAAAGAGGTTGGCACTATCTACTTTCAACCGTTTCCATCGACTAAATTTTGTGTCAATTCCACAGACATCTATATATGTATATACTAGACTGCTAACTTCGCCAAAATACATGGCTCCAAAAAGTATGTACATAACTCACATGTGATTGGTTAAATTTCAAGCAATATATGTCACGTGCCTCTCTCGTGCTACATGTGTGCTACACACATATCACATATACAGCACACTCCTCTTCTTTACCACTTACACTGCACATGCGCAGATGCTCACTCGTCTCTGTAGTACCACAGATTAATAGACAGATAGCCAAAGGTCTGGGTTTAGGCGTGACCGGCACTTCTCACTAGTTTCAGCGCCATATCATAGTAGCGGCCAACACAGTAACTGTTTCCAAGATAAAACAGGTCAAAAACGATAAAAATTATATATATGATAAAAACACCGGCGAGATATTATTAAAGATCGGTGAAAAAAAAGTAATACATATAGATATTTTATTTTTTATATTAAATGTATTAATGCAATTTGCACGTATACAATAGATTTTTTCGATATGTAGCAATTTTTTATACACTGTGATTGAAAACTTTTTACTCTTTTCTGACAATTTTATTAAAATATAAATGTAAAGAATTCAAATAAGTAGATCAAAATCAGCCTGTAATGGAAATGTATGAAATCGATTTATCTTATCTATATTTTTAACCCTTTTGAATAAAATTAGAAAAAGTAACGCGGGCTAATAAAAGAGCCAAATAAACAATCAAAATGTATATACTTATTTAAAAAAACAAAAAACTAAAAACAGATATCTAGGTATTTTTGAACGCAAACTTGAAATTCCAAAAATCGTCGTTATTTAATAATTAATAATTGTTTATTTCAACGTTTCGGCACCACAAATAAACAATTATTAATAAATAACGACATCTTTGAATTTTAAGTTTGCGTTCAAAAATACCAAAAGATACCTGTTTTTAATGTTTTGTTTTTTAAATAAGTATACATTTTGTTTATTTGGCTCTTATTAGCCTGCGTTATCTTTTCTAATTTTATCATAATTCAGAGCCTTGACCTTGTCTTTTGAATAAAATTTTATAAAGCTTAAAATCGTCCAAAGTGCAGGGAACTTTGTGAAAATACAATTTTCTACAGGAAATATTTAATTTAAATGTCAATAGGTTTCCACATCACCCTTGAGGTACTATTGTCGACGCGTTTTTTTTCTAAGTGGTTTCCCCAATAGGCCTATTCCACTAAAACTACAACTTTATATTCTTTTTGCTTTAAATTATATATCAATATTATATATAACAATATTTATGAAAAAATTTGCTTTTCAAAAATTAAATATAGCAAATTAAACATTTGCCTTTTTTTTCTTTAGCGCTTTTTTGCTTATTTCCACTTTCTTTTTTGCTTCTTTTCTATTTCTTTCCAAATTTATTATTCTTCTCTCTATACTCTTTCTTCTGTCCATTTCTTGTATACATTTCACTACTATTTTTTTGCTTGATATCCGTGCCTTTTCTTTGTGATTAATTGTCCTCTTCACTGCTTCCGTTTTAATTTTACATGTTTTATATTTCTAAATTTTTAACTTTTTGTCTTTATTTTTGTATTTGTTTCTTCTCTTCGTTTGTTGTTATTTTGTTTTGTTATTGCATATATCTTGACTTTTAACATAAAATCTAACATGTCCATTCTATGTAAATAACACTCATTGTTCTGATCGAACCAATCTTTATTAACATGTTGGACATGTTCTACGCAAATTTCAAGAAGTTTTTTTTTTATATTTTTTAAATGCCAATATTTCTTGTTATATAAATGTAATGCTTCAAGTTGAAGAGTGATAATATTTATACATATATCCGTTGGCCTTGATAGCCATTCAACTTTAGGTCTATCTTCGTCTTCGTGTTTATATTCACGTAACTGAATATAAATTTCATTATCGTTAGATTCTTCCATCGGTGTTTTTAAATTTGTTTCACGGCAACTCTCGCATTTAGTTTTTCCGTATCCGTGGCGAGCAATATATCCTGCGAAATATGCAATAGCATTTTCTTCATACGTGTACGAATTGTTCTTGTCGAGCATATTTATTATGTTGTCGGAATAGTTTTGTTCTGAATATTGACTCAATTCTTCAAAAGCTGTCACGATGAGAGCATTGTCGTCATCATCCATTTCAATTAAAAAAGTGAGTTCGTCGTTTTGTAATAAAATATTTTCAGCTTCCATTTCACTATTAACTACCGATGTACCTTCTGTTAAGGAAGATGTTTCTGGACAAATTGTGTTGCCTCTATCGCTTCCGTAAATACGCTCACTTGCTAAAATATGGCGTAACGTTAATCGTACCATCCTCGCGGTAGGATTGCGATTGAATCCTCCGCGTCCTCTAATTTTTCCGAATGTATGGTCTACGGAATCCTGGTTACACAATGCAGTGGCGAGCTTGAAGTCTGGATAGAATTGTTTGATGGAACGATACGTTGATAAAACTGCTCGCACAGTCATAATCATTCCATCAAAGCACGGAGGTTTTGACATCTTGTTGGGAGAAGTACTCCACTTCGAACACCATTCAATGAAAGATGTTAATAATTCCTCAGCCATTATATTATCTTCTGATATCGGCCCCTTTTCTCCTTTCCATTTATTTAAATGGTATACATTCATAGCATCTATTATTTTATTCATTTTATTAACAAAATCTGCAGATGCTTTCCATGAAGTACTTTTCAGTACGTTACTTTGGCCTGCTGTCGATATTGATGCAGCAAACCTTGCACTTAACATTTGAAAAGCCCTTTTCACATTCATGGCTTCAAAATTGTTAGGATAAAAATGCGCGTAGGTAATGTGGCCCTGTTCAATTTTCGTGAATAATGGGGAACGAATTCAACGTAGACAGTGCACTTTATTTAGAATACTTTATTATATAAAAGTATTATTCTTAACGTGAGACACGATAAAAAGGCGCGTGCACACACATGGCACGAGGGAGAGAGTGACAACAAGAAGACAAGAGCGACCTCTTTCTCGTATTGGAAATCAGCGAGCGCTGCCTGTAATAGCGCCGTGATGCTATTGGTTCTATCGAGCGCGATCAAGAATGTAAAAGACCCGCGCAACTTAAACTTAACAGTATCCGAAAATGTGAAAAGAAAAAATGAAACATAAACTAATAACTCTAGTGATTACATATTAAGTCCATATATTATAACACTCTCACCCTTTGAACGTTTTCGGTAACTTATATAGATATATATGTAAGACTCATACCTTTGTAGAAAATTATATGTTTGCGGAACTGATAATACCTATCTTAGACCTCAGTTTCTCGAACTGAACGCGTGGAAGGGGTTTAGTAAACGCGTCGGCTAACTGATCTTCGCTAGGAATGTACAGAACATCTATAATATTATCTTCGTACTTTTCGCGGATGAAATGATATTGAACATCGATGTGCTTAGTCCGGCTATGGAATTCTTGATTTTTGACTAGTTTGATTGCACTCTGGTTATCGACATATAGTTTTATCGGGTAAGAACGTCGATGTCCAATATCTGACAATAGTTTTCTTAACCATATTATCTCTTTGCATGCTAAACTGGCCGCAATATACTCTGCTTCGGTAGTACTTAAACTTACAGTATCTTGACGCTTAGATTTCCAGGTTACAGGTCCCTTCGCTAACTTAAAAATATAACCGCTTGTGGAGCGTCTACTGTCCAAATCAGAAGCGAAGTCAGAATCTGAGTATCCGACCAGATTGCTATATTTCGCGCTATTTCCTTGATACAAGATTCCGCAGTCTCTGGTATTTATCAGATATTTAAAAATTCTTTGCACAGCATGCCAATGAGATAAATCGTATTTGTTTAGAAATCGACTTACAAGACCGACAGCGTAAGAGATATCGGGTCTTGATACTGTCGCTATGAATAGTAACGATCCTATCGCTTCTCGATATGGAATTAGATTGCATGGTGTATTATTATTACTATCTTTTGAACACAACGTTGCATGAGGATCGGCTGGAATTGAGACGGGCTTAGCTTGGTCCATGTCGAAGTATGCTGTTATGCGATCGATGTAAGATTTCTGATGAATGAAGATAGTCCTATTTTCGCGGTTGCGCTTGATCTCCATTCCGACAAAGATTTCGGCCTTTCCTTCGGTTATTTCGAATTTTTCACGTAAGGCGCTGAGTATCTTGCTTAATGTTTCCTTCGATGATGCAAATATGAGGCCGTCGTCTACGTACAGTGCGATGTAAGCCTTTTCTTGATTAAAGTCGCCGTAGAATACGCATTGATCTCCCTCGCTGGCTTTAAAGTTGATCTCTTTTAAGACGTCCTTAAATCTTTGATTCCAGCATCTAGCTGCTTGCTTCAGGCCATATAAGGGTTGATTTAATTTGCATACCTTTTCTTCTCTATCAGTCTTGACTTCTTCGGGTATTTGCATGTAAATGACTTCTTTCAACTTTCCATGTAGAAAGGCAGTTTTTACGTCGAATTGTCCGATTTCTAGGTCTTCAATCGCAGCCATTGCCATCAACACTCTCACTGAGTCGTACCGGACAACCGGTGAAAATATTTCTTCAAAATCGGTTCCGGCCTTTTGTGAAAAACCTTTCGCGCATAATCTGGCCTTGAATCGAACCTTGCTTGTTGATGGGTTCTCTTTCACTTTAAATACCCACTTACATCCTATTGGATTGCAATCGGGTGGTTTCGGTATTATTGTCCATGTGTTATTTTTCTCATGTGCGCGAAGTTCCTCTTGAATAGCTGATTTCCAGTTCATGGATTGTTCTCCTGAAACCGCTTCTTGGTATGATATTGGTTCGTTGAACAGAGTGAAACATGCTTCGTATCTGGATGGTAACTTTATCGAATCTCTATTCCTTAGATTATATTTATCCTTTCTATTTGACTCTTCGGTACTTCCAGTGTCATCGGTTTGATCGTCGGGTTCATCCTCGCGCTCTTCGTTGTGATGTGTCCCCTCGGCTCCATTTGTGTTGTTCCTAGGGGGATCAACTGCGGGTGCAACACCTCCGTTCTCGTCTGTGGATATAGTGAACCTGCTTTTCTCGTTGTCAGTATCTTGTATAGAATTTTCATTTATGATCACATCTTTGGCTGTGATAATCTTATTGGTTGCAGGATCAAAAAGGCGATAATTAGTTGATTCTTGATGATATCCGACTAACATAAGTTTCCTCGATTTCGGATCTCATTTCTTGCGCTGTTCCTTCGGGATGTGAACATAAGCGTCGCTACCAAAAATTCTTATGTGGGACAAATCAGGTTTCTTCTTGTACCACAATTCGAAAGGTGTAACATTACCTGTTTGAGACGAAAGACAACGATTCAATGTATATACTGCGGTATTTACCGCTTCGGCCCAAAGTTTTGTTGGTAACTTCCTTGCGGTCAACATGGTGCGGGCGCTTTCGACGATTGTACGGATTTCTCTCTCAGCGCGTCCGTTTTGCTCATGTACGTATGGTGCTGATGTTTCCAGCGTGATGCCTCGCGACGCCATGTACCTAGACATCCTGTCGTTTTTGAATTCGATCCCGTTGTCGGATCTTACAATTTTTATCCTTCGTCCAAACCTGTTGAAAATTAGTTGTTCGAATTCTTTAAATTTTTTCGAATGTATCGTCCTTGTGACGTATAAAGTAAACATGACGGAAACTCGAATGGTCATCCTTGAAAAGAAGAAAATATTTTGATCCGCCTACGGATTCTTCCGACATAGGTCCGCATAGGTCGGTATGAATAAATTCGCCTACTTCGGTTTTCCTCTTTTGCTCCTTTGATTTACAGGGTAAACGATGCTGTTTCCCGAGCTGACAGCTCTCACAAAAGAATTCGTCGAGGCGTGATAGTGTGATCTCTTTGACAAGCTGTTGATCCACCATTCCGATTAATGATCGGCGATTAACATGGCCTAAGCGTTTATGCCACGTCTCAATATCCCTTAATGAAGCCGAATTCGCCTCTCCTTGCAGGATTACCTTAAACATCATTCTAAATAAATTATTATTTTGTTTAGCACCATAAGCTAATAATTCTCCATCTCGATATACTCTTACGTCGTTTGCCTCTAATTTTAAACTGCATGCTCTTTCTGTGCATACTCCGGATGAGAAAAGGTTCCTACGCAATGATGGGATGTAAAGAACATTTTCTAATTTACCATCGAGCCAAACATTATTAACTAACCTTTTGATTAGGATTGTTCCCCGTCCCATCACTTTGCAGATTGACTCGTCACCTAAGCTAACGGTTTCTCTGTAAGATTCATCTAAGTCAATAAACCATTCCCGACGAAAACTCATATGCTTCGACGCGCCGCTGTCTAGAATCCAGACATCTTTTACATCGGAGTTCAAAATTCGAGTATAACAATTAGGTTCCGAAACTAAGAACGCTTCTAAATTTTTAGAATCATTGCTATTCATTTTACGTTTCGATTTCTTGTTTTCTTTATCGTTTTCCGATCTTTTATAACAATTTCGGGCGTAATGACCTTTTTTACCGCAATTATGACAAGTGAACTCTTTTCTTTTATTTTTACCTGACATTTTATCGCTATTACGACTCTTATGCGAAGGGTTGTCCTTGGAATTCGTGCTTCCGTCTTGTACCTTGATCGCTGCCAGTGCATTTGAGGTTTCGTCTACGGTTGTAAGACGACTTTCCTCCTTTATCAGTCGTTCGACTAGGACTTCCTTCTTCTGGTCCCGCTCGCTGACGCTGTCCCAGGCTGTTACCAAGGCGTTGAACTTCGATGGAAGGGTTCCTAGGATTTTCGCGATGATCATGACCTCCGATAGCTCCTCTCCGACGTCCTTCAA
The DNA here is from genome assembly GCA_963971435.1 of Lasius platythorax. Classification (NCBI taxonomy): domain Eukaryota; kingdom Metazoa; phylum Arthropoda; class Insecta; order Hymenoptera; family Formicidae; genus Lasius; species Lasius platythorax. The sequence goes on along the minus strand of OZ020548.1, from coordinate 6,160,459 downwards.
TTGACGTGCCATATTTTCTATTTTGGCGACGTGCTGCGCAACGGTATCGGTGGAAGACATTTTATACTCATGGAATTTGGTCATGAGTGTGAGCTTGTTTGAAGCACTCTTCTGTTCAATGGTGCTTAGCTTCGACCACATTTCTGCAGCGGTTTCACAGGTTATCAGATATTCGAGTTGTGAATATTCCATTGAGGATGATATTATGCACATTGCCTTTGCATTCCTCGTGCACCATGCCGCGTATGTGTCCTGTGTCGGTTCCGGTTTCGCGATAGTTCCCTCCGTGATCTCGAGAAGACCGGTTGCTACGAGAATACTTCGAAGCTGGAACTTCCATAATTGGAAGTTTGAGCCATCGAACTTGGTGATGTTTTTCAGATCGATGCTTTCAGACATCTTTCAGGCGTTTGCTTGCTTCACCACAGGAACGCAGGATCAGAGAACAACGAGAGAATTATCTGTCTCGTTTCAAGATGGCGAGATATCTCTTCAGTTCTCGCGGAACGACACGACTTACTGTTTACGTATATTTCGTTCAGTCGCGTAGCCTGGGCCCATAACCTGTTCAATTTTCGTGAATAATGGGGAACAAATTCAACGTGGACAGTGCACTTTATTTAGAATACTTTATTATATAAAAGTATTATTCTTAACGTGAGACACGATAAAAAGGCGCGTGCACACACATGGCACGAGGGAGAGAGTGACAACAAGAAGACAAGAGCGACCTCTTTCTCGTATTGGAAATCAGCGAGCGCTGCCTGTAATAGCGCCGTGATGCTGTTGGTTCTATCGAGCGCGATCAAGAATGTAAAAGATCCGCGCAACTTAAACTTAACAGTATCCGAAAATGTGAAAAGAAAAAATGAAACATAAACTAATAACTCTAGTGATTACATATTAAGTCGCTATATTATAACAGGCCCAATAAATTTGAAGTACTTAATTTTCTGTCAAATTCCCACGTTGCAAATAAGTCGTGAAAAGACATAATTATTTCTCCATTTATATAAATGTACTTATGCGATCTTATTTGACAAATCAACCGTTTGATAAGATGAGGCCAATCAAAAGAAGCAATATAAGTTTCATTGTTTAATGAGAAAAATGGCTCATCTGGTGAAATTTTCCAATTACTGAAAGCTATCCTGTTTGGTCCACCTTGATCGCATATTATCAATTTTACATTTGCCCCTATATGTTTGAGTTTTTCCAAACATATTTCGATGAGTTGAGCAATCTCCTTGTGTGTTGAGTTTTTTCTTGTTAAAAAGTATGCTAATATTTGGCGCCAAGGATTTTCTGCATTAATGCTATCAAGGCAAAAGAGTAAAATATTTTCAGCAGATTCATTGCTTCGTCCTAAGGGTCCGAGATCTATTAAACCTTCAATGAGATCATATTTCTGACTATATTCTTGAAATTTTTTAATCGACATCTCATCAAATTTAAAACAGCAAACTGTCTGAGAAGATGGTAATTTGGACAAACTTTCTTGTATTTTGCTAAATATTTCCTCGCAGAATCCTGGTCGAATTTCTGTTTCAGAAATCCAACTTCTGACAGAAGATGTTGATGGGAGATTTAATCCAGCCTTTCTCATCCGTGAATATCCACTTGCCGAATAATAAAACATTTGTTTCGCAAGATTTTTTTCTTCTTTTGTATATTCTGATCTTCCTTTATGTAGTTGAAGTTTTATCATCGTTCTTGCAAGTGGCATTTGACACTTCTTTCTATCCAAAAATTCATCAATACTATGTTTGCAAACACTCTTTATTTTTCGAATTTCAGAATTGCGACGCTCCAACATAACATTGATTTTTTTTGTTTTCTTTTTCTTTGCTCAAGAAGCTTTTTTAATCTTAAATTCTCTTTCTTTAATTCTTCCATTTCATCGATTTCATCTTCGTTATATATTATTTGAGGGGTACACTTCTTTTACAGTTTTTCTTTTCGCTTTTTGTGCACTTTTGTCTTTATTTCCACTTCTTGAGAGTAATTGTCAACAAATAATGGACATTGATTTTCTTTATTAAGCCATTCCTCGTCGTCTGTTAACTCACTTCCAAAATTGCCAAAAAGTTCTTTTCCAGAAGGGTAACATTTTTTATTTGTTGTCATTGCGACTTCTTCATTTCTGTTGTTTCTGGTAGTTTCTGCAATGTTTATTTCAACGGTGTGATCGACTTCCATTGGAGTGCAATTTTGATTATCTAATTGTAAGTGATCAACAACATTGTCAGTGTGATCGACTTCCATCGGAGTGCAATCTCGATTTATTTGTAAGTGATCAACAACATCCTGTATATTTTCTTCAATAATTCCAGCTTCTTCTGCAGTGTTTTTATCATTGTCTTCGACAGAGATAATAGAAATATTTTGAATATCTTTTGGGATCCATGGTATGGGATTTCTTCTAACAAGGAGACCTTCAGGTGATCGGATTTTTGTTTTTTTTTATACTTATAGTACTTGAAGGTCATCACTCTGACATCAATTTCCCAAAGCAGTAAGACGCGCTTTTCAGAAAAACTCGAGAAAATCGACTTTGAAGAATTCCTCGCTGTCTGCAAATTTTTTATTTTTATTTTTATTTTTTTATTAATTTGAATACCTATTTCTTTTACATGTAAAATTTATCAAATTCATGCTAATTAACAGATATTTAATTATTTTCAATGAAAAACACATTTTATTTTTTATTACCACTTGTTTGAAAAATCGTACTTTGTATTTAATTAAAATTTTGATACAAAAATGAAAAACGTCAGGTAGGAAATAAAATACTTTTTTATTTTTGAAAATTACGAGTAAATACAACGCAAAAATAATATTAATAAAAACATTTTTTAATTTTTAAAAGTAAATTATAATATAGTATAAAATATATTGTATACATTCGTTTTATACATTAATATTACACGAGCTAGGATGATATGCGTCGTAAAAGCAGGAGAAACAGTAAGTTTCACGGCATCTAGCACCGTACAGATGCAGATTTTTTACAGGCGCAAGATTTTTTTAAAATTTCTATCGGAAAACATACTTCATTAAATATATCGAATATAACGGGCTAAATGAGAGCCAAGCGCTGTAAAAGGTGCGCAAATAAGTTTTACTACTTTATGGTTAATGTGTAAAAAACCTTTTATTAAAACCGTACGTTTCGGTCCTCCTTTCGGACCATCATCAGCGATGTCAATAATTAACTGTCAATAAACAAAGAAAGGTATAAAATAGTAACACAGAATATATTATACAAAATGATCGTTGACAATTAGAATTTTGGAGATACGTGGATAATTAATTCTTTATCGGCGTTTGTGTTGCGGAATAAAATTTATCATAAAAAATTGCTTTACGTACATGTAGTATTCGTTAGTTCGCTTATCCACGGTCATCACTGACCTTACCGTCAATTCAACGAAATAATTCCTCTCCCGGTTTCAGTCGTGAAGGAAAAATTGCCGTGAGTCTTTGGGGTTGTAACCATTTTGACTGTAACTTTATGTGAGAATTAATTACTCAGTTTGCGGCTTAGTTTGATTGTTAGTTAAATTTATATGATGATTGGAGAGGTATCTTACTTCATCGAGCGGTGACAGGACCGTGAGCCGTGAGAGACAGTACACAACTGTCGGTTGACATATGTTAAAATTTAGTTGTCGCGTGACATTGTGCGTGCGTGTATAAACATTGTGAATATCGAGGTGATTAGTCTATCTCATTTAGCCCGTTATATTCGATATATTTAATAACAGAGCCTATTATTTACATTGATACTTCATTAACGTTCTAACTGAACAATATTATTGTACACTTGGCGTCATGAATGCCTTTCCACCTGAAGATAGCCGCGTTCGATTAATGCGATGCGTCTAGCTCTTATTTGACTCGAACGCGGCTATCTTCAGGTGGAAAGGCATTCATGACGCCAAGTGTACAATAATATTGTTCAGTTAGAACGTTAATGAAGTATCAATGTAAATAATAGGTATGTTTTCCGATAGAAATTTTTAAAAAATCTTGCGCCTGTAGAAAATCTGCATTTGTACGGTGTGCTAGATGCCGTGAAACTTACTGTTTCTCCTGCTTTTATGACGCATATCATCCTAGCTCGTGTAATATTAATGTATAAAACGAATGTATACAATATATTTTATACTATATTATAATTTACTTTTAAAAATTAAAAAATATTTTTATTAATATTATTTTTGCGTTGTATTTATTCGTAATTTTCAAAAATAAAAAAGTATTTTATTTCCTACCTGACGTTTCTCATTTTTGTATCAAAATTTTAATTAAATACAAAGTACGATTTTTCAAACAAGTGGTAATAAAAAATAAAATGTGATTTTCATTGAAAATAATTAAATATCTGTTAATTAGCATGAATTTGATAAATTTTACATGTAAAAGAAGTAGGTATTTAAATTAATAAGAAAAAAAATTGCAGACAGCGAGGAATTCTTCAAAGTCGATTTTCTCGAGTTTTTCTGAAAAGCGCGCCTTACTGCTCTGGGAAATTGATGTCAGAGTGATGACCTTCAAGTACTATAAGTATAAAAAAAAAACAAAAATCCGATCACTTGAAGGTCTCCTTGTAAGATGCAATTTTGTATGATTAATAAAATCTTCTTTATTAAAGTGATCCGCGCATAATTCTGCTTTCTGAACTGATGCCGAGAACTATTTCAGCAACTTTTCATTACCTATTTGGAAAAAATTTATTTAAACATTACCTACTTCATACATGTACAACGTGTACACTGGAAAAAAACATTGCGCATTTATAATCACATTGTATAAATGATTTTAAGGAGACCAAAGGCAATCGTTAATTATGAAAAAATAAGTTTATAAATGAATAATTTACAAATAAAAATAAAAAAAGATGTATCTTTTTAACTTATGTATATATATACACATGTCCGTCTCATTTTTTATAGTATATAATAGTGTGTATATACATATATATATATATATACACTAGCGGATCATGGGAGGGGGAAGGGTTTGGGGTAAAAACCCCCTCTTTCAAAATGAAAAAAATTAATTTTGCTGAATTTTTTAAAAATATTTGGATAAAAAGTGTATTAAATATCTCATTGTTAGTTTTAGAGTAAGCATGAAATAAAAAAATAAAATCAAATCATGAAAGTAAAATGTGATATGAAACCAAATAATTTTGTCTAAACCCCTCCTATTATCGACGTCAAGATCTGCTAGTGTATATATATATAATATATACATACACTCCGCGCAAGAAAAAGCGCCGCATCTGATATTTTGTTAAAATATCTATAAAAATAAATAAAAAATATAAAATACGTAATGTATTTTGGTAGTATACTATATCCAATCTTCATTATACAAAAAATAATGACAAATACAAAATATAATATGTAGCAAAAATTCGAAAAAAATTTTTTAAATCTTTTTTTTTTAATTTTGATTTTTCAGAAAACATCACTTTTGATCAATCTTCTACAGTCCAATTTTGCCGCTCTTTTACCGAGTTAAGACGTGCTTTTTTAATTTTTGCATTTAATATAGTGGCTTTTTGCGCAAATAAAACCATCTCATTCTAACGATTTTGGACAGATCTCAAGCAAAATCTTATTCCGGACACTTGCATTTACTTACTTTTTAATTCTGACGCATTTCTGAAACAATTTCTTAAACTTAATTGTTTCAATTTTTGGCCACTATTAAATGCAAAAATGAAAAAAATACGCCTTAATTGAGTAAAAGAGTGGCAAAATTGGACTATAGAGGATTGGTCAAGAGTGATGTTTTCTTACAAATCAAAAAAAAAAAAGAAAAAAAATTCTTTTTTTATTTTTTTTTTTCGAATTTCTGCAAGATGACTTTTCTACTCAATTTAACCCGCTCTACCTGCACGTTACGGGTGGGGCGCGAATTATGGGACACCCTGTATATATGTGTATCAATTTTTAAAAAATTCTTATGATACTAAAACAGTTGTTAAAAGAATGTATGATTGATTTGTTATTTCATTTATAAATTATTTGTTTATAAACATGTCCTTTTTTATGATTGTTTAGTCTTCTACATTCAAAATAACGTTGGTGACATCAGGCCAAAGTACGATATAAATAGGATATAATGATCGAAATTTTACATATTAATTGAAAATAATCCGATTTCTGTCATGTTTGGTATCATTTTAATCGTAAAAATCTCATTAATCTATTACAATTATTTTCAAATCAATAAGATGCGAAATAAAAGTTTTAGTTTCTATTTGATTTGATATTTACAATTTTTTAGATAAGGAAGCCTTTTAAATCTTTGATGCTGAAGAGTCGCCGAAAGTGAGAGCGAAAGCGAGTTAGGAGCAAGCGAGATGGACAACATCAAATAGAGTGCCGAAGTCTCGTCGCGAGCCTACCTTTACTACCAGTCAACCGTATCGTATTTCATGTTATTATATTGTTAGCATGAAAAATAAAATTTTCACATTTCGCATTTTATCAGTCCGAAAATAATTGTAATGGATTAATGAGATTTTAGCGATTAAAATAACACCAAACACGAAATAAATCGGATCATTTTTAATTAATATGTAATTAAAATTTTTATTATTAATCTAATAAAAAATGATCCGATTTATATCGCGTTTAGTGTTATTTTAATTGCAAAAACCTCATTAATTCATTACAATTATTTTTAGACTGATAAAATGCGAAATGTCAAAATTTTATTTTCTATGCTAACAATGAGATGAAATATGATACGAAAGACGGGAGGTAAAGGAAGGCTCGAGAACGAAACTTCGGCACTCTTACAATTAGATGTTGGCTATCTCGCTTGCTCCTTACTCGTTCTCGCTCTCACTTTCGGCGACTCGCCAATATCGGAGATTTAAAAAGCTTCCTAATCTAAAAAATTGTAAATATCGAATCAAATGAAAAGTAAAACTTTTATTTCGCATCTTGTTGATTTGAAAATAATTTTAATAGATTAATGAGATTTTGACGGTTAAAATGATACCAAACATGACATAAATCGGATTATTTTTAATTAATATGTTCATTTTTTACCATAAATCTAGTTTAAAATTATCCGATTTATATCGTGTTTGATGTCATTTTAATCACAAAAGATTTCATTGATGTAATAAAATTATTAAAAAAAATTAATAAATTAATTAACATAAAATTGTAATAAAAAGTTTATAAAATAAAAGAATTTTAGTATGTTTTCCAAAAAAAAGTTACAATAAGGTTTATCATAATGTTTTACTTATAAAATAACATTTTTTTAAATTAAAATAATAACCGCTAAAAAGAGCAGAAAAAATCTATCGATTTATATATGCAACATATTTTACCACTTTTACGCATTTCAACAATGACGAGGAAAACAGTTATAATTATTCGATTATAATATTATTATAATTATTATTTAATTATTAATTATCATTAAATGGCTGGTCAGCTAATATTTAAAAAATATATTGAGAAAGTTTCCCCCCTATAAACTGTAAAAAGATTAAAATCTGAGATATCACACAACCTGTCCTTGTTAGTACAACAAAAAAAAGTACAATAATATTTAAATCCTACACGGTACTACTACAAAAATTCGAAATAAGATTTTCGAAATAAAATTTTATCTTATTTTTTTATTGTTAAATAATTTTAGTATTTTAAAGATTTTTTACTTACCGCAGTTTCTTATCCAAATGTTAAATCTTTCATCAGTCTTTTGTGGAAAACGAAACAGTTTACAATTGTCTGATTTCACATTATTACAGTTTTTATAAACACATCTGTCAAATACCGAAATTTTTTTTACACTATCCATCTTGATTCACGAAAAAAAACCTGAAACAATCAGAAACAAACCTCCCCGGCCGCGAGTAGAAAAACGCAGAAAAAGAAATTTCTGCGAATTTCTACTAATCTCGTCACTTTTCTCACAATTTTCACTAAACTCACAACACGTTTGAAAAATGCACAAGATAACTAAGAGACTTTTCAGTAATTACGAAAAATCGCAAGATACTGATAATCGCTAAATTAAAGCTCAGCAGCTCAGCAGCACAATCACACAGCAAAACTTCAAAGACAGTAATTACTGGAGAACGCCGATGAACGTACATGCATGAGCTCGTCGAACGGTTTAGCGAAAACAAGTGACAAACGAAACAATTTCCGTGTTTCATTTGTCTCGGATTTAAATCCCGCGCTTTCAACTGTCCTTTTAAAGTCTATATCAAAGACCTTTAATATATATTTTAAAGGTCTTTGGTCTATATTTGAATCTATTAGGAATATTTATTTTACAACTATTTAAATCTATTTAGAATATCTTTCTCGAACATATATTGATTGTTTATAATTAAATGAATTCATTGAATTGAATTTATAGTTAAATCATTTAAATTATAATTACATTGAGATATAAAAAAACTAATTCTTTCTTTATCTCTTGTACAGGATATCTTAAAGTACTGTCATTTTTTTGCAGTTTATTCCTTAGAATTTTGTTAAATGAAAATTCTAATATACAGAAATAAAGCTATATAGTTTTTAAATAAGAAATTATTATTTTATATATATGTATATGTATATGTATATGTATATGTATATGTGTGTGTGTGTGTGTGTGTGTGTGTGTGTGTGTGTGTGTGTGTGTGTGTGTGTGTGGGTAAAATTTACAATTTTACATCGACTTTTATTCCGTAATTTATCGGTTTAACATAATTTTATTGGATCAATAAGATATTTGTTATCAAAGTGATTAATATAAACACGATATAAATCGGAATAACAAAATTTGAAACTATAAAGTTGTATGATCAAAATTTTATACATCATAATAATAAAAAAATAATCTGATTTATGCCATGTTTGATGTCATTTTAATAACAAAAATCTCTTAATTTCATAAAAATTATTTTTAAATGGATTAAATTTGAAATAAAAGATTTAGTTTTTTTGAATTCAATTTTTATATTGTTAATAACAAAGACAATGATCAATTTTTATATTTTATAGATAACGGAGTTTTTTGAAAATTTTCGATGCTGAAGAGTCGCCGAAAACGATATAATTCGCTCTAATTAATTAATGAATTAATTACAGCGCAATAATTTAAAGCAAATCCTTTCGATTAATGATTGATTTAAATAAATTGTAATTGGTTAATTCTCTCCCTTTTTCCATTTAATATTAATCAATATCGATCAATTTAAGTAAATGTAATCAAATATCTGTTTAATTGATGATTGACATGACTAAATTTGATCGTATATATCTTTCCCTTGATTCTAGCAAATTTCTTATAACATATGTATATATCTCATAATCTCACATATATACATATATATGTATACATATATATATATATATATAATATATATATATATATAATATATATATATATATATATATATATATATATATGCATACATATATGTATGCAAGAATGGCTATAGTACACAAGACAATTTTCAAAACAGCTATTATATATAAGAAATTAACTAAAATCAAAGGAAAGATATATATACAATTAAATTTGGTCATATTAATCATCAATTAAAATTAGATTTTTAATTACATTTACTTAAACAGATCGATATTGTTCTATTATTATAACGCTTACAATTAGTAAATTTAACGGATGATTCAAAAATATTGTAGATTAAAAGGCAGAGCAAAACGTAAAAAATGTTTGACTAGAGACAAAATTCACATTCGAGAACTAACTTTTCATCGCAAATTTGTTTAAAAATTTTTTAATAATTTTTTTAGGAAGTAAAAAAATTTTTAATATTTTTTCTAAATAAAAAAAAACTTTTCACATTTTCATTAATATTCCATTTTGTGAAGTTTTATGTTATTCATAATTATAAGCATTTGAACTGCATTCTTACAATTAAAATTAATTAGAATGAGTATATATAAGTATAAGATTGTTTTAAGTTAAAAATGCAATTTAAATGCTTCTTTAACCACAAATCTGTGTTCTCGACTATGAATGACATAAAAACTATTCACAAAATGTGGAATATCAATAAAAAAGAATATAAAAAAGTTTTTAATATACCTTTTAAATATTACATAACAGAACATACATACTTATAAGGATATGACATGATCAATAAATGAACTATTTCTTTAAAATTTATTTTTTATTTACAATTTTGTTATTGCTGACATGCAACATATTAAGATAGTGAAAATATTAATGAAAATATTTTGGATATATACTGTATATTAAGAATATGATTATATAGAAATGACACATAATAAATATTTTTTATTTGTAACTTTTATTCATATAAATTTCTACAGAGTAGTACAAAAAATTTTTTATTAATATATGTATAGTAAAATTTGTTATTTATAAAATTTTTATTGTAAAACATTAATAAAATATTAACAATAAAACTTTTATTACTTGGTAATAAGTAATAGACTATTAGGAGTTAGGGGCAAAGTCTGTTGAGGAGGAGTTTAGCTCGGACTCGAACCAGGGGCGAAGTCTGTTGCAGAGTTTAGCACGGACTCGAACCAGGGGCAAAGTCTGTCGGTAAGGGGCAAACTCTGAAACCACAGAAGTGGGGGTCACGCCTAAACCCAGACCTTTGGCTATCTGTCTATTAATCTGTGGTAGTACACTGCCCGTCATTAATTCGTTCCATATCCTTAGCAAATTTCTATAGGATATGTCACAGATCTTATAGAAATTTGCTAGGGAGATGGAACGAATTAATGACGGGCAGTGTACATACTTTTCGGGGTCCATTTTTTCGTACAGTATATAAGAGAGTTATGGCCCTTGCACAATGCTAGGCGATAGCGATAGCGATAGGCGATAGAGATAGCGATAGCATAGCAATAGAAACAGAGAATACCAACACTAGGGAATGCATATGCCAATGCAGAATGGAACACGGAACTGGCAACAGCGACAAAATTTCCGACGAGTTGGAATTCTGTATCTATTGCCTTGTAGCCTACCAATCATAGCGCTCAGATTTTTGCCGAGACGCGCGTTTTCTGTTTTGAATGTTTCGAGTCTACCATATGTTTAGGTTTAGGTTTAGGTTATATTTTAACAAACTGTGATCAACTCATTAACTGAAAAGATACAAATGATGAATTTAAACACTTGACACAAGTTATGTGCTATATTTATATCTGAAACATGGAAGATGGAAGGGCAGACTATACAATTTCTAATTGGTTGGCTTTTATTCCTGTCGCGCCATTGTGCAACGGAGACGATAATTTCTATCACTATTTCTATTCTATGGCTATTCCCTTGTTCCTATCGCTATCGCCTGGCATTGTGCAAGGACCTTTAGCGGTCTAGTATATATATAGATGTCTGTGCATCGTCCTCGCCTAGTTGGCCGGATAGGCAGAGAAGCCTTTATTTGCGCACAGTACAATTGCACACGTTGCAATTGCCCACCGTGCTATTAGACACATGAAGTTGCGTACAGTTCTTTTTCGCACAGTTCTTTTGCGCACAGTTCTTTTGCGCACAGTTCTTTTACACAGTTTATTTAACTAAATAATTAGAATAATTAGGTAAAAATACACACACACACACACGGGGGGTGCAAGGGGGGCCTTCGGCCCCTTCCTCCCGCACCCACCCCGTCGGTAGGGGTGCCTTAAGAACGTGTGCGCAAATGAACTGTGGGCAAAAGAACTGTGGGCAAAAGAACTGTGCGCAAAAGAACTGTGGGCAACTTCATGTGTCCAATAGCACGGTGTGCAATTGCAACGTGTCCAATTGTACTGTGCGCAATTGAGCCACTCCCGATAGGCACAATCCCCAGACCTTTCTTTTATTTAAATAAAAAAAAAAGATGTGTCCTCGCCTCGAAAATTTGCATTTGCCTTTGACTCACTTTAATTCGTTTTGCATCTCCTGTCGATCGTACTCTTCTAATGATATGCTTGGTTTTTTCAAGAGCATAAATATATTAAATATAAATATATATATAAATAAAATAATAAATATATAATATATGTCCGCACACATTTTTTAAGCAATATTATATATATAATATTATATATATATATATATATATATAATAAAAATATATATAATAAATATATCTATATTAAATATTAACATATTAAATATAAATATATATTTATATAATTATATATTATAAATTATCGTTTTGTTGCGATCCTATCCTACGGATAATAATTATTTCTCTTTTACGATATACTTGAAGTTAAAAATATACATATTTTAATATTTTAAATTTTTTGCCGATTTTTAAATGTATAGTATTATTCGGATTGAGAAAGTACAAAAATATACAACTCACAGGATCGAGTGATTAACATATTAATAAAAGGCCTCGTGATATAATAGTCGTTTAATTAATAATTAATTCTGGAAACATAGTATATTCCGTGTAGTGTATATTTTATAGTACATGAAATATATTTCTTTTTTGGCAATGAATTAACTATGTATGTACGGCCTTGACAACGTATTGCGCCCTATTGTTTACATGTTGCGACTTTTGTTATTATTTGCAATTCGCTTATTATAATTAATGATTAATTAACTTTCATAAATGACACAAAATTATATCGCGACGATAGATCTTTATCGAAGTGCGAGAAGTGTGATTATTTATTTTTTCAAATAAAAATCGAAGCGATGAAAATTATAAATCATATAATCCTTTAATGAAAATTATTTTATAAAATTATAAAAAATAATAAACTCGATATGTTACGATTCTTACGATCCTTGACAATAATTATTTCTTTATGCGATGCATATGGAATTAAATATCCGACACTTTTCGCCGATCTAAATCTAATTTGTCATTTAGATTGAGATAATACATAGATTGCAAAATTGATTAAAGTAATTAAATTAAATGCATTAGAATAATAAAAAGCAGTAATATGTAATATACAGGGTGTCTCAAAGCACCTGTGCCAACGCTCGTGAGGAGATATAACGGATCGAGATGAACAAAAAAGTCCCATACCATTTTGCTAAATTCGCAATAGTTATTGCGTTATTAATTAAAATATCTGAGCTAATGAACGCGTGGAAAGCGGTAGGCCGGAATCAGTAGGCATGTAAGATGGCTTATTTGTTTACATCTCTTAGCAACAAATATCACACGTCGCTCGCTGCTCGCTGCGTGACTCCACCTCTCGCTCAAATGATGCTTCCGTTCCTAAGAGACGTAGACAAGTAAGCTATTTTACATGCCTACCGATTCTGGCCTACCGCTTTCCACGCGCTCATTAGCTCAGATATTTTAATTAATAACGCAATAATTATTGCGAATTTAGCAAACTGGTATAGGACTTTTTTACTCATCTCGATCCGTTCTACCTTCTCACAAGCGTTGGCACGGGTGTTTTGGGACACCCTGTATATCCCCAGTGAAAACAATCTAGTCAAAGTGACGTCAAATTGATGAAGAGTATGATGTCAAAAAGAGAGATCAAAATGATGGCAAAAAGATGGCAATTCGACTGCAAAACATCCCATACATTGATGGTGATCCTGATTGTCATTTTGATGTCTGTTTGATGTCAAAGTAAACAATATATCTTCTACAGGAATGAGTGCAAGGTTAAAATTAAATTATATTGAATAGGAGCAGAGACAAAATAAAGACAGAAGTATATTACATAAGGTTTTTTATTTGGATTAAAAAATCACTTCTTCAAATCACTTTGTTCTTAATTTATAAAAAATCACATAATCATATATTAAGTCATGAAAGAAAACATCTCGAAAGCTTGTATTATATATGATGCAAAACTAAAGATTGAAATAAAATATATTTATTGCAGTTTAAATAACATACTATTTCCAGACTGGCACAATGAGTCATATGTAACTAAAAGTCATAAAATCTCATGAAAGTAATAGTGCCACATCTAAAACAAATATTTCATATTCCTGCTAAGTTTAAGAGCAGGAAGAAATAAAAAGTAAGAACCGAACTCCACGATTAAGCTAGCAGGATAACTATATACCAACTTAGTTAACAAATAAATTTAGTTAACATAGCAAATAAACTAAAAACATTAATAAAACATATTTGGTATTGCTTAGTAAGATACTATTTCCACATTGGGAAAATATCAGTCATGTAACAAAAATTCATAAGTCTTGTGATAAAAATTAAATATTGCACGTATAAAAAATCATGAGAGGCTCTCACTACGCTGCTTAGCTCTGCCAGGAATAATTAAAAGTATACAAACAAAAAGCTAAACTACCAGTACTAAAAATCTATAGTTCTATATATGTTATATATATTATATTATAGATTGAATAGAGTGAATGAACAGCAACAATATCACTATCCACTTACCATAAGAACACAGATTAATCTAACTTAACCTCAATCAAAATAGACTGCCAAATAAGAACACTGTACAAAAAGCAAGGAAATACTACACAAAAAATTCATACTTACTAGTCTTTTATCCATGTCGATTCGATGGAGTTATTTTTGCTTCCTCATAGAGGAAGCTTTGTTTTCGTGAAAAAATTTTTTTTCATTTTTTCATGCCAATGTGTTCAGAATGTTCTAAAACGTCGAAAAATCACATTTTTAAAAAATGTCCGTATGTGTGTGTGTATGTGTGTATGTGCACCAAAAAGGACGTGGTCGCTCTAACTTCCGTAAATTTTGATATCGAGCTAAAATTTTTTACATGAATAGAGTATCATTAAGGGTTGATTGGTATTGAATTTGGCTAGAATCGGTGAAGGGGTTTATTTTTTATAAAATTTAGAATTTTCCAAAAAAGAGCGGGGTTGCTCTAACTTCCACAAATTTTGAGATATCGATCTAAATTTTTTTACATGAATAGAGTATCATTAAAAGATGGTTGGTATTGAATTTGGCTAGAATCGGTAAAGGGGTTTATTTTTTAAAAATTTCGAATTTTTCCAAAAAAGAGCGTAATTGTTCTAACTTCCGCAAACTTTGAGATATAGGGTTAAATATTTTTACATGAATAGAGTATCAATAAAGGATGGTTGGTATTGAATTTGGCTAGGATCGGTGAAGGGGTTCATATTTATAAAATTTTGAATTTTTTGAGAAATGTCTGTGTACCCTCTAACTTCCTAAAATTTTAAGATATCGGGCTAAATATTTTTATATGAATAGAATATTATTAAAGGATGTTATTAAAGGAATTATTATTAAAGGAAGGAAATTTTTTGTGATGGTTATATAAAAATAAAAATTGTGCAAATTAGAAATTTGCACATTGCTTCCTCACCATTTTAATTCGCTCATAAAGCTTCCTCTATGAGGAAGCCAACAATCTATTATATACTAATAATTTTAATTTAATTTAAAAACTATCTTCCTCTAAGGAGGAACTTTGTGAGCGAATTAAAATGGTGAGGAAGCAATGTGCAAATTTCTAATTTGCACAATTTTTTTTATAAACTATCAATTATAGGCTATCAATTATTTGTTGATACGTTCTGCTGGATGGACTCAGATGGACTGCGCCATCAGTGATCAGTGATGACAGTGATGCGCTGCCGTAGTAATAAAGTCGCGCATGCGCATATATATGTATACTTCAGTCAAATATGAGGTATCGTTAGATCCTCTCGCGAGAAAAGAAATGTGAAGAAAGTTGCAAGGAGAGAAAAAAGTTTTTATATGACAATATATATACTTTATAATATAACAATATACACTTTGCAATATAACACACTGCGCATTATTACATCTCATTCAAAATCCAGCTGCACGCTGCAATATCTTCAATAATATCAAAATTAACGCGATCGGAAGCTCTAAACGTTTGAAATATAATAGAAATTGCAATACACACTAAAAAACAACGCCGGAGATCCCTTTCGAGAAAATAAAACTGATTGTGAGTAAGTCGCAAATTGTCTCATTATAATATAGTCATTTTGATGTCAACGTGACATTGATTGAGTTTTTCCCATATATCACTACAATTATCATCTAAAACATCCATTTTCACCTTTTCTTATATAATTTCATCGCGCATGTCAAATATAATATATATGATGTCAATTTTTCGTCATATTAAACTATTTCCTTGACGCAATGACGACAAACAACAGTTCTGATGTCATATTGACATCATTTTGACTAAGCTGTTTTCACTGGGTCAATTTGTATCTATTTAATTAATAATTAATTTGAAAATCAAGGAACAAGAAATATTCCGCAAGAATTTATTCTGTTATTGCGTTATAATATTTCGTAGCAACTATAAATTAATTTATTTTACGTTTACTTTTAAACATTTTCTTACAACTTATAACATATTATTGTTTTTATAGCGAAATTTATTCGATCGAAATCTATCGTGTAAACAATCGTGTATTCAACCATGGTTGAACGCTGAATCATGCGAAAAAAATTGTCTATCTTGTTTAGTAAATCCATCTGATAACTCTTACCTATCAAAGCGTCGTATCCGTGTGTCCTTCATTATTCATAATCTTTGAATTTTAGTGTCTAAATAAAACATTTAGCCTCGGTGCACTCCGTGGCATTGGAATTTTGGAAACAGATTGAGGACTATTTTCTGTAAATATATATGTATGATGAGCCGTGATTTAAAGATTTAAGTAAAGAACGTTCCAGATTATAAATATTAAATAAATGTGCATTATTAAAAACATATCATTATCCTGCATCAATGCATATCAGCTTTTCAAATTCAAGTCGTAATTCTATAATTGTCGAGTTATCCAATCTAAATTGTCGTTGAATCCTTTATATACCGTAACTTTGTACATACGCGTATAAATTGCATATCCTAGATTGGGTGAGAAATCAAGATAAATGTTTTAAAGACTTTTCTCTCTAAATTTTTGAAACTCACACACTTTATATAAGTCCAGACATAAAAATCAAACTTGCTCGAAAAAGTTGCTTAACTCATCCCTCTTTTTTATTATTTATAAACGCTTATTTTAATACAATGATTTTATACAAATACTTTTAATAGTATTTGTATAAAATCATTGTATTAAAATACGCGTTTATAAATAATAAAAAAGAGGGATGAGATAAGCAATTTTTTTGAACATATAATTCTTATGACTGGACTTATATAAAGTGTGTGAGTTTCAAAAATTTAGAGAGAAAAAAGTCTAAAACATTTATCTTGATTTCTAACACAAATCTAGGATATGCAATTTATACGCGTATATACAAAGTTACGGTATATAAAAAACATTCAACGACAACTTAGATTGGATAACTCGACAATTACAGAATTACGACTTGAATTTGAAAAGCTGATATGTACTGATGCAGGATAATGATATGTTTTTAATAGTGTAACAAGAGTTTTATTTAATATTTATAATCTGGAACGTTCTTTACTTAAATCTTTAAATCACGGCTCATCATACATATATATTTACAGAAAATAGTCCTCAAACTGTTTCAGAAATTCCGATGCCACGAAGTGCAGCGAAGCTAAACGCTCCATCTAAACACTGCGATTCTAAAATTATTAATAATGAAGGACGCGCGCGCGCGCGCAAGGAAACGACGCCCTTGATGGATAAAAATTATCAGATGGATTTACTAAACCAGATAGACAATTTTTTTCAATAGCAATGGCAGTAAAGCCATATGAAATTTTTTTCCTTCATCTAAAAAAAGAATTAATTTCTTAAGTTCCTCATCTGTCAAATGTAAAAGAGCTATGTCATCTATTTTGTGTTCTAAAATAAAAAATAAATACACAAAAATTAAAATAAAAGATATCAATATCAGATTATGTGTGGCGCTTATTGTTATGTATAAAAAATAAAACGTAAAATATACATATACATAATAGAATTAGCAATGGAAAGATTGTAAGAATGTAAAATATTATATAGTACGAAAGCGAGAATATAGAGCGTGGCTGACAATGAGTAGCAGTCTCACAAACTGCATATGTGAGGTAAAGAATATGTATATTCAAGATAGAGGCTATGGTAAATTCGGTGATCGTATTTTTATAACATTATATAATTCGGGGAATATATATAATAATAATAATTATAAAGAACTTACCGGCAAATATTAAAAACAAATGCGTTAAGCCGCAAGCTTCGAAAAATGATGGAACAATTTCATAATCAAACATTTTTTCCTTTGCACTCTCACTGCTTCTACTTTTTAAGAAATGACACCAGTTAAGAATGTTAATCACGAAAGGATAAACAAATTAATTCAGAGCTCGAACAAGCGAACGACCACTCATTACTACGGCCACTGCACGACTTTACACCTACCACTCACTGTTCTAATATAAGTGCCGGACTACACTTATATATAAATAAATAAAGTTTATTGTTAATTTACAAGTTCCTTTTCCGAGTTGATGCACTCTTGGACCGACGGCTCACGATATCTAGTTTCGTGACGATAAGATGTACGTTCGCTAACTACGCGAGGATGAGCACTGTTCCGTTCGCGGCAAAGACTTTCTGAGAACTCCCGGTGAAAATTTGTCTTACTCTCAGTTTCATGAGCACTTTCTCTCTGTTTCGGCCGCAATCGCCGTTTTTTACATGACCTGAGACAACTGGAATTCAGATCGTACGATTTCGAGAACCAATCAGGGAGCGACTGAGTTATTTGTCTCGAATTTGACTTATTCTATGTACCTAAGGTTGAATAAGAAAAACTAACGCGAAAACAAAGCCTTTGTGCCCAAACGGAATGTCTCGTCCGAATATTCGAGAAGGTGACATAATATTTGATTTGACGGAGATATACCGCTTTCTCGAACACATGTATATATAAAATACATTTACAGTTACAATAGTATTTGTATAAAATCATTGTATTACAATACGCGTTTATAAATAATAAACAAAGCTTCCTCTGTGAGGAAGCAAAAAGAGGGATGAGATAGACAATTTTTTCTAGCAAGTTTCATTACTATGTTTGGACATACATAAAGTGTGTGAGTTTCAAAAATATTAGAGAGAAAAGTCTTACAACATATTTTTATCTTGATTTCTCACCCAATCTAAAATATGCAATTTATACACGTATGTACAAAGTTACGGTATATGTATAAAAGATTCAACGGCAACTTAGATTGGATAACTCGACAATTACAGAATTATGACTTGAATTTAAAAAGCTGATATATATACTGATGCAGGATAATGATATGTATTTAATAGCGTAACAAGAGCTTTAATATTTAATATTTATAATCTGAAACGTTCTTTACTTAAATCTTTAAATCGCTCATTATACATATGAACAATTCCACGTCAAATCGGATAAGAAATGATCTCGTATGTTTTAAATCGAATGAAATTTTTTTCACGTGAAATATACATAAAATAAGGAGATACGTATTTTTTTATTTGTCCGAAATATTTTTTTTGCAGAAGTTATAAACAACAAAATTTTCGTGAAAAATAAAGAAGTTGTCAACTTTAAAAATTAATATCTCTGGTTATATTTGTCGCAGAGATTTTCAAAAGTGCATTTTAAAGCTAAGGAGACAACCTTTTTTATAAAAGTAGTTTAAGTTACAAGAAATTGTTAATTACAATTGTTATAAATAATTGAAATGTTTAATAATTTTTTCACCAAAAAGTACACTTTTTAAAATTTTTGAAATAATGTTATTTTATTCTCCACTTTATTCTAAAGGTGTACATATTTTTTATTTTTAGGAGAATCGATAGATTCTATTTTTTATATATTTTTTAATAAATGAGACGCCGCGCCGTGCTCGCGCCACTGGATCGACCAAGTAGCGTAGCGCATCACTGGCCAGACCAAGTAACGTAGCGCATCACTGGTCCGATTAAGTAACGTAGCGTGTCGATTTCTTCGGAAATTTTTTGTAGGAAGAATGTACAGTATAAATGACATAATTTATAATGTTAAATGTAAACATTATACAACAATATACAAATTATATTATTATTATGAATATTACATTAAAAAAATTGTGCGGTATTTCTGGTAAAGTAAATCATTACTATATTGTATAATTGGACCGTTTCTTTTCCTTTCCGTTCTGAATTGCAAGGATTTTCCATAACGGGTGTTATGCCCTAATCTTTCTTACTTGGAAATTCCTATAGACCCAGACTTTCGGCGCTCTCGAAAACATCAGCTAAAGCGTTTGCAGTATAGAGAAGCAGAGAAGTTGAGAAACATAAATTATTTATGACTTGCCACTTGCTCTAGTCTTTCACAGAAAAAATTTAAATGACACAAATGTAAAGCTTACATAAGAACGATCATTCATAGATACACCACATATTATATGAATTATAACGGGAATAAAATTTTAACCCTGCTTCTCCTCCTTCTGCTTCTCTGTCGTTTACTTGCCGGCTAATCTTGATCGAGCACACGTTAAGTGAGAAAATTTACGGCATGACTTATTCGATTGTAATTAGAAAGAGAAGAAATTAGATAAATATTGTAAAGATAGTATATAAAGAAATGATTAAAGAGAGATTCTCACATTATCGTAATTAGCTATATAACTATGTAACTATCGATGGTTCGACAAACAATGATAAAATCGATTACAAATGTCGGCAGACGCTTTTAAATATTACTCGTTCAAGAAAGCGATTACATAACTGATTCCATAACACTATTGGCGGTACAATATTTGAAGGTAGAGTTGCTTGTGCTTCCGACATCTTCTATCTGTCTTCTATCAGAAGGCGGATGCTAAGACAGAAAATTATGGATTTTATTAAGTATTGAAAAAAAAAGATAGAGAGAAAAAATGAGAGAGAGAGAGAGAGAAAGGGAGAGAAGAATATGCGTACTACAACATTAAGTAAAAATATTCTCGTAAAGCGACAATCTCAAGTTTAATTAGATCTGTTGGCTGACAATGAGTCATTTTCCGACAATACATAATGCGCATATTCCATGATCGCGTATTCCATCTATATTAGCAAAGCTCGACGAAGATTAGACGAAGCTCGAGCGCACACATACGGTCTCGCAATACAGGAATCCTCGTGCTTTTTATCGCAAACGTCAGCTGAGGCGTTTGCAGGAAATTGAGAGGTAAACGGGGAGGAGAGAAAAAAAAGGGAAAGATTAGAGAGAAGGGTAGTAATAAGCGAAAAAAAGCAAGAAAAGAGGGTAAATTCCGTGAGGTAGTTGAAGACGATGCACGATAAGCACGCTCTATTTCTTTTCTCTTAACCCAGACACTCTTTGTGTCTTGCATGCCCGACTTGCCCAAAAGTGCCCATTCATACAAACGTCTCTCGCCTATTAACTGCAGACTCAGATATTCCTCTTACGCGCGGCTACGTATTTCGGAAGTACGACAAAAATCGTCACTTGATTTGCGATTGCTGATACATAGTGGCAGTTATTGATGATTACAGATATGTAACAATATTCCTATACATTGAAGAATTAATCGCGTATATAAAAATGTGAAAAATTAAAGCTAAAGTTGTAATACACAAATTTTATTATTACATAATCTGACGATATCGAGTTACATAATCGTATATAAAAAATGCGTATTTTGTACAATAAAAGATTAAGTTATAATTGAAAAATAAGCGCATGCTATCAGTTTGCATCTCTGACATTTAATTTGCGAAAGATTTTCTTCTCCTAAAATACTTAAATATAAATTATTTATGACTTGTTACTTGCTGTAATCTCTCTCATATCTGTGTGTTAAAGAAATATATTACAATATTTCTACATTATATATCAACTTTATATTATAATCTGACCACGTTGTAATCACATTGTAATATTAGTAAAACAAATAATTTAAAATAATATTAAATGTATTATGAAATGAGCGAAAGTAAAAGCAATATTTTTTAATCGATATTATATAGATTTGCTAAAATTTTTTGCTCTTTATGCAATAATATACACATAAAAAGTATTAATATTGATTCACCTCTTCACGTCTCATAATATCCACCGAGCTCAGTATCGCGTCTTGTGTGTTGTCTTTCAGGGCTACGATATCTTCCACACAATGTCTGAATTTCGGTCTATCATTCTCCGCACTCCAGCAATGCAGCATCAGCTGGTACAACATCAACGGACAGTTGGGAGGTTTCGGCAACTTGCCCCCCTCACACACATACTCCTTTACTTCCGAATTACTTTTGACAGAATAGGGGTATTCTCCCAATGATGTAATCTCCCACATTACCACCCCAAATGCCCAAACATCGCTTTGTGAAGTAAATTTTCGGTACTTCAAAGATTCTGGTGCCATCCAGCGAACAGGAAGTTGGCCTTTTCTTTTCTAAAACACAATTTTAGCGCAGTTAAGTCTTTTACAGAAGTTGTCCATTTTTGAAGCAAGCGTTATGTATAAGAATGTATGAAGTTATCTCTCTTTTTCATACATATACACATACAAATAAAAATTGTTTCTTTTTTTACATTTTAATCAACTTAAAAATGTATAATATTATTACAATGCAAAAATAGAAGATAAAAGAATTATCTTTTTTAAGTAATTGTACTTACCATACGGTAATAATCATTCTTGTAAATATCTCTAGTTAGCCCGAAGTCGCTGATTTTCACGATACGGTTTTCGCGATTTCTCGAGGATATTAAGCAATTTCGACACGCGAGATCTCTATGCACGAAGTGCAATTTTTCTAGATAACGACAACCCCGCGCAACATCTTCGCACATGGCGAGCAAGTCTTGCAGACGCAGAGCGTGCGAATCTGACGGTTGCAATGTCCGACTGTCTCTCAAATATTTCAGTAAGTCATCTTCCATTAATTCCAGTATGAGCCACGGTGAATTCGCATCCATGCAGATACCCAACAATTTTAGCACATGATTATGGCGAAACTGGCTCATAATCTTGATCTCTTGCATGAAGTCCTTTTCCTCTTGCCAGGAAGCATTTTTTCGTATCATTTTTATAGCGACAGGCATTGTGCCTGACCCATCTAAATTCTTGACGGTTCCTTCATATACCTGCGAAATATTTTATAATTTACACAAGTCGACAAAGTACACGTTAAAAATACATATATCATATAACTTCTTATGAAATTTTTTTTTGGAAATTATTTTTATTAAAAAATGTCCACCTTAAAATTTTCTGATTAAAAAATTAACGAAAGTTTTCAAGGATATATAAGGAACTAACTAATAGGAAGTTAATTTTTACCTCTCCAAATGAGCCTTTGCCTCGAAACTTTCCTCGGTTAATTTGCTTTTTTTTGATTATGCGACATTCGTCCTCACATGGCAACGTAAAGTACAATGGGTTATACTCCCAAGTTTTATAGTCTGGACTCAATAATTCGATGTCGGGTATTATCGGAGACAGGAATGGTTCGTTTTTTTTGCGTTGTCGATATGCTGTTAAATAACGTTATAATCACTTATCTAATATTACGTGCATTGAAATATTAAAATCATTTTCAACAAGTATACTGATTTTTCAGAAGCTCTTTATATATATGTATATTATATATATATATATATATATATATATATAAAACTGAAATAAAATTTTTGCAATTAAAGTGCAAAATTTATATCAAATATACTTACATTGATAAAGGTGCAAAACAGTGATTACAAGGGTAACGACAAGGCATAATATTAATACATATTGCCACGTTGATATTTCCTTAGATTTTGTTGTCCGTATCACACCCGCGTCAAATTTTAATGAATTGTTAAATATTAATGAATTGTAGAAATTGCTCAGTGCTAGCTTCAGCGTGTAATCGGTGGACGGTGTCAAATTCGTCAAATTTGTGTAATTCTGCTCGCACGTCTTGAATTCGTTAGATTCATTACGGTCATTATTCAAACGATGGCTCACGGAGATGGTGTATATAGTGGTGGCTAAGTTGTACTTTTCGCATCCGCTATTGGGAATCGGCTTCGGAAGGTTCACGTTGATACTGTTCGCGGTTATCTTCTCGCTTTGAACACAATATTTTTCATTTTCTATGTCAGGTATCAGACATGACGGCGAGGGATACTGTTGTAAAGATTTACCAAAAGCTAAAACTCTATGTGTGTCAGATGTGTACGACATATTTACTTTTTGGACATGTTTAAATGCGTTTTCTTTGTTTTTGAATAGAGCATACTTTTTTTCTAAAATATAGATTATATTTCGTTCGCTGTTACTATACAAGTAAATGTTTGTCTTGTCAATTGTTAAATAATTGAAAAGTATTTTATTGTCTCCAGTGCTAAAAATCTGGCTGCAAATACAACCATAAATATCCGCTGCGATTAAGCGATCTTCCGATGTCCAATATATAAGCGGCTTGTCAATATTCGTGTTATCAATCTGTAAAGCGGATGGTTCTAATTCGTTTGGACAAGAGCATGCACTTAAGTTGCTTTTTAAAAAAGGCTTCATCTTTCTCCCTTCCGATTGCATTATCACAGATTTATTATCGGAATTTAATTCCATCCAATACAAATATCTGGAAAATATGCATATTTTATTCTCTATTTATAAAACATTATTATAATTAAATGTACAATTATTTTGATTGTTGTTAATTTTTTTAGTTGGATGAAATTTAATATGTATACCCTGTAGACGGCAGTACATTTAAAAATTTAGGCCCATTTATTTTCTCTAAAACAATATGTTTTTTGTCTGTGCCACATTGTTGCCACAATGTTAAGTCTAGCTTCATAATGTTGCTGGTCTGGTCGCTAATTTGTATCCAATAAAGATTTCTTGCTACCCAATCGATGCAGAGATTATGGGCAGGAGCATCGAGATCAGCTACTTTTGTGTAATTTTGCTTTGTTTTGATTGAGCTTGTATTTAAGTCCGTTGTCATAAGCTCCCTCTTATCATTGATCCAGTAAATCTTACGTTCTAATGCCGAGTAAGCGAATTCCATCGCTCTGTATTCATTAAGTGGAAATTCTTTCTGTATATCCATATCCCATACTATCATACCACTCGACGAATTGACCAATAATAGAGGTACCGGATTCTCGTGCGTGGTCGACACATTGATATTCGTGTAATTGCTAGCACCAACTTTATTATGCGCTCGTACTTGGAAGTAGTACAATGTATCAGGTTTTAAATCGTACACCTCGAATTGTAATATCGTAGTTTGGTTATTATCGATTTCAATCGTCTTTTCAGTCGTTAAATTCTTAATGAACCAATACTCAACCGTGTATTTTTGTATCACTCCATTTGTAAATTCAGGTTGCTTCCATCTGTAAAGAAAAGAAGTTATTTTAGTCTTTTTAATTTTAGCAAATTTCTGACATATGTATGTATGAATGCATGTATGTATTGTATGTATGTCGTTAAACTTAAAAGAATAAAAGAATACGAGTTAAGAATTTAGATTCTTTACCTGAATGTCACAGAAATATTGTTCTTCTCATCTACACTTTTGACGAACTCCACGAATGCCCTGGGAAATGTTGGTTCACTTGGAATGCTTTCTAGAGATTTTAAGATCTTACATAATTATACACATAAATCGAGAATATATATAGATAAAACTTACTGGAAATTTCAAAATCTCACATATTGACATATATAATTATATATAAGAATTCTGATTTCAGTATTTGAGAAAGAATAAAATAGGACAATATTTTATATGTAAATTGTTAATAAATAAAATAGTATATCTCATGATAAATAAGTTCAGATATCAGAAATTTCTAAATAAAAAGGGGAATAAAAAATAAACATAAATTATAAAGTATAAAAATTAACGTGCGCGTAGACAATAATAATTTTTCAAATAATCAAATAATATCAAATAGTGTCTTTGTGTTTTTGAGACGTAGAAACATAATTGACTTTTTATTAAACTGTTTCGCGTACGATGTCTGCGCGCATATATACATATGTATATATATATGTATATCTCTCTTTCTCTTTCTGTCTCTCTCTTTTTCTCACTCTCTCTCTCTCTCTCTTACTCTCTCTCTCTCTTTCTTTTTCTTTTCTCGAGAATGAAATTTATATTTATATTCTTCTTGTTGTTGAGAGATATTTCTTTAGATTTAATTTTCATTTTCTTGAATTTGCAAAGTTATATTATTTTAATAATTTTTTGTAATTTTATTTTATTTTGATAATGTTTTATACATACATTTTCTTGCAACTTATCCGTTGATTCTGGAATTGTAGACATGACTGCAATTAAACACTTACCGACTTCTTTTCTCATAGTCACACTGTCAGAATCATTCTGGACATATTGGATGTTTGATGACATGGTGTCATCGTTGATCTCGAAGGCTGCGATATCCTATTAATAAATATACATTGTATAACTTGTAAGTGTACTATCACGTCGAATTACACGATGAAAAATACATGTGCGACTAGAAGTTATTTAACAGATCTAATGAATGTGAGTCGTCGAAGTAATGAAAGCAGAGTTCTAAATAGCGAAATTAATAAATATGCAATAGATATCTATTCTTAGCATTTCAAAAGCAACTTTCAGCTTTGTTAGAAATGGATCGCGTTAAATTTGTAAATAATTCAGTTAAAATCGCGGAAATTGTTTTGCTTCATTTACGTCGATTTCCAGTATTCGCGTTACTGTGTATTCAACATATTATGTATTTAACAAATTATTTCAAAAATATAAAAGCTACCAGTTGTTGAAATAAGTGGCTGTTTTTGATACTTTTAGTTATAAATGGCATATATAGAGGTAAATAAAATTACTATAAAATTTGTTTCTTTAACATCTGCTCGATATTCTAATATATATTTTACATTTATAATTTACAACTACAAACATGTAGATGTATTATTGTGTAATGTATTAAATATTGTGCAAATCACTATTTAGAAAATCTGTTTTTATCGTGTTTTTGATCGAGATATCTTCTTGTATATCAAATATTTTTCTTACGTCAAAGAGTAAGTTACGCAAGAATGGGTTAATAAAGGCTAATAAAAATTTAGAACTCTCTTTTAGCAAATAAGTCATGGAAAGTTTGGCTCTTTTCGATTGTTGGAGCAGTTTTGTCTAATAATTCGGTTTTTATATTAGTTTCAGATTAATTAATTAATGCATTCAAGTAAGCGATGTTGACTCGAATCTTTTTTTGACAAATGTGTTTATTGTCACTGACAGTTTTTTCTCAGTGTTTATATTTCAACAATAAATATGTTTTTATTTTCATTTTCTTTGTGTCATAAAAATTTTATGAATTTCTGTACTTAAAAATTTTGTTAAATTTATTTATTGTTATATTTTTGGCATAAACAAATTTTGTGGAGGACGATGCCATAAACTTTCGATTTTTATCCCGATGAACAGAATATATATATTTGCTAGTGGATTTGGTGTCATTAATTAAATACTACAAAAAAATGATATAATTCCTAAAAACTTACTTTTTAAAAAAATGTAAAAAAAAGGCGCCAAGTACACGCGCTAATTGTGAAAAACTGTCATGTATCTACAAAATAGTGTTATTTTAATCTACAAAATTGTTATCTTTATCTGCACAAAATAGTGTTTTCTAAACTGTTAAAAACTGTTCTATAAATTATTTTAATTGTGTAAAATATATTCTACAAAAATAATGTGATATCAAACAATAGCGCCAATTGAAAATAAGAACTTTTAAAAATATTTTAACAAAAAAAAGTTGTACAAAATAGTTGTTTTAATTTCCTACAAAAATTAAAAAATTTTAATTAAAAAAACTTGGCGCTGCTAAACTAAATAATATGCTTAAATTAACGTATTCTTTAATATATTTACATTGCAGTTATTGATGTAATTAAATTAAATATAGTTCTAAATTAAATTTAGATTTAAATTAAATTTATTCGTTGGTTTAATATATACCTTTAAATATACTTTGAAACTTAGCAGCGCCAAGTTTTTTTAATTAAAATTTTTTAATTTTTGTAGGAAATTAAAACAACTATTTTGTACAACTTTTTTTTGTTAAAATATTTTTAAAAGTTCTTATTTTCAATTGGCGCTATTGTTTGATATCACATTATTTTTGTAGAATATATTTTACACAATTAAAATAATTTATAGAACAGTTTTTAACAGTTTAGAAAACACTATTTTGTGCAGATAAAGATAACAATTTTGTAGATTAAAATAACACTATTTTGTAGATACATGACAGTTTTTCACAATTAGCGCGTGTACTTGGCGCCTTTTTTTTACATTTTTTTAAAAAGTAAGTTTTTAGGAATTATATCATTTTTTTGTAGTATTTAATTAATGACACCAAATCCACTAGCAAATATATATATTATGCTTTGACGTATTAGATTACCGAGTTAAAAATATCTTAGATTATCGGATCTTAATAACACATAAATTCTATTATTTAAAAAACGAGAAAGAACGAAAACGAGAGAGAAGGAGAGAGAGGAGGGGTGGGGGAGAGAGAGAGAGAGAGAGAGAGAGAGAGAGAGAGAGAGAGAGAGAGAGAGAGAGAGAGAGAGAGAGAGAGAGAGAGAGAGATTTATAATATATTATTATAAATAAGAAAGAGTGAATGAGAGAGAAAAAGAGGGAAAGAGAAAAACAGCGAAAGAGAGAGTGAGTGAGTGACAACACGTAATATATAGTTAAAAAGATTATTAATGTTACCGAATCCATTAGCAAATATATAAGTATTATACTTTGACGTATTAGGTTATTATAGTTACCGACGACGGTCGGTAATATTAATAATATAACTAAATACACAGTCGACTGTCGACTGCTCGAAGTTTTTCGCACATGCGCATTGGAGACTTTGACGACGACCACGACGACGGAGACGTTTCTTAATGATAAATTTTAACATTGAGACTTTGCATCTTAATGTCTCTGTTTATAGATCATGTGGAGCGAAAATAAAAACACTTTTCTTATATAAATCAAACGCAAGCTATCGATTAAGCCTATCAAGAATTCGATCGGTTCAGCGGTTATTGAGGTTTAATAATCTGAGATACTCTCAACTATCCGACTCGAGTAAAGATACCCGGAGTGCCTCGCTGTTGCTGCGCGGTACTTGGCGCGAGACACTACCGTGTCTCTTGATATATATATATATATATACAGGGTGTCCGATAATTATTGACACAGCCGAAGTGTGAAGGTAGATTGGCTCAATCTGAAAAGAAAAGTCCTGTACCATTTTGCTAAATTTGCAATAGTTATTGCGTTATTAATTAAAATATCTGAGCTAATGAGCGCGTAGGAAGCGGTAGGCCGGAATCAGTAGGCATGTAAGATGACTTATTTGTTTGCATCTCTTAGCAACAAATATCAGACGTCGCCCGCCGCTCGCTGCGTGACTCCACCTCTCGCTCAGATGATGCTTTTATTGCTAAGAGACGTAAACAAATAAGCCATTTTACATGCCTACCGATTCCGGCCTACCGCTTCCCACGCGCTCATTAGCTCAAATATTTTAATTAATAACTCAATAACTATTGCGAATTTAGCAAAATGGTACAGGACTTTTCTTTTCAGATTGAGCCAATTTACCTTCACACTTCGGCTGTGTCAATAATTATCGGACACCCTGTATATACATTGAAACATAAATATCGCACATATAGCAAGTGACAGCTATTGCGCATATTGTTGATTAAACTATTGGCCTTAAGACTGATTGAAAGTCAATTCGAAGTTCCACTGTAGCGATCTTCTTCTTCGATATTTAGTGGCCGTTCTGTTACGCATACAACTTATTTTAACTCATAAATTCTGATTTTCTACATTAATTATGTTAAATAGAAAATTATTTACTATAAGTTTTATTCAAAAATTAATTAATTAATGTATTCAAGTAAGCGATATTAACTCGACTTTTTTTTACGAGTGCGTTCGTTACCACTAACAGTTTTATCAATGTTTATATTTCAACAATAAATATGTTTTTATTATTATTTTGTTCATGTTATAAAAATTTTATGAATTTCTATATTTAAAAATCTTGTTAAATTACTTGTTTTATTGTTATATTTTTTAACACAAACGAATTCTGGAAAATACGATGCCATAAACTTTCGATTTTTATGCCGATGAAAAAATATACCTACATAACATATACATATGTACATACGACATATATTGTATAAATTGAGTGTTAAATAGCATATAAATTCAAACATATAGCAAGTGACAACTATTTGTAACGGATATTGTTGATCAATTATTGCCCGTTGATTGAGGTCAATTATTGGCTAATTCGCATTTATTCTTCTAATTCTATTTAATAACCGTTTTGTTACGCATACAATTTATTTTAATAAAAAAATTCTGATTTTCTATATTGATATCATTAAATAAAAAATAATTTATTGTAAGTTTTACACAAAAGTTAATAAAAATAAATAGATATTCAGAAAAATAAATATTTTTTTTATATCAAAGAGAAAGTTACGCAAGAATGGGTTAATAAAGGCTAATAAAAGTTTATAACTGTTTATATAAATGTTTATATTTTAACAATAAATATGCTTATATTATCATTTTCTTCGTGGTTATAGAAATTTTATACGTGGTCATATAATTCTTATACTTAAAAATCTTGTTAAATTTATTGTTATATTTTTTCACAAACGAATTTTGGGGAGCACGATGCCATAAACTTTCGATTTTTATCCCGATTAACATATGTACAT
This sequence comes from Lasius platythorax, assembly GCA_963971435.1. Classification (NCBI taxonomy): domain Eukaryota; kingdom Metazoa; phylum Arthropoda; class Insecta; order Hymenoptera; family Formicidae; genus Lasius; species Lasius platythorax. The sequence continues at coordinate 6,129,794 of OZ020548.1, read as the reverse complement.
ATTTTGACATATATACATTGAGATATAAATAGGATATAAATTTGCACATACATATGTATAGCAAGTGACAGCTATTGCGCATATTATTGATTAAACTATTGCCCTTAAGAATGATTGAGAGCCAATTTAGAGTTCCACTGTACCGATCTTCTTCTTCGATATTTAGTAACCGTTCTGTTACGCATACAACTTATTTTAACTCATAAATTCCGATTCTACATCGATTTTGTTAAACAAAAAGTTATTTACTATAAGTTTTATTAAAAAATTAGTAAATAATATATAATTAATTAATAAATATAAATAGATATTTAGAGAAATAAAGATGTTTTAGAAATTACAGAAAAATCATGTAAATAAGCAAAAGTTTCACATATGTTTATGAATGTAGCAGACAATAGACAGATTCAACGGAATCATTAATGCTGAAGATTCTTTTTTTTAAATACAACAATTACAACAACATAGATTATGTTTAAGTTTTAATATACCGTTTCAATTAAGTTTAATTTTATGCTATAAAATCTATATAACCTCGATTTTTAAGTGTGTGACGTATAATTTACAAATTTTATCTATATTTTTTTATAGTATCAAAACTCTATAATTACGTATTGTACAGTTTTAATTACACAAGTAATCTATTATCTACAATATACATTACTAAAAAAAAAAAAAAAAAGGAACACATTTCATACCCTAAAAATTGGCCTATTTTCAAACCGTTGAAACTCGGCGAAAAATCATCATAGACAAAAAATGAAAAAAGCATTTTGAAGCTTGAAGTTTCAACTTTAACGCGCTATCGGTGATTTAAAAAATTTTTTTATCTTCCTTGTTCTGTGCTTTAAAAAAGAACACATTGTTTTGTTCCTTAAAATTACGTATTTTTGATAGGTACTCTGCAGCACGATAAAAAAATTTCTCTCTAAAAATTCAACTCAGGTTCCATAAACTACAACATTTTGCTTACAAAACGCTTTTTTTAAATTTTCTTACGATTTTTTTTGACCAAGTTACACGATTTTGAAACTAAACCTCTATCTTAGAAATGATGTCGACACAAGGAAAATAAAAAAAATTTTAAAGAATCACTGACAGCGCGTTAAAATTGAAACTTCAAGCTTCAAAATGCTTTTTTCATTTTTTGTCTACGATAATTTTTCGCCGAGTATCGACGTCATTTCTAAAAAATACAGGTTTGATTTCAAAATCGTGTAACTCGGTCAAAAAAAATCGTAGGAAAATTTAAAAGAAGCGTTTTTTAGGCAAAATGTAGTTTATGAAACTTGAGTTAAATTTTTAGAGAGAAATTTTTTTATCGAGCTGTAGAGTGTCAAAAATACGTACTTTTAAAGAACAAATAATGTGTTCTTTTTTAAAGCACAGAACAAGGAAGATAAAAGAATTTAGAAAAACCACCGATGGCGGGTTAAAGGTGACTTCAAGCTTCAAAATGCTTTTTCACTTTTTGTCTACGATGATTTTTCGCCGAGTATCGACATCATTTCTAAAAAATATAGGTTCAGTTTCAAAATTGTGTAACTTGGTCAAAAGAAATTGTAGGAAAATTAAAAAACAGAGCGTTTTGTAGGCAAAATGTTGTAGTTTATGGAACTTGAGTTGAATCTTTGGAGAGAAATTTTTTTATCGAGCTGCAGAGTGTCAAAAATACGTAATTTTAAGGAACAAAACATATTGTTCTTTTTTAAAGCACAGAACAAGAAAGATAAAAAAATTTTTTAAAACCACAGATGGTGCGTTAAAGTTGAAACTTTAAGCTTCAAAATGCTTTTTTGATTTTTTGTCTACGATGATTTTTCGCCGAGTTTCAGCGGTTTGAAAATAGCTCAATTTTTAGAGTATGAAAATTGTTCCCTATTTTTTGTTTAGTAGTATATAACATTCAAATGTCTTTATAAAAAGAAACCTTATGTGTGTGAAGTTTATTATTAGTTCAAAGCACATGAAAATACTTTTTCTGGAGACTGACCGAAGTTTCATCCTCCAGATCCTCCGATGAGAACGCGATGGCCGCTTTCGTCAGCATTAACACTTTTAATAAAACACACAATGTTTTCAACATTCGTAACATAATAATTTTCTCCACTTGTAGATGTTTGTATCGTTGTTTTTATGTTGTTATTTTGTATTGTTGATGTAGTACTTGATCGACTTTCACACGATTCTCGACTAGTGACTAACAGCTATCAATGTTCCAAGCGTTCTTTTCTCAATGATGCAGATACACTAATCGAATCAATGTATCTACATGTCTCTCGATGGATTCTTTGCAACACGTCGAGTTCGTATACGTGCGTGTATATGTATAAATTAAGAGTTTCTATCTTTGAATGTTACTTTTTAAGATTCTTTCTCATGATAGATTATATGGATTTTTGGATGATAAAATTATAAAATTGCTGAATATAAAAATGTAAAACAATTTTTAATATATATCTGGATATATCATAAATGTGTTAAAGAGTTATGCAGCTAAATTATGCAGATGTTTTCGAAACGTTAAGCTTATCTTAAACATTTTTATCGAATTTTTGTACGACTAAGAAATATGTTTTTTTATACATTTCATTTTCTGTTTATTATACTTCATACTTAATTAAACCTGTAACCCTGCTCTAATGTCATACTATGTAATTTCGCTGTGAAATTCTTGCCTAAGGAAAGTAGGACAGCTAAGGAAAATGGATAGCTAGAACATTAAAGACACAACCGAACAATTTTTATTTGAGAATAACTTATTATCTTACAAAAAATGAGAATGAAAAGAAAAGCAAATGTGAATGTTTTAAGCATACAAAAAAAAAAAATAGAAAAAAATTAAAATGATACAAATGTAAAGCGTACATAAAAACGATCATTCATAGATACACCACATATTATATGAATTATAACTGGAATAAAATTTTAACCCTGCTTCTTTTCCTTCTGCTTCTCTGTCGTCTACTCACCGGCTAATCTTGATCGAGCACACGTTAAGTGAGAAAATTTACGGCATGACTTATTCGATTGGTAATTAGAAAGAGAAGAAATTAGATAAATATTGTAATAATAGTATAAAAATGATTAAATAAGAAATCATCACATTATTGTAATTGGCTATATAACTATGTAACTATCGATGGTTCGACAAACGATGGTAAAATCGATTACAAGTGTCGGCATAAGTTTCCAAAAGTTGCTCGTTCAAAGAAGCGATTACGTCAAAGGTTCTATAAGATCATTTGAAACATCATTGGCGATTAAATATTCGTAGGTATGGTAGGCTGTGCTTCCGACAAGATCTTTTATCTGTCTAGAAGGCGGAATCTAAAACAATAAAAAAATGCATTTTAATAAAAATTGGAAAAAGATATAGACAGAGAGATGCGCGTTATAACATTCAGTAAAAATATATTCGTAAAGCGACTATTTCGAGCTTAATTAGATTGGCTGAATCATTTTTCGACGATACATAATTATTGCGTATTCCATCTAGATTAGCAAAGCTCTACAAAGATCGGACATAGCTCTAGCGCACACATATGATTTTCGTTACACACGGATTCTCGTGCTTTTTTTACAAACATCAGCTGAAGCGTTTGCAGTATAGAGAAGTTGAGAAGTTGAGAAACAAATTATTTATGACTTGCCACTTGCTCTAGTCTTTCTCATGTCTATGTTGAATATATTACAATTTCTACATTGTACATTAAAGAAATATATTACAATTTCTACAATGTACATTAATTAACCTTATATTATAATCCAACAATGTAATCACGTTATAATTAGTAAACCAAATGATTTAAAATAATATTAAATATGAGCGAAAGTAAAAACAATATTTTTGCAATATCTTTTAGTTCATATTATATCGATATGCAAAAATTTATTGTTCCATCCAATAATATACACATAAAAAAATTACAATGGATTCACCTCTTCACGTCTGATAATATCCATCGAGCTCAGAATCGTGTCTTCTATGTTGTCTCTCAGAGTTACGATATTTTCGAGACAATGTATGAAATTTGGTCTATCATTCTCCGCACTCCAGCAATGCTGCATCAACTGGTATAACATCGGTGGACAATTGAGAGGTTTCAGCAGCTTGCCTCCCTTACGCACATACTCCAACACTTCGGAATTATCTTTGGTAGAATAGGGGTGCTCACCCAATGACGTAATTTCCCACATTAGCACCCCGAATGACCAAACATCGCTTTTTGATGTAAATATTCCGTCCACCAAAGATTCGGGTGCCATCCAGCGAACAGGAAGCACTTCTTCTCCTTTCTAAAACACAATTTTAGAACAAATATGAAGTTTTTTGCGGAAGTCGTCCATTTTTGAAGCAAGATGTGCAGATAAAGTTATCTCTCTTTCTCTATACATATACAAATAAAAATTGTTTATTTTTTTCACCTTCTAATTAGTTTCAAAAATAATATTATTACAATGCAAAAATAAAAAAAAAAGATTTATTTCTTTTAAAGAATTGTACTTACTGTGCGGTAATAGTCATTCGTGTAAATATCTCTAGCTAGTCCGAAGTCGCCGATTTTCACAATACGATTTTCGCGATTTTTCGCAGATATCAAGCAATTTCGACACGCGAGATCTCTATGTACAAAGTGCAGTTTTTCTAGATAGTAACAACCCCGTGCAACATCTTCGCACATGGCGAGCAAGTCTTGGAGACGCAGAGCGTGTAAATCTGAAGGTTGCAATGTCCGACTCTCTCTCAAATATTTCAGTAAGTCACCACCTTCCATTAATTCTAATATAATCAATGGTGAATCCACATCCAAGCAGATGCCCAACAATCTTAGCACATGTTTATGGCGAAACTGGCTCATAATTTTGATCTCTTCCAAGAATTTCTTTTTCACTTGCGAGGAAGCATCTTTTCGTAGCATTTTTATAGCGACGGGCGTTGTGCCCCTCTTGTCTAAATTTTCGACGGTTCCTTGAAATACCTGCGAAATATTTTATAATTTACATAAGTCGACGAAGTACACGTTATATATAAAAATATATATATATATATATATTATATAACTTTTTACGAAAAATTTTGATTTTTAAAATTATTTTTGTGAAAAAATATCTTTACTTGAAAACTTTTACTTTCTGATTAAACAATTAACAAAAGTCTTTAAGGATATATAAGGAACTAATAAGAAATTAGTTTTTACCTCTCCAAATGCGCCTGAGCCTAGACACTTTGCTAGGGTAATTTGCTTTTTTCCGATTATAATCAGTTTAAACTCATCAAAGTGATATTGCAACCTAGGAGCGTATAACGCGTTGGGTTGAACGTTCCCAGGAAATATTTCGTGTAGATTTCCTGATTCGATGTTGGTCATTATCGGAGGTAGAACTTCGTTCCTTTTCTTGCGTTGTCGGTATACTGTTGGATGACATTATAATACACTTATCTAATATTATGTATTGCAAAATTTGTCATTTTCAACAAGTAAACTAATTTTTCAGAAACTGTCTATATATACATATATATACATATATATATGTATATATATATATATATAATTTTTTTCTATACATATTATATGTATATATTACATATATATATAATTCTGTTACATATATATATACAGGGTGACGAAAAAGTATGGAAACCTCTAAATACCTCGGAAACTACGCATTTTAGAAAGAAATGTTTCATACAAAAGTTGTAAGGTTGAAAAAGGTCTACTTACTGATCTTATCAGTTTGACCTTGGATGGCGTCGTCAAGGTCAGGACAAAGTCACCTTGAATTTTTTTAATAGAACTCCCTATTTTTCATTGCATATTCTTGTAACTTATCTCGAGATCTTTCCAAAACACTATAATTAAATTATTTTTCATTGAGTACTTTTCGAGTATAAGGCTTGAAATTTACAGTATTTTGACATAAAATACAAAATATCGTGTAAAACATTCAGTTTTCGGTAATCTTACCTTAATACTTTTATGCATAAAATAATAAGACCAATCAATTGGTGTAAAAAAACACATAGTTGCTATTAAGAAAAAGTATGTAATTTGCAACATGCAACTGCATACTTTTTTTGAAAGCAATTATGTGTTTTCTTTACACCAATTGATTGGTCTTATTATTTTATGCATAAAAGTATTAAGGTAAGATTACCAAAAACTGAATGTTTACACGATATTTTGTATTTTATGTCAAAATACTGTAAATTTCAAGCCTTATAACTCGAAAAGTACTCAATGAAAAATAACTTAATTGTAGTGTTTTGGAAAGCTCTTGAGATAAGCTACAAGAATATGCAATGAAAAATAGGGGGTTCTATTAAAAAAATTCAAGGTGACTTTGTCCTGACTTTGACGACGCCATCCAAGGTCAAACTGATAAGATCAGTAAGTAGACCTTTTTCAACCTTACAACTTTTGTATGAAACATTTCTTTCTAAAATGCGTAGTTTCCGAGGTATTTAGGGGTTTCCATACTTTTTCCTCACCCTGTATAATTCTGAAATATTTGCAATTAAAGTATGATATATGTATATATAAAATATACTTACAACAGTAAAACCAGCAAACATATACAAGGGTAATTACAAGGCATAATATTAATGGTAGATATAGCGTAATTAATATTTCGATTGATTGTGTTAAATCAATGACTGCGCTTAATTCACTCCATTCTCCAAAGCCATAAGTGTTTTCAGCCCGCACGCGAAATTGATATTTCTGCTTCATATCTCTCGTAATTATCCAGTAATTGTCTGTACCGTTATAATATAAATTCCAATGTTTGTTTTTGTGAGACTCATTGCCTTCTGTGTAATTATTTTCTACCACTAAACCCTCCAGTCGATACAAAATCACTTGTGAATGGTGAGCTTGCACAGATTCCCAATTCAACTGATACATGAAATTTGTAAGTCTTGTTATCGTTGGCTTCCCAGGAGCGCTCGGAACATCACCTTTGTTACACAAGAGTATAATTTAAATTTCTTCGTTTTATCCTAGTACGTACTTTTACTTAAAACTTTATTATTTTTAATTTAAGAAAATGTTTTAATCATTTTTCAAATAACATAATATTATATAAACAAATAATGTCTTTATTTGCTTACCAAGCGTTTTAAAAATAAATCTTTCATCAGGCGGCCATATAAAGTCTTCCTTGTACTCAGGGTACCTCAGGATCAAACGAAATTGGTATAGAGTTCGCGGCAATAAATTTTCTATATAATATGTTACTTTGTCATTTTCCATTTCAATGTTGTTCGCAATTTGCCACTTCCGCATCGCGACATTTTTGTATTCCAGTATGTAACGAATCGTCAGATTGATGCTAGGAATCCACGAGATATTCATACCATTTGTACTGACCCCGCTCAAAATTAAATTATTCGGTTCCGAGTACATGTAGACGCTTTTGCTCAAACTGTCATTGAAGAAATTGCTAAAGTTGACTGGATACACACGTACGTATACCAAGTATTTTTGTCCTGGCAGCAGCGGCTGGATTGTCGTGAAAAATTTGCCATCTACAGTACGTTTGATCTGATTGATAAGTTGTTTATTGCATGACACTTGATGAGTTATTTTTTGCGTGCTATTTGGAAAAAGAACTGACAACCAATGCACCTCATAGTTCACTGCCACGCAGTTTAGATTCTTGGGTGGCATCCAATAGACTGTCGCCAGAGTAGGCGTTAGAACTTGAACCGTCACATCTTCCGGGGCGTTGCCCGGGGTTGTCAGTATCACACCCGAGCCGAATAACAAGCCCATCGATAACTTGTCAACATAGAAATTGCTCAGTGCCAGTTTCAGCGTGTACTCTGTGAACGGCATTAAATTCGGTATTTCGTAATGACGTTCGTACGTCTGCACGTTAAATTCTTCACACTTGTTACGGTCATTATTCAAACAATAGCTCACGGAGATGGTATATATAGTGGTGGCTAAATTGTACTTTCTGCATCCGTCGTTGAAAACCGCCTCCGGAAGCCTCACGACGATACTGCTCGCGGTTATCATTACTACTTCAACATGATAATCTTGCATGTGAGGTATCAGACATATCGTCGGAGGATATGGTTGTAAAGATTTACCAAAAGCTATAACTCGATGTGTGTCAGATGTGTACAACATATTTACTTTTTGGACACGTTTAAATGCGTTTCCTTTGCTTTCGAGTAGAGCATACTTTTTTTCTAAAATATAGATTAGCCGTTCGCTGTTACTGTGCAAGTAAATGTTTATCTTGTCAATTGTTAAATAATTGAAAAGTATTTGATTGTTTCCAGCGCTTAAAATCAGGTTGCACCTACAACCATAAATGTCCGCTACGATTAAGCGATCTTTCGATGTCCAGTACATTAGCGGCTTATCAATATTTGTGTTGTCAATCTGTAGAGAGGATGGTTCTAATTTGTATCGACAAGAGCAAAAATTAGATTTGCTTTTGAAAAATGGCTTCATCCTTCTCACATCGAAATCCGATTGCATTATCATATGTTCATTATCGGAATTTAGTCCCATCCAATACAAATATCTGGAAAATATGCATATTTTATTCTCTATTTATAAAACATTATTATAATTAAATGTACACTTATTTTGATTGTTATTAATTTTTTTAGTTGAATAAAATTTAATGTGTGTACCCTATGGACGGCAGTACATTTAAATGTGTAAACCCATTTATCTTTAGGATATTTTCGTATTTGACTATGCCAATTTGCCACAATGTTATGTCTAGCTTCATAATATTGCTGGTATGGTTGCTATTTTGTATCCAATAGAGATTTCTTGCTACCCAATCGATGCAGAGATTATGCGCAGAAGCATCAAGATCAGCTATTTTTGTGTAATTTTGCTTTGTTTTGATTGAGCTTGTATTTAAGTCCATTGTCATAAGTTGCCACTTATCATTGATCCAGTAAATCTTACGTTCTAGTGCCGAGTAAGCGAATTCCATTGCTTTGTATTCATTAAGTAGAAAGTCGATCTGTAAATCCATATCCAATATTTGCATACCACTCGACGAGTTCACCAATAATAGAGGTACCGGATTCTCGTGCGTGGTCGACACGTTGATGGTCTTCGTGTAAGGACCAGGACCAGCTTTGTTATGCGCTCGTACTTTGAAGTAGTACATTGTATCAGGTTTTACATCGTACACTTTGTGTTGCAATAACGTAGTTGAGATAATATTAATGCTTTGAATCGTTCGATTCAGGTTCTCGACGAACCAATACTCGACGCTGTATTTTTGTATCACTCTATTTATAAATTCAGGTTGCTTCCATCTGTAAAGAAAAGAAGATATTTCTTTTTATTTTTAGCGAATTTTTGACAGAGTTAGATATATGTATATATACATACATATGTATATATATATATGTATGTCTTTAAACTTACAAGAATGAAAGAATACTATCTGAGAATTTAGATTCGTTACCTGAATGTCACAGAAATGTTGTTCTTCTCGTTTACACTTTTGTCGAACTCCACGAATGCCCTGGGAAATGTTGGTTCACTTGGAATGCTTTCTGAAGATTTCAAAATCATACATAATTATATACAAGGATCGATTTCATATAAATAAATTTTTATAGAGATTTCAAAATCGTACATATTGAGATATGTAATTATAGAATTCTTAGTAATTGAGAAAAGATAAAATGAGACAATTTCTTGAATTGTTAATAAAAAATATAGTATATATCTCATAATAATTAAGTTCAGAGGGCAAGCATTTCTAAATAAAAAAAAAGGAATAAAGAAGGTAAACATAAATTGCAAAGTATGAAAATTAATGTAACCAATATTGATTCTTATAATAATAAAATAATATAAAATAGTGTCTTTGTGTTTTTTGAAACTTAGAAACATAATTACTATTGCTCAACAAAAACGAATGTCTTATAACGAAATAGAAATGTTTTACTGATTCTGAGCAAAAACGAATATCACACACATAATGAATAGAAATCTTTCAACGATTACGAAGTGTTTCTCGAAATTTTCTATTGTTGATTAAGAATTTAAGAATTACGACTGTTTAAAAACGACGTAGCTAGCAAAATAATGAAATTGGCTTTATTTTACAAAATTATTTCGCGTACGGTGTCTGCGCGCATCTCTCTCTCTCTCTCTCTCTCTCTCTCTCTCTCTCTCTCTCACTCACTGTCTCTCTCTCTCTCTCTCTCTCTCTCTCACTCTCTCTTTCTCCTTTTTTTTCAACAATGAAATTTATATTTATATTTATCTTGCAACTTTTCAGTAGATTCTGGAATTGTAGACATGTCTACAAATGAACACTTACCGACTTCATTTCTCACAGCCACACTGTTAGAATTATCTTGGACAATTTCGATGTTTGATAACGTGTTGTGATCGTTGATCTCGAAGACTGGGATATCCTGTTGATAAATATACATTGTATATCTTGTAAGTGTAATATCCCGTCGAATTACTTGATAAAAAAAACATTTGCGACTAGACAGAAACTTATTTCACAGATGATCTAATGAATATAAGTCATCGAAGTAATGAAAGCAGAATTCTAAGTAACGGAATTATTAAATATGCGATAGATATCTATTCTTAACATTTCAAAGCAAATTTCAGCTTTGTTACAAATGGATTGTTAAATTTGTAAACGATCAAATTAAAACCGTGGATTATTTTGCTTCATTTATGTCAATCTGTCCACTACTCGCATTTGCTCACTGTGTATTCAACATTATGTATTTAACATTATGTATTATTAATTACAAATTTTTTCAAAATGTTTCAAAATAAATATAGTATGTAAGGTTTTGCATTATATTTAATGAAATAATAAGAAATTAATTTTTGAGGTCAATATATAACTCGCTTATAATATCTATACTTTATGACTATATAGTATACAGTTCAATTACTTTTAATATGTGCAGCAGAGAAAAGACATAATTACAAAATTTTAGTACAATCTTTTTCGCCTACTGATACTGAAAAATTAAAAAGGATCAAGTAACTACTAGTTATTAAAATAGGCGGCTGTTTTCGATACTTTTAATTATAAATGGCATATATAGAAATAAGTAAAATTACTATAAAATTTCTTGCCTTTTTAACATTTACTTGATATTCTAATTTATATTTCACATTTATGATATTCTAATTTATATTTTACATTTATATAATTTACAAGAAACTATTTACTAGAAACATGTAGATGTACTATTGTGTAATGTATTAAATACTGTGCAAATCAGTTTTTAAAAAATTTATTCTTTGTGCTTCTGATCGAGATGTCTTCTTGCATTTCAAATATTTTTCTTATCAAAGAGAAAGTTACGCAAGAATGAGTTAATAAAGGCTAATAAAAATTTATAACTTAACTTTCTTTTATTTTTAATTTAACTTACTTTTAGCAAATAGTTATGAAAAGTTTGGCTCTCTTCGATTGTTGGAGCAGTTTTGTCTAATAATTCGGTTTTTATATTAGTTTCAGATTAATTAATTAATGTATTCAAGTAAGCGATGTTAACTCGACTCTTTTTTTCACGAGTGCATTTATTGTCACTGACAGTTTTAACAATGTTTATATTTCAACAATAAATATGTTTTAATATAATTTTGTTCATGTTATAAAAATTTTATGAATTTCTATATTTAAAAATCTTGTTAAATTTCTTGTTTTATTGTTATATCTTTTAACACAAACGAATTCTGGAAAATACGATGCCATAAACTTTCGATTTTTATCCCGATAAAAAATATACATAACATATACATATGTACATACGACATATATAAATTGAGTGATAAATAGCATATAAATTCAAACATATAGCAAGTGACAAATAGCTATTATCATAACGGATATTGTCAATTATTGCGTTGATTGAGGTCAATTATTGGTTAATCTCATTTCCGTTGTACGATTCTTCTAGTTCTATTTAATAACCGTTTTGTTACGCATACAATTTATTTTAATTAAAAAATTCTGATTTTCTATATTGATATCGTTAACTAAAAAATAATTTACTGTAAGTTTTATACAAAAGTTAATAAACATAAATAGATATTTAGAAAAATAAATATGTTTAGAAATTACAGAAAAATCATGTAAATAAGTAAAAGTGTAACATATATGTTTATCAATGTAACAGAGAATAAACGGAATCGTCGGTATCATTAATGTTAAAAATTCTTACTCTTAAATACAACAATTGCAACAACACGTATTATGTTCAAGCTTTACTTTATATCATCTCAATTAAGTTTAATTTTGTACTAACAATAAATGTATAACATCGATTTTTAAATGTGTGACGCAAAATTAACAAACTTTTATATTTATATTTTTTATAGTATCAAAACTCTACAATTATGTGTTTACAGTTTTAATTATACAAGTAATTTAGTATCTGCAATATATAACATTCAAATTTTTTCATGAAAAAAATCTCTTATTTGCGTAAAATTTAGATCAGAGCACATGAAGATTCATTTCTTGGAGACTGACCTGAGCTATACAATTCTCCTGATCTTTCGAAAAGAACGCGATCTTGTTATCATTAATATTCTTAGTAATTTCTACTTTATCGTTCTACTTCAATATATAGTAGCCGCATTTTGTTACGCATACAATTTATTTTAATTCATAAATTCAGATTTTCTGTATTGATGTCGTTAAATAAAAAATAATTTACTGTAAGTTTAATACAAAAGTTAAAAAATTAAATAGATGTTCAAAGAAATAAAGATGCTTCAGAAATTACAGAAAAATTATATAAATAAGCAAAAGTGTCAAATATGTGTTTATTAATGTAGCAGACAATAAACAAATTTAATGGGATTATTTAATGTTAAAAAATTCTTATTCTTAAATACGACAAATGTTACAACAATACCTGTTTCGTTTTAGTGTTAATATACCGCCTCAATTTAATTTTGTACTACATCGAGTTTTAAATGTGTGACGTAAAATTAACAAACTTTATCTATATTTTTTATATAGTATATTTTTATAATATATATAGTATATTTTTTATAGTATCAAAACTTTTTGTTACGTTGTGTTATACAGTTTAAATTAATCTCAAGTAATCTATTATCTACAATATATAACATTCAAATTTCTTCATAAATAAAGTCTCTTATCTGTAATGTTTATATCAAAGAATGAAAATACTTTTCCTGGAAACTGACCGAAGCTTCAAGATCCTTCAGATCCTCCAACGAGGACGCGATGGCCGCTTTCGTTAGCAATAACACTTTTAGTAAAACACATGATGTTTTTAACATTATAAGTTTCTCCTCTTGTAGATGTTTGTAGTTGCTCGGCTTTCACGCGATTCTCAACTAACTAGTGACTAACAGCTATCAATGTTCCATGCGATCTTCTCAAGGATTCAGAAACATTAATGAAACAAAGGAGAGTGAGTATGAGAATGAGAGGGGAAAGAACGGAGCTTGTGGGAGTGGGAGGGGTAGGGGGAGGGGGAGGGGAGAGAGAGAGAAAGAGAGAGAGAGAGAGAGAGATTGATTGATTGATTGATTGATGGATCTTTATCAGCTTTCTCAGCTATTTGTAATACAATATTTAATTTACATGAATCATTACATACTCCTTTAACGCTCGCTTAAACGCTTCAAGTGTTTCATTCCGTCTCATTTCGGCTGGTAAAGCATTATACATTTTGACTCCTTCATAAAACATACTCTTTTGCGCACTCGTAGTTCTGCGAAATTGCATTACAATATCCCCGGCTTGTCGTGTCTGTCTTTCACTCTCATTTCCCACTATTGTTAACCTATTTCTTAATTGATCCGGTAACATACTCTTTAAAATCTTGAAAATAAATATACACACATTATAATATAGTCTCTGTCTTATGGACATAAACTGCAGCGCTTGCAGCATACGCTCCACTTTGGTATGTCTATCACATTGTAATATGACTCACATGGCCCGGTTTTGCGCTTTTTGCAATTGATTCAGCTGTGTTTCGCCCATATCAATTAACAGCGTCGCACAATACTCAAAGTGAGGCGCTATGATTGTCTTGTATATAATACACCTAGTATGTGCTGATATGTAATTACCTATTCTATTTAAAAAACTCACTTTTTTCCTTATTTTCTTTAGCATATAATCACAGTGGTCCTTAAATCTTAATCTATCGTCAATAATTATGCCTAGATATTTCATTCTCTCCACACGCTCTATTTCAGTTCCATTCAAACATTTCAATGTAATGTTACCTCTCAGTTCTTTTCTTATACTTCTAACTATCATATATTTTGTTTTTCCTGCATTTATTTTTAACTTATTTGTATTCATCCATTTTTCCACTGTAACAAATGCCATATTCATTTTTCTTTCTAATTCCGCACTACTCTCTCCAGTCACATACACCAGCGTATTATCCGCAAACATTTTTATGCTACATCCTTCCGGGCAGACTTTAATTATATCATTTATATATATTATAAATAACAAAGGTCCTAATACAGATCCCTGTGGTACTCCATATTCTGTGGCCAATAATGTAGACCATTCATTATTAAATCGTACCTGTTGTGTTCTATTCTTTAAATATGATCTTAACCATTCTAAAGCTGTTCCTCTAATTCTGTATTGATATAATTTCTCTAACAATCTTTCTCTATCTATTGTTTCAAATGCCCGCTTGAGATCCATGAAAATAACCCCCACCATTTTTGCTTCACTAACTATCAATTTCCGTTCGTCAATGACTGTTTGAATCGCTGTTTCACACGAATACTGTTTTCTAAAACCCGATTGATGCTCTGTTATGATACAATTATCTTCAAAAAACGTCTCAATTTGTTTTTTAACTACTAATTCTAATACTTTCTCGAATATTGGTAACATATTTATAGGCCTAAACTCACTTGCTTTCCTAGCTTTCTCTATTTTTGGAATCGGTATTATCGTAGACGTTCTCCAACCTTCTGGACAGCAACCTTCCCTCAAAGAGTTATTTATTATATCAATAAATTCCTCTTTTATTACATAAAATACTGTTTTAAGTATATCACTAGTTATTCCCTCTTCCGTACCTCTCTTTTTTGGTAGTTCCATAACAATTTTTTGTAAATGCTCTATTCTAATCATCTCAAAATTTTCCATAATTCCCTCGCTTTCAATAACAAAAATAATTCTTTTACCCGGACTTCCCAAGTTACCTCTATTTATAGATTTTACTATGTTATCAATACTCTGTATATAATATAAATTAAATTTATCAGCTATATTGCACCCTTCAGTATTATCTAATATTTCAAAATCTATATTCTCTATTTTCTTTGTGCCCGTTGGTTCCTCTTATTATTTCTTTCAGGGTTTTCCACATAGATGTTGGATTTCCCTTGTTATGATCTATCATATTTTCATAATATTCTTTCTTTTTTGTCCTGATTAGCTTAACCACTGCATTTCTTTCGATTTTAAACTGTAACCAATTTTCGTCCATATCATCATACAACGCTTTACTGTACGCCTCATCCCTTTTAGTCGCTGCTTCTCTTATTTCATCCGAAAACCATTTTTTACCTTCCCATATTTTTGGAATTCTAAATTTTTTCTTAGGCGCTGTAGCGTCCAATGCATCTACTATATTATTAACAAGTTTCTTTGCTCTCACACTGACATCTATATCTTGGCTTTTTTCTAAATTATTTTCCACAAATTTAATAAATTCATCTACATTAAATTCTTTAAAATTTCTAGCATTGAATTCTCTGTATTTATTATCAATTTTACTCGCATTAAGTTCAACTTTTAACCACGCATGATCTGTTATTTTAGGTTCATGAATTACCTGCACTACTATTTTATTATTAGCGTAAATTAAATCTATGATTGTCTTACTATCTTTCGTAATTCTCGTCGGTTTATTTACATATTGTTTCATGCCTAAGCTCAACATTGTCGTCTGCAACTTTCTTGTATAAAACGAATCTAACATAATATCTATATTAAAGTCTCCTATTACTATACATTCTCCTCGTATTATTAACTCTTCTATTATATCCTCCAGAAATCTCACGAAATCACCGTGCGATGCACTCGGTGAATGATATATGACCATTATTACTCCTCTATACAAATTATCTTTTACTTCAATCGCAGCACACCAACAATTCGATTCTAACTTTTTTACTAATACTATCTCATATTTAATATCATCCCTTACATATAAAACAACCCCTCCTGTATTTCTATTTTCAGCATCACATCTAATCATACTATATCCCGGTACGTTCACTTCACAGTCTTCAATTTCAGCAGTCACTCTGGTTTCTGATAACGCTATGAACGCAGGGTTCACTTTCTTCATAATCTGATGCTGTATCTCGTCTTTATGCGCCATCAAACTTTGCGCATTTGTATATAGTATTAGTTCCGTTTCCGTCTGTAATTGCTATTTAGCATCCTCCCAGCCGGCTCTCCTCTTCTCCTCTTGTATCGCCCTCTTGAAAGTCGGACATTCCGGATCAAGTGCGTCATGTTCATTATTTATTTTCAAGTTGTATGTTTGAATCTTAAACATACAATTTATACATCTTTTCTTTGTCGCTGTACATTCATTCACATTATGATTTCCTGCACATTTGTGACATGTTTCATTACGCGTACAATTCTTTGCAATATGATACTAACCCCAGCATTTAAAACATCTTTTAATGTTAATGTGATTGAATGCAGGAGATTTTCTCCATCCTACATTCAGTTTTCCTTTGCTCAGCATTACTTCATGAGTCTCTTCATCAGCTTCCATTATTACGATACCTTCTTTTTCTCTTCTTCCGGATTGACCTTCATCATTTCTTTTCTCTTTAACTATTCTCTTCACTATTCGCATATGAATTCCTTCATTTTTCGCGTCAATTTTGTTCTGCTTCTTGATTGTACCTATTAAATCACCATCATTTAACATCATTTCTTCCTCGCCAATATTAACAATTTTTATTTTAGGTTTCATCCTCGGTGACTCAGTAACTTTGAAATTTTCGCCCAGCTTGGCTTGTACTGTCGCCTTTAGTTTTTCCATTTCTTCTCCAGTCTCACAACCGAGAATCACTGTTCCTTTACTTCCTTTTTTTAGCTTCGTTATTCCCATAGCCATGTTCTTAATATCTTTTCTTTTATCAGTTTCTTAGTTGCTTCACTCTCCTGTTGCACCTTGGGTATGACAATTATAATATTTTCTTTTTTCTTTTCTTTAACTGCTTTGCTATAGCTTCTTTGCGCTCCTCCTGACGGCCCACAAGCTCCTCCCTGTATCATTCTTCTCAAGTCTCCAAGTTCTTGTTTAATATTTCCCAATTCTTCTCGAACTATTTTCTTGACCATCATCTTAATTTCCTTCTTACATGCTGTTTCATCTTTTAATTCTTTCACCATTTTTACAAGCCAATCTATTTTTACGTCAATACTCGATGGTCCACTCACTCCTGCTGTTCTATTTCCGCTGCTTGATGTCGTAAACGAACCTATAGATCCTGTAGATCCTAGTCTATCCCTGCTGCTCCCCGCCACTGCCGATGCTTTCTTCACATCTGCTTCACTTTCAATTGTAAACTTGTCAAATGGTCCAGGACACGACACCAGTTCACGGTTTTTATCATAAATCTTATGCTTACTTACATATCCTGGATGGTAAAAAAGCTTAACACACGACTTGCATGCCACAACCTGACTTTTTATTTCCTTCTTACATGCCGAACATCGATACTCATCATATTCATCGTTCATATCGATAATTACCGGCCGAAATTGTTAATATCAGCATAGGCGATCAGTCACCTTTGCGTCCACTTTCACACGTCAGCACTTTTTGTCCACCGTTAGTGTCTATCTGTCGTATGAGATCTCGATGTCTCATACAAGAAATGTAGTTCTTATGCTCACACCAGCATATCCCGGCTAGATAACACTCATAGTTACTCCCGGTTTATGCAGCTATTACTTCGACAACTTTTAGTCACTCTCTCACACTATTGAACCACTTAAAAACTATCACTTTTACGGAGCGATGTTTGACACGTCTTCTCCATCGAGAGAGAGAGAGAGGGGGGGGGGGGAGAGAGGGAGAGAGGGAGAGAGTGAGAGAGAAATATGCATACTATAACGTTCAATAAAAATATTCGTAAAGCGACAATCTCAAGCTTAATTAGCTGTGTTGGCTGGGTCATTTATCGACGATACACAATGATCGAGTATTTCATCTAGATTAGCAAAGCTCGACGAAGATCGGACGTAGCTCGAGCGCACACGTACGGTCTCGCAATACAGGAATCCTCGTGCTTTTTTTCACAAACGTCAGCTGAGGCGATTGCAGTACAGGAAAGTTGAGAAGTAAATGGGGAAGAGAGAGAAAAAGAGAAATATTAGGGAGAAGAGCGAAAAAAAGCGAAAAAAAGCAAGAGGAGGTAAATTCCGTGAGGTAGTTGAAGATGATGCACAATAAGCACGCTCTATTTTCTTTCTCTGAACTCAGACTCAGACACTCTCTGTGTCTTGCATGTCCGACTTGACCAGAAGTGCCCATTCATACAAATGACTCCTACCTATTAACTACAGACTCAGATATTCCTTTTACGCGCGGCTACGTATTTCTTAAGTACGACAAAAATCGTCACTTGATTTGTGATTGCTGATACATAGTGGCAATTATTGATAATTACAAATATGTAACAATATTCCTATATTGAAGAATTAATCGCGTATATAAAAATGTGAATAAATAAAGATAAAGTTATTATATACAAATTTCATTATTACATAATCTGATTACGATATCGAGTTACATAATCCTATGAAAAAATGCGTATTTCGCACAATAGAAAATTAAGTTATAATTGAAAAATAAGCTTATGTTATCAGTTTGCATCTCTGACATTTAATTTGCGAAAGATTTTCTTCTCCTCTAAAATACTAAAAATAAATATAAATTATTTATGACTTGCCACTTGCTGTAATCTTTCTCATATCAGTGTGTTAAAGAAATATATTACAATATTTTTACCTTATATATTAACTTTAAATTATAATCTGACCAATGTAATCACGTTGTAATATTAGTAAAGCAAATGAGTTAAAATAATATTAAATGTATTAAGAAATATGAGCGAAAGTAAGAACAATATTTTTGCAATATTTTTTAGTCAATATTATATCGATATACAGAAATTCATTGCTCCATGCAATAATATGCACATAAAAAAAATTACAATGGATTCACTGATAATATCCACCGAGCTCAGAATCGCGTCTTCTATATTGTCTCTCATGGTTACAATATTTTCGAGACAAAGTATGAAATTTGGTCTATCATTCTCCGCACTCCAGCAACGCCGTATCAACCGATACAACATCGGCGGACAGTTGTGAGGTTTCGTCTGCCTGCCTCCTTCACACACAAACTGCTCAACTTCCACATTATTTCTGACAGAATAGGGGTGTTCACCCAATGACGTAATTTTCCACATTAACACCCCGAATGCCCAAACATCGCTTTGTAAAGTAAATTTTTGGAACTTCAAAGATTCTGGTGCCATCCAACGAACAGGAACTTTGTTTTCTTGTTCCTAAAACACAATTTTAGCGCAGTTAGTCTTTTATCGAAGTTGTCCATTTTTGAACGTTATGTGCAGATAAAATTATCTCTCTTTCTCTATACATATGCAAATAAAAATTGTTTATTTTTTCACATTTTAATCAGTTTCAAAATGTATAATGTTATTACAATGCAAAAATTGAAGAAACAAAATTGATTTGTTTTTAATAATCAAGAGACACGGTAGTGTCTCGCGCCAAGTATTGCGCAGCAGCAGCGAGGCACCCCGTGTATTTATACGCGAGCCGGTCAGTTGAAAGTACTTGAGATTATTAGACCTCAATAACCGCTGAACGGATTGAGTTCTTACTAGGCTTAATCGATAGCTTGGGTTTAAATTATATAAGGAATAAAGTGTCTTTATTTTCGCTCTTCATATTCTATAAGCGGAGGTATTACGACGCAAAGTCGAAATGTAAAAATTTTCGTTTAAGAAACGTCACCGTCACCATCATCGCTACACGTATACTACACGTACACAACATATGCATAGATATATAGTTGTATCGCGCTACACGCCTATGCACGTACATAACACATGTAACATGCAAATGTATTAGTTATCTTGTACGGTTGACTTGTTTGACGGAAGATCGCGCTAACGGCGCTCTGAGTGTGGAGAAACTCGCGTGAAATAACTAGACTCTTTGTATTTTATTACAAATATTTAATGTATTGTATAAACGTGTAATCCGAATGAGATACAGAGAACAAATAAATAAAAGTTTTAAAAAATGTATAAATATTGTTACAATAAATTATTAAATCAATAACATATAATTAGTGAAATTAGTAATAGAAAATAAATCAATACAGTCTTGAGTCGGTAACTTGAATCGATACAGTCTTGAGTCGGTAACAGAGACGCCACAGTGATTTGACAACAAAGTGACAAGTAAGTAAATAATAAAGAAAAATATTAACACGGTAATATGCTACGTAATGTCTATATAATATAATAATAATAATAAAATAGTACGGCATACATTAAATATGTATATACATTATCTATCTTTATATATAATAATATAGCTGTCAATTTGTTGTGACTGCAAGCGATTTGTTGTGACTGCAAGCGGAGATTATTCCTTATTATTTTGACCAACACCGATATTCTTATGGAATGACAATTGATTGAAGAAATTGTAAGTTTTTGCTGTATTTATATATATATGTATAAATATATATTCTCTTTCTCTCTCTCACTCTCTCATTCTCTCACTCTCTCACTCTCTCACTCTCTCACTCTCTCACTCTCTCACTCTCTCACTCTCTCTCTCTCTCCCCCCCCCTCTCTCTCTCTCTCTCTCTCTCCCTCTCCCTCTCTCCCTCTCTCTCTCTCTCTCTCTCTCTCTCTCTAATTGAAAATATAAACTTTAAAGAATATTAATTAAAAAATAATATTAAATTAAATTAATATATACTACAAAAAAGAATGATATCCCTAAACACTTACTTTAAAAAAAAAAATAAAAAAGGCGCCAAGTTCACGCGCCAGTTAAGAATAACTGTTATATTTGTTTACAAAATAGTGTTATTTTATCCTACAAAATTAATATCAAAGATAATTGCGCCAATTGAAAATATTAACGTTTAAGAATATTAATTATTAATATTAAATTAAATTAAAAATTAATAGAAAAATTACAAATTACAAATTAATACAAGAAATAAAAAATTTTTACAAAAATTAAAAAATAATATAAATAAAAAAAATTAAAAAATTTTAATTAAAAAAACTTGGCGCTGCTAAACTAAACACTATGCTACAATTAATAACGTACTCTTAAATATGTATTTACCAGAGAGAAGCCTGAGAGCCATGCCGGCGATTTTTGTGGGACGCTTTTATTAGGCCGTAAAGCAGCGCCATACATCTACTTTTAGAAATTGGAATCACTTATCCACATCCATTTTTCGATACTGTCGGTCATTTGATTCATGTCTGCGCTAATATACATCCACTTTCGATACTGTCGATCATTTAGTGGTTCATGTCCGTGCTACATCCATATAATTGTGGATTAAAAATATTGAAACATCATGAATTTATTAATATATATTGTTCACAATTAATTGTTCACAATTAATTGTTCACAATCATTTGAACACCTTGTGCGCATTGATACAAACCTTCTTTATGATTCAAATCTTCTATTATGGCATTTGATGGCATTAAGAAACTTTTTCTTGAAGATAAATGTAAGTTTCATTCTTTTGAATTATTATTTAAATTATTGCTGCTTGTTGTTGAAGACGGTTCAGTTTTAATCACGGCAGTCGGTATTTTCGTAAAATTAAAAATTTCGCACATTTCTCTACTGGAAATAAGTTGGCGCTGGAATTTCATATTTTTTAATAAATAATAGCTCAAACGATTGCTCCTTAATTGCTCCGTCAGAATCAACAATTGCTCCCCTTTTAAAATTAATACTTTTTTAAATATTTACAAAAAACGTAAAATTTATAATTTTCACTGAAAAACATATTTCCAATAGTTTTCTGCAACTATATACAGCATAAAACGATTGCTCCTTAATTGCTCCTTATTGCTCCAAGTTATTTAACTATATTATATTGTACCGCTCAACCGCTCAAGCGCTCATGTGATTCGATTAATCTGTTTTTAAAATCGACTTTCCACGAACAATTTTTCAAATAGTGCCAATACTGGCTTAGTACTTAAGAATGTTATAAAAAAAACTTGGGAGAACATGGAAGACACGAATGTGCTCCTTTCTATCCTAATTGAACATATTTGTGCGCTATTAAATAGTATTTACAAATCGATCATTCGAATAAGCGACTAGCGCCTTAACTATGTAAATAAACGCTCTTCACGAAACGATGTGATCGTTTTCGATGTGATCGTAAAATACGCTAGCTATGAAATATCATGCGTACGTAGAGAGTCGTAGTATCCATTCGCAAACAGAATCGAGAAGATCGTAATAGCATAGAGCAATTTCGATAAAGCCATAGCTTCTCGCCGAAAATTCGGCATCCCGTTTTCATCTTGAAGATCTCTTCCGTAACGTCAGACTGAGATTAACGTGAACAGAGTACGCTTATATTAATTTCTGCCAAAGAAAGTAAACGGTTAGTCGTTCGGACCAAGCAACACTTCCGATCACGCCAAAAACGGGGACATGCATAACGCTCGACGATCCTTTTCCATTTACTTTCTTTTTTTTTTTTAATATAGAGAGATGAAGACTTGCTTATATAAAATTATCTCGTCGGCTGTTTTTATTGAGGCATTATTAACGTGGATAAGTCTCATAGCAACTTTATGAAAATTCACGATATATGTCCCTTATTACTTTTTAACGAGTTATCGCGTAGATGCAATATATTGCATACATATACATATGTATGTACTGTGACGTTGCCGTCCCGCGCGCGTCCGCCGAGTTCCTCCCTAATCGCGTCAGGCGAGAAATAACGAGAACCGTGCCGCAGTCTCCAGAGAGACGTTTTTGTTATCGTCTAATTTCGAGTCCTATAGGATTTTATTTTTTATATTTTTTTTTGTACCAGCCACTGATTACGGAGGCAATCGAGGCAGAGGAGAAAGTAGAACTCCGGCTAACAGCAAAATTCTATGGAGATCGGGGGAGAGAGAGAGCGAGCACGGATTAAGAACGGAGGGCGCAGGGCTCAAGCTGGAAGGGAAAAGCAGAGGCAAGGCCCGGGGGCATTCTACCGGAGGGAGGTCAGCGGTGTAAACGCTGCAACGGCCCTGTCGCACGGGCCTTACAAAAATTATAATCGGCGTAACAGCGGGTGCACGCGCCCCCGAGACGGCCTTGAGCGTGCCGCTTACCGGCGTTGTCGCGTGCCGTCGCGTGACTGGCCGCGATACACGCACCTCGCGTGCGCAGCCTTGGGGAAGGCCCCGAGTCATCGATCCACGTGCAAGGCCTTTCTCCGACGATACTCACAGGTACCGGCTTCCGCGGTCTCGAAAAACCTTATCCGAGAGAATTTAATAATCAGTAGGTCCGACTTGACCACTCCGCGGAAAACGAAAAAGATACTGCCACGTATAGTGTTGTGAAAGTCGACTTGCTCCGTTCGCTATCAAAACGCTTCTGCTCTCTCCGAGAGCGGTGCTCAGTAAATCGTGCTCCGTTTCCACGCCCCACTCCGACCTCACGCATTCCAGAAATTGCCAGTCAAATTCGAAACTCTTACAGTTCGGCCAGCCTGACAATCACCTTCGACCTCGAATGGTGTTTACGCTAATTATACAGCTAAATTGACATTTATTCGTATAATTCTAATTTCTTGTCTCTAATGTTAAATATTGCTATACTTATAATACACCTGTTTTGTACATGTGGGCTTATTTCTAATTTGTTAACTAAACTTTGATGACTCGATAACATTGGTATTTAGATATCACGGTCGTTTTCATTGTCATGATTCTCTACCTCAACTGAATCAATATTATCTCCAACTCTTATCCATGGCTTTAGTTTGTCCGCAGACAATATCGCGTTATACGGTTTTTGTGTCCGGTTATATCCTTCCTTGTCCGTTACTACATATCTATTTTTTCTCAATATTGCTTTAATCTCGTATGGACCTTTGTATTTCGGGAGCAACTTTTGATTCAATCCGGGTTTAGCCGTTAAACTTCTGATCATAACAAGATCGCCGACTTTATACATTGAGGGTTTTTTGTGTTTCTTATCGTAATACGACTTATTATATTCCTGGAGTGTTTGATTCGCTATTTTCGCACAATCTCGCACGACGATTCGCTTTTCGAATAAATTTTTATCTACTTCCGTTAACTCATCAATAAAATCACATAGTTCGCTGTCACTGTGCTTTCGCTGATGATACCCTAGTAACAAATTACTCGGGGTCGTGTCAACCGCTTTATGATAGGTATTATTCAATACATACTGGACATTGTTTAATTTATCTTTCCAATCTTCGGTATCATTTACCGCTTTAGCTAGAATAGCCTTCATAAATCGGTTTACTCTTTCGACTTGTCCGTTTGCCCACGGGGAAGCAACAGCGACCTTTACATGTTTGATACTTAATTTAGATGTAAAACTTTCGAAAGCTTGAGAGGTGAAACAAGTACCTCTATCGCTGACGATGCGTCGCGGTACGCCAAAAACATTAAACAAGAACGAGAGGCGTTCTTCAACTTCCTTAGTGTTTGTCGTTTTGGTTGGCATCAGCCACACATATTTGGTGAATGCATCAACTATTACTAATATATATCTGTAACCTTCTCGCGATGTTTCTAGTGGTCCGAAATGGTCGACGTGTAGAGTTTCAAAGGGATGCGTCCCTTTATCGATTATCTGCAATTCTCCTTCCAAGTGATGATTTGAGAGAGAGAATTGGAGACACTTAACACAATTGTCGATATGAGACTTCACTTTTTGTTTTAGACATGGAAACCAATAATGTCCCAAAATTCCTTTCACAGTTTTCTCTACTCCCACGTGGCCCATTTCATCATGATATACGCGAATGATATTTCCGGTCATCGACTCAGGTACGACAAACAACGTTTGATTATTGTGAACTCTAAAAATCATACCATTAATCAGAGTGAAATACTTGTTTCCCTTCATTTCGATCGTTTCTGCAAGTTTCATTAGACTTGCATCCGTTAATTGTTTGTACATTAATTCCTCCTCGATGGAGAGCGCGTCTATCGCATATACATTTCGGCTAAGCGCATCGACATGAGCCATTTTCTCTCCGCTTCTATGTACCGTTTCAAAATCATAATTTTGGAATGCTAAGCTCCATCGCGCAATTCTGGGATTAATCTCAATTTTCTTTAAGGCTAGAATCAATGAATTACAGTCTGTTACTACTTTGAAGTGAATGCCTTGCAAATAGACGTGGAACCTTTCCAAAGCCTTAACTATCGCTAAAGTTTCCAGCTCGTAGCTGTGATACTTCGCTTCGGTTTCGGTAGTGGCTTTACTAAAATACGCGATTGCGGCCAGCTTGCCGTCGTCTTGTTTTTGGAGTAAGATCGCTCCAAAACCTAATGCGCTCGCGTCCGTGTGTAACTCCGTTTCCGCCGAGGGATTATATAAGCGTAATACCGGATACGATGATAATTCTTTCTTTAATGCTTCAAAAGCCTGTACACACTCCTCATCGAAAACGAAATTCACCGACTTCTTAGTTCTTTGATGCAACGGTTTCGCCTTCAAAGCGTAATCTCGAATAAATCGCCTAAAATAATTAGTTAGTCCCAAGAAACTCTGCACTTGACGAACGGTTTTTGGTTTCGGAAAATCCAAAATAGCGCGCGTGTGTCTATCGCTCATGGTGATTCCATCTCGAGACACTATGTATCCCAGATATTCTATTGTGGATTGTAAGAACTGACACTTAGTTAAATTTAACTCAAAATTATATTGTTTCAAAATAATTAAAACTTCTTTCAAAATATTCAAATTTTCCTCGATTGTTTGCGTAGCAATAACCATATCATCGATATAAATCTGTATTTTCCTAGCCCTAATTAGCGGTTGAAAAACCTTAAAAATTCTTTTTTGAAATTCGGCTGGAGAATCCGCGTATCCGAAAGGTAGCTTGACGTACTCGAATTGTCCGTCCGGTGTCGCGAAACCGAAATATTTTGTATCATCAGGGTGTACGGCTATTTGATGGAATCCGTCCTTCAAATCAAGAACTGTAAATACTTCTTTCCCTTGCAGACTATTTACCTGATCTTCGATAATAGGGAACGGAGCTTTCTGTTTATGTATTCTCTGATTCAGCGGACGAAGATCGATACACATTCGCATTTCACCATTTTTTTTGGTTACCGGTACGACTCGGGCACAATAGGGAGAACTACTTGGTTTTATTATTTCTCTTTCCAATAGATTATCCGTAATCTCTCTCAATTTTACCTTTTCGTTATACGACATGCGTCGCGGTGCGTACGCATAAATTGAACTATCTTTAATATTAACGCGCACTTTGTAGTCGTCCCTTATTGGCTCTATTTGCATCTCATCCACTTCGGCAAATGTTTTTAACAACTCTGCTCTTACTTCTAAACTCACATTCTTATCAGTATTACCTAAAATCAGATCGTTTTGAGTTTGAGTCTCGATTACATTGATACACAAAATTTCCTCGATTTCAGACTTAAAGTTATCTTGGATTTCACATTTCGGGCTCTCGGGCCTGTGTGTGACTAATAAATTTTCATTAATGAAAAAAGTCCTACCTAGTAATATCCCAGGCCTAATTGTTTCATCCGGCACAACGAAAAACTGAGCATTTAAATCGCGACTCAGACCGTCGATTTTTATGGAACATTCTACCATCCCTAGCATCTTAATCGGAGTATTATTAACACATGAGAAACTTTGATTTGCGGCAAGCGGCTTTAACTCTATATTTAAATATTCGTTATAAATTGATTTTTTAACTATATTAGTTTGACTACCCGAATCGACTAGAGCGTTAATGGAACAATGATTACGATTTAGGTTTTTTAAAGATACATATAGTACCGCCGGTAATGCCTCGCTGACGATTGCCACAACGCTGCTCTGCTTCCCGTCCGTCTTTGCTGCCGCTTTTGACTGCTCTCCTGATTTCGATGGGCACTGCGGTCTGGTGTGTCCCGGCTGCTGGCAGTTGTAGCATATCACCTGGGAGCGGCAATCCTTGGCTGCGTGCCCTTTCCGCTGACAGTTTCGGCACATTATGCCCTTGCTGTTTTCGCTGCGCTGTTCACCGACGGCTTTGGCCCTTGATGCTTATGTCCGTTGAACGGAGTCACCGCCGCCTCCGTCACTCTCCGCATGTGTTCGAGAAAGTCGGACAGCTTTTCTATCCGTAAATCTGTTGCTGCGACCTGGATCATGGGTAGTTTAATGCCTGCTGCCAACAAGTCAATTTGGTCCCTCTCCGATAGGTCTAAAAATTGCATTATATTTAGTTTCTCGTTTGCATAATCAATGAATTTTTCTTTTGAATGTATCCACACTCGCTCGTTGATTCTTGTCATGGCTTGTGTAAAACAAACCTTGCGCTGAAAATATTCGAGCAAGCCTTTCTTCACTTCCGCCCATGACGAAATCACCGTCGTCGATTGACGATTATACCAATCCAGGGCATTCCCTGCCAGGCGACTAGTAGCCGCTAACAATAGCATATTCTCGCTAATTTCATATAAATTTCCGACGTATTCTACCCGCTCAAGCCATTTTTTAATATTATCCTTCTCGGAGCCCTCGAATATAGGAATTTGAGGAGATATCATTTTAACGGTATTACCTCCACCCAACCTACTCTGAGAATAGCCGGGTGAACCCGATCTCCCGGAGAGCAAGATCTCTCCCTGAGGCGGATTTTCCGTCGGCGAACCAACCTGGTGTGTCCCCGGCGATCGCGCCATCAGTCTTGTCAGCTGCTCCATTAATTTGCTTTGTGCCTGCATCTGTTGATGGATACCCAGCAGTATTTGAGCCATATCCCCGCTAATAACTGGTTGGGTACTCGCCTGACTGCCTTCTGGCGTAGCTGCTATCTGGATAAGTGGCGGGTCTCCTGACTGTTCTGGTACCCTCGCTTCCATCAGATTCGTGTTCCTCACGTAGTGGTCCAGGATTCGGTCCAGTAGTTGCTCGCGCGGTCCCTCCGTGTTTATCTCCAGGTCATTCGCTTCCTCCTGAAGTTGCTCCTCCGTCAAGATCTGCAACTGCGTCCTTAATGCCTCGAACCGGGCCGCTTCGAGTTGAACCTTCTTGGAACGAGTCGGCATTGCACACGAGTCCTTTATCGCGCACGTGTTTAGATCGTTCACGAGTCTACGTATCACGCGCAAATCTAATATATATATATATATATATATATCGCGCACGAGTCTGTTTTCGATCCCGCTTCTGATATAAATTGACTGTAAGGAATCACTTGATTGAGAGGATTCGTCACAGAGGGTTTAAACAAGTCTTCTTTACTTAATTTAATAGAGTATTTAATGTAGAAAAATTCGAGAAGCACCAGTTCGATTATCGGACTGGGAAATGGCGCATAAACGGTCGCCCTCTCTCGCGCGGCCACGTGCAAGGCCTTTCTCCGACGATACTCACAGGTACCGGCTTCCGCGGTCTCGAAAAACCTTATCCGAGAGAATTTAATAATCAGTAGGTCCGACTTGACCACTCCGCGAAAAACGAAAAAGATACTGCCACGTATAGTGTTGAGAATGTCGACTTGCTCCGTTCGCTATCAAAACGCTTCTGCTCTCTCCGAGAGCGGTGCTCAGTAAATCGTGCTCCGTTTCCACGCCCCACTCCGACCTCACGCATTCCAGAAATTGCCAGTCAAATTCGAAACTCTTACACCCCGTAACTATTAAAGTTCTTCGTGTCGCGGCCACGACGACAAGTGATCTCGATCCCGGGAGCCTGCAAGGCACAGGCCTCGTTTATTTTATTTACTCGTGATATCGCGATCGCGTTAAAGTATTAATGTCTCTCTGGAGATTCGCGTCGCGAATATCTCATTGCATGTAATTAGGCGTCGTATGGCATGTCGAAGTACGTAGTGTGAATGAGATAGAGTGATTGAGCGTCGCGTTAGACGCGTGCGATTGCGTGAGCCGCCTGTAAAGCGTGAATGTGTGTGAGAGAATTGCGTCGCGTTGCCGTCTTTGTCGGCGTCTCGATTTCACTTATTCTTCGCGTCGGTATCGAAAATTTCGCTACGACTCAACACGGCTGGCGAGGCCGTTGTGACCGAAAATCGTCGTTGTATCTGGAAGTCGGGAAATGTCCGACTTATAATTCCACGTCGTTGTGAGAGAATTTAATCCGTCGGATCGAACATCCAGTCTCGTATGCGAATCGCTACCGCCGGGCGCGGCGAAGGTGAATGCTTACGTGCCGTTGCTATTTTATTTTGTCCCGTGAATATTATTGTTATCAACGATCATGTTTAAAGATGATTCACGCCTTTTGAGTCGGGTTTAAGATCTGTCCACATTATTAGTTCTGTTCGCCGATTGTCTCGATCTGGGATCGTAATAACGTTAATCTTCCGTATTTCTTGACGAATGTTTCTCTTCACTGCTTCATTCACCCTCAATTATCTGCTTGCCACTACTCACGAACCGGTTATTATCCGTTATCTCTACTTCTTTCTTTTATTAATTGTATAAATAACTAAACTTCATCATTTTGCCTCTCTTTTTATTAGTCTCTTTAATTGCTTTTAATTCACTATTCTAATCTAATAAACCCGGCTTTATTTACTGTATTCATTTGTTTTTTTTGTATCCGTTACCGTCTCTATTGTTCGTCCGTTTTTAGTGCCTGTCGTATCTGTCGCCTCTTGCCTAATTTCGCGTTCCGTCAACCAACACCCTGTCCCTCTGCCGTTAGGCGAGCTAGCCCGCCCGTGGCGAATACCGGTAATTAATGCGTAATTCCGTCGATATCGCGAATTGACGCGTGGAAAACCGCGTCTAGCGCCCAATCTTCGGTTTTTGCGTTGGATACACGGTTTTCAACACGGCACGCGCGGAACTCCTATCAACCCGTTCCTTTTCGGCGCGTTATCATTTCCCTTGATCCTTTCGCCCTTTTTGTCAGCGACTTTCCCGCACGTCTCTCGCATTCAACGAGTGAACTCCCCGTCGTTGGCGCATAGATAAAGATCCGCGCGACGACGAGAGCGAGACGGCAATTCTGTTCGTTCACACCGGTAAGAAAAGTCGTCGCAGTACATAAATGAGATGATTAAAATGCGATTTTTCGAGATTGGCGCACGATTGCGCGCTGATTTTGGAGAACAAAAATGCAAGCAGTCGATATCGTAATATTATCCTACAAGAAATGGATGAATCGAAAAGAATTGGCAGAAAAATGCATTCTGTAAAATCGGATTCCTAGTTTCTGAAATTAAGAAAACTGTTAAAAAATTGTCAATTCTTTGTAATTCATTTATTTCCGGTAGGATAAGACATACTCCCCGTTTGAGTAGTTAGAGCGAATACGAATAATTTTTGGAGGAAGAGTGGATACGTGCATGTTTTTATTTCATCGCCCAATCGCAATCGTAAGAGTAATAAGACAGTCTGTTAACAATCTGGATAAATGTAAAATAGATCATTTTCAAAAACGGAAACGTATATGTGTGAATGTCTCAATCCATCGCGCAAATAGAATTGTAAAACCAAGATTGTCCATTTGCGTAACTAAAATAAAAAAAAAGAAATGCGGAGCAAAATAAAAACGATGACGAAAAAATTTAGTAAAAAGAGCCATATTTTGGCAACTTCGACAATTCGGAAATTTGTTTTTTACGCCGAAGGAACGAGAAATATATGTATACACCTACGGAGAAAAAATAAAAAGAAAAAATACGTTACGCAGTGTCCTAGAATTTTAATATATATCATTGATTTTCATAAAATCGATATTTGAATAGAACTCTTATAAATTGCCTTCTCTAACATTCAATTTTGTTAATCCATACAGATTTTTCAATTTCTAATTTAGATTGAGATAAGTATAAAAATATAGCAAAATGAAATATAAAATATCTATCTATTTATATGAAAGGGGGGTATCAGGATATATGTATTTCTGATCATACAAGAATCAAAATTTATATAAATATCTGTGAGTCATTATTGGACGACATAAATGACACTGAGTGTAATATCCTTTATTATCATCTACATCTGATTATTTCTTATTCTAATCGCGATATTTGCTTAGGAAACGTAGCGAATTTTTTAAGCAAACTTTAGTGCGCGTAAGACTAACAGTCTTTAATATATTTTTGTTGATCTTTTTGTTTGAGCCATCGTTTTTATATTGTGACAAATATTTTATTAGGAATATATAAAATGATTCTATAGTAATAATCTTTCTCTTGAAGCTTTGAAAAATAAGAGATGATTTTTTCAGACTGCGTCGACTGAATGTTAGACAAGGATGCCAAACTAGCAGTACTGCCAATGAATTTTGGAAGTCAGAATGGGGGATAGCTATTTTTTTTAATGACTACACTATTAATCTGAGAGTTACAAAAAAGAACAATCAATAATTTAAGTTTTTTATGTTGCAATTACATGACTTTGATATATTAACAAAACGTTGCAAAATCAGAAAATGACATTGCTCGATTATTAGAAAAAGTAAGATAACAATGAAGATCATATTTAAATGATAATAATGATAAATAATAATAATTTGTGTAATATGCATCACAGTTAATCAATAAAATTGTGGAAAAAATATAAAAAATATAACACTATAAATAAATATGAAATATAAAAATATGTTGATAACATTTCACGTTTTTCTTCTCTTGAATATCAAAAGTGAGAAAAAATGTTACTTATTAAAAATAAGCTTAATGAAAAGCTACAATGCCGAAAGAGTATTAAAATCTATATAGGTGTGTACTAGCAATCAAATCAATAGTAAAATATGACATTTCAGTTATAAAAATATATATTTGTAAAGATAAATTGTGATAATGTAATGAGAAGATACGATAATTATGATAACATAACTTATAATGTAACGAAAATGTTACGATATATTAATCTTCTTCTATTTAAATAAAATATTAAAGTCTTCAATATGATTGAGATATTACTGAATAACACTAACAATAATGACTGGCAATACTGAGAAAGCTTATTAGAAAATTAAAGATAATATAAAAAAGAACTAAAAAAGATAATATATTTCCTATTTGTTTTCTTTACTAAACATTAAAAATAAGTAAAAATTCACTTATTAAAAATAATCGTTATAAAAAAATTGCAACGCTAGAAGCATTGCATGCAATTAACATCGATTTATATAAACAATTATATTAATTATAAAAATAAGTTTCTAATATTATTTTGATCGTAGAGTAATTGTTTATATCTATCAGTTTATATATATCAATATTAATCGCATTATTGCGTCATTTAGTCGTAAATGTTGTATTTCCAAATCCATATAGTGTCATGGGAGTCTTTCTGTGTCAAAACAATCTTCCGCTGTGCATGTAGCTCTATGAAGATATTTCATTAACAACACATTTGTCATGTGTGATTATCTTAATATTAAGAATAATTATGGTATTGTGGCGATTACATCGACACATGTTCAACCGAAAAATGAAAAATAACGATCATACATACAGACAAACGAAAATATACACGAAATTATGATACGCGAGAAACATCGAGACGGAGCAAGACGAAAAGACAAAAACAAACACAACAGACGACACAGAAGACAAAAGGCGAGAACCGACATCCTGAGAATAATAATATAAGTAAACCGTTATTATTTAGAATAAGATTAAACGAGAGTTTGAAGAAGATTCTCGAAGGTCGGAGAGGGGAGTTTATAATCGCGAGAATAACCGTGTAGAGACTCGACTCGACTTCCGATAGTCACCGCGTGCGAACGCCGATTATTCTGTATAGACGACTCGAAATGATATTACATTTTTTTAACGCAACAAAGAGACTTCGATTTACTTTCCCTTGCACTACGATCCTCTAAGCTCACGAAGGAGTTAAATTGGTGACCCCGACGTAATCGTGCAGGGATTGACATTTTCGTTTTTGCGCGCGATCGAAAGACAGTACGCCCGGTCGAGTGTGCGGGTGATTCGCGATCAATTTTCGAGTGCATGTGAGCGAGGTGAGATGCCAGTGCTACGAGACGAAGAAACCGGCGCACCGCGCGTTGAGCAGGAGCCGCTAGTGCTCGAGCAGCAGAGATTTCCGGCGCTGCAGCCGCAACCGATTGCCATGCAGCCCGTTAAGCGACTTAGCTTATCGCAGGAGCATAAGACCCGGAGGCTCCTCGAGCACGAAGAGATCGGAGATCGTAAACCGTCGCAATTTTTACGACACCTTCGCGGTCTCGCCGGGAACGTTGTAGGCGACCCGGTGTTGCGGACGATCTGGCTGAGTCGGTTGCCGGCTTATATTCAACCGCACTTAGTGACGCGCACGGCGGACACGATCGAGCAGTTAGCGGACATCGCGGATGCAATAGTTGAGGCAACCCGGGCGCCGGTATTCCAGGTGGCGGAGGCGGCAAAATTTACGACGCCTCAGAATCGGAGCACGGGTGACCCTGCTTCCTTGGAGGCGAATATGGAGGTGCGGTTGGCGCAGATGCGGCTGGCGATGCAGCAGGAGATGGCGGAGCAATTGACGGCTGTTCGCAGGTCAATCGAGGCGATCGGGGAAGGCCGATTCCGAGCGGGCGGTGATGGCGATCGACGTTGTTCGCGTTCGCGTTCGCGTTCGCGCCCGCGCGCGCGATCGGGGAGCCGCGGTCAGCCGGCCAGCGGAGTGTGCTGGTACCACTGGCAATTCGGATCGGGGGCGCGTCAATGCAGAGCGCCCTGCTCGATGCAACAGCAGGGAAACGCGGGAATCGAACGCTAGTGGCGGCGAGCGATTCGGGTCACGGTGCGCGTCGCCTGTTTGTAACTAACGCGAGTTCGAGAGTGAATTTTTTAGTTGACACAGGCGCGGATCTCTGCGTGTACCCTCGGAGGATGGTTCGAGGACCACGACAGAGATCGACCTACGAACTTTCGGCTGCTAACGGCACGCCGATATATACGTACGGGACCGAGACCTTGACGTTAAATGTCGGATTACGGCGGAAGTTCTCGTGGCGGTTTGTGATCGCGGATGTGTCGAGACCGATAATCGGCGCCGATTTTCTCGCGCATTATGGGCTCCTCGTCGATCCGCGCAATTCTCGTCTCGTCGACCAGATGACGAGCTTGACCGCGCGCGGGCGTTGCATCCGATGTGATGCACCCAGCGTGAAGACAATCACGGGAGAGACGCAATACCACCGGTTACTGGAGCAATATCCGGATATTACGAGGCCGGAAGGACGTCCGAAAAATGCGATCCACGCCACGCGGCATTATATTGAGACGACGCCGGGACCGCCTGTCGCGTGCAGGCCGCGGAGACTCGCTCCGGATCGGTTAGCGGCCGCGAAGAGAGAGTTTCGGAAGATGGTAGAGGCCGGCATCGCGCGGCCTTTGAAGAGCTGTTGGTCGGCGCCCTTGCACATGGTGCCGAAGAGAGGCGAAGAGTGGCGGCCCTGCGGGGATTATAGAGCGCTAAACGCGCGAACTATCCCAGATAGATATCCGGTACGACACATCCAGGACTTCGCGCAGGCCCTTAGCGGAAAGAAGATTTTTACAACCTTGGATCTGGTCCGAGCATACCACCAGATCCTGGTGGCGGAAGAAGACATCCCGAAGACGGCGATCACCACGCCGTTCGGCATGTACGAATTCCCGTACATGTCATTTGGCTTACGTAACGCGGCGCAGACGTTCCAGCGATCTATGGACGAAGTTCTGCGTGACTTCGAATTCTGTTACGCGTACATCGACGACATCCTCGTCGCGTCGTCATCGGAGGAGGAGCATCGCGATCACCTGCGAGCGTTATTCGAGCGTCTGCGAGAATACGGGGTAATAATCAACCCCGCGAAATGCGTATTCGGCCAACAAAAGGTAGAATTCCTCGGATACGAGGTTTCGGACAAGGGAACTCGACCGCTGCCGGCGCGAGTGAAGGTGATTCTCGCGTGTCAAAGGCCGAAGACAGCAAAGGATCTCCGGAGATACTTAGGCATGGTGAATTTTTACCGAAGATTCCTGCCGAAAGCCGCCGAGATTTTGGCACCGCTGAACGACCTCCTTTACGGCAACGTCAAGGGCAAGACACCAGTATCGTGGACGCCGCGGACTCAACAAGCATTCGAAACGTCAAGAGAGAGTTTGGCTCAAGCCGCTCTTTTGAGGCACCCCAGGATGAACGCGGAACTCGCTCTGTTTACCGACGCGTCCGAACAGAGCATCGGCGCGACCTTACAACAGCGAGGCAGCGACGGCTGGGAACCGTTAGCCTTCTTTTCGAAGAAGCTAAGCCCAGCCGAATCAAAATATAGCGCGTTCGAACTGTTAGCTATATACCTGGCGGTCAAACATTTTCGCCACATGCTGGAGGCACGCGCGTTCGCGATATATACGGACCATAAGCCAATAATTTTTGCTTTTCGACAGAAACCAGAGAAAAGCACGCCGCGCCAGTTCCGCCACTTGGACTACATCGGGCAGTTTACCACCGACATTCGGCACGTGACGGGAGAAGAGAATGTCGTGGCTGACGCGTTATCAAGAATCGAGGAGCTTCACTCTCCGATGGATTACGCCGCATTGGCGGAATCGCAGAGGAACGACGAGGAGATTGAGGAGTACTTGCAGCGGGAAACCGGTCTGAGGCTCAACAGAGTAGAGATTCCCGGAACGGGGATAGCAGTGTACTGCGACACAGCGACGCCAACACCACGACCGTTCCTGACAAGGCCTTTTCGCCGGGCCGCATTCGACCTGGTGCACAACCTGGCGCACCCAGGAATCAAAACGACGGGCAAGCTCGTGGCGCAGCGCTACGTTTGGCCGTCGATGAGCATCAACTGTCGCAGCTGGGCTCGTTCATGCGTGCCATGTCAACGATCCAAGGTGACTCGGCATGTTTCGGCGCCTTTGGGGAGGTTTGCTGCTCCGTCCAGCAGGTTCGAGCACGTCCACCTGGACATCATCGTGATGCCAATCTCAGAGGGCAAGCGATATTGTCTCACATGCGTGGACCGCTTTACACGATGGCCGGAGGCGTTCCCCTTGCGAGACCAGGAGGCGGAGACGGTCGCCTGAGAATTCTACGGAGGATGGGTCTGCCGGTTCGGGGCGTCCCTCCGAATTACGACGGATCAGGGACGCCAGTTCGAGTCCAATCTTTTCCGGCGGCTGAGCGAGCTTACAGGAGCGCAACACCTGAGGACGACGGCATGCCACCCGCAGGCGAACGGAATGGTCGAGCGGTTCCATCGCCAGCTCAAGGCGGCGATCAAGTGCCAGCAGAACAGCCGCTGGACCGAGGTGCTGCCGACTGTCCTGCTCAAGATCCGAACAGCGTGGAAGGACGACGTGCAGGCAACCGCGGCCGAGTTAGTGTACGGCCAAACACTGAGAATCCCGGGGCAGTTCCTGAGCCGGCGGCCGACGAGCGGCGAGGACGGGGCCGCTGACTTTGTCAGGGCGCTGCGCGAGCAGTTCGAGGGGCTGCGACCGGTGGATGGAACCCGACACGGGGAGCGACGCCCGTTCGTTTATAAGGACTTGGCGACGGCCGAGCAGGTGTTCATGCGGCATGACGGGCCAAGGACGATGTTGCAGGCGCCGTACGAGGGACCGTACGCGGTCGTCAGCCGCAGCGATAAGGTCTTTGTCGTGCGCATGCACGGCAAAGACAAAGCGATCTCAATTGACCGAATAAAACCTGCGTACCTTCTTTCAGAGAACGATATAGGTAGCGGGCCAGCAGAGTCGACAACGCGGAACCGGGACGCCGAGACCGACCGGCGAGGTGTGCGCGAGGACGCGAGGCTGCCGCTCCGACAGGACGAGAGAACGACGAGAGCGGGAAGGAAGGTCCGATTCCTGGACCGTTTTCAGGCGGGGCTATGAAGCCGAGACGAGCCCGATAGTTGGACCACGGGATCCCGCGCGTTTTATATTTTTATCGTATTTCGCATTTGTTCTATTCGTAAGCGCGTAGACGGCCGCGAGCGAAAGTTTTTTTTTTTTCGTTTCTGTTTTATGTATTTACTTATTCATTTTTTTTATTTTTTTGTTTTTTTTGTTGGAATATTTTGTACACCGGAAACTCAGGATTATTTTATCGTTCGAAAATTATTGCGAAGTCTGTGCACGTCAGGATGCAGTATCCGCGAGAGTATCGTGCTATCGGCATAGCACTGGCGGGGGAGTACTGTGGCGATTACATCGACACATATTCGACCGAAAAAAGAAAAATAACGATCATACAAACAGACAAACGAAAATATACACGAAATTATGATACGCGAGAAACATCGAGACGGAGCAAGACGAAAAGACAAAAACAAACACAACAGACGACACAGAAGACAAAAGGCGAGAACCGACATCCTGAGAATAATAATATAAGTAAACCGTTATTATTTAGAATAAGATTAAACGAGAGTTTGAAGAAGATTCTCGAAGGTCGGAGAGGGAAGTTTATAATCGCGAGAATAACCGTGTAGAGACTCGACTCGACCTCCGATAGTCACCCCGTGGGAACGCCGATTATTCTGTATAGACAACTCGAAATAATATTACATTTTTTTAACGCAACAAAGAGACTTCGATTTACTTTCCCTTGCATTACGATCCTCTAAGCTCACGAAGGAGTTAAAGTATAATAATGGTATAAAAAAGGATAAAATATGAAAATTAACATTTTATTTTTTAGACAAATAGATGACGATAAATGCGATTCAAAGAAATACTTACCGAGAAGTAAGTGGAAAGCTGTAGTCTTATCTTTGGCCGAATATGTGTCGGGTATGAGCTTATTAAACTGAATATATTCTTTCTGACACAATAAAGCCTCTAATAGACCCAAAATGTCGGCATTTGTCAAAGATATAGCTTGCGAAGTCCCGCTAGAGTTAAAAGTAAAATTTAAAGATTAAACGAACTTACCATGTGAAGTTCGATCATAATTATGTAGGGGGTCTCGTCTGGATGAAATACAATGTAGTCGTGCCTTAATGCGCGCATTTACAACAACGTTCAGATTTCGAAAAAAGACTCCGGTCTCAGTTGGCGCGGATCGTACATAGCAACGGGTTTCAAAGTTCAAATCCAAAAATTAATCGCCAAAAAACATAGGGTAGGGAAAATAATCCTAACAAAGGGAGGGAGGTTCATCCGGACGAGACCCCCTACATAATTATGATCGAACTTCACATGGTAAGTTCGTTTAATCATTAAATTATGTCAGGGGTCTCGTCCGGATGAAATACAATGTAGATGTTTAAAGAGCGATTTATTGTTTTATTTCCGCTAGGAAATCTGAAAAAAGCTGGTGTTTTTTTTTATATATGTATAAATGAATAAAACAAAAGTCAAAACCGGAAGTATGTATATTAAAAATATAAATACAGAGTTAATTTAACAAAATCGCATTCGTAAATGCGTCAGGATCAACAATCGGACGATTATAAAATTTAGCGAAAACTTGAGAGTCGGCGGACCAGCCCGCCGGCCTCTTAATCAAATCTATAGAAATGCCTTTTTTGGCCGCGAATGAAGTCGATGCGTGGCGTGTGCTATGAGCCGTGAAAGAACTGTTAACTCCGCAGTCAACTAAAGTTTCGCGAATCCATCTACTAATGGTTTGTACACCAACAGGTTTATGAGGACTTTTGAAAGAGATAAAAAGAAAATCACAATCTCTTGAACGAAGTCCAACTGTACGGTGTAAATAATGTTCTAATAAAGTAACGATGCAAAGATTAATTTGTTCATTAAAACGCGAGAAAGATAAAAGAGGTTGGAAACGATTAGGAGCAGAAGTTTTAATGCGATCTGAAACCTTAATGACCATCTTATCGGCGATAATAGATATAAAAGAAATTCGTAAAGCAGCGAGAGTTTGACAGCGTTGACCCGAACCGAGAGCAAGAAGAAGGACCAGTTTTTTGGTAATTTTCTCAAGAGAAAAGTCCTCATGAGGGAAAAGAGACCCGAGTTTTAAAATGAAATGTATAAGAGGTTCAGATGCTAAAAGACGTTGAAAAAGGGGGAACCAAGATTGTGAGGGCCACCAAGGAACTACTAAAATTCCTTCCGCTTCATCGTTTATAATTTTGCGTAAAACCTTTGGAATAAGAATGGAAGGGGGGAAAGCATAAAAGTAATGGTTTTCCCAAGAAAGTGTGAAAGCATCGATCGCAAAGAAACCAGGATTTGGGATCCAGGAAACGTATAAATCGCATTTAGCATTAAGAAGCGAGGCAAAAAGATCCATGTCAAAGGGACCAAATTCTTCCCAAACAAATTCAAAAGCTTTAGAAGAAAGTGACCATTCGGTGTCAGCATCTGGACGACGAGACTCATAATCAGCAATTATATTTTCACCCGAAGCGATGTAAGAAGCGAATATGAAAATATCTCTTTTTTCACACCATTGCCAAATGTCTCTGGCGATGGATGAAAGGAGAGGATGTTGGACTGAACCGAAACGATTAATATATGATAGAGCAGTGGTATTATCAATTCTTAAAAGAATCTCGCAATTTCGTAAATTTGTTGCTATCAAAACATTTCAGGGCAAAAAAAGCAGCTTTTAGTTCTAAAGCGTTAATGTGAAGAAATTTGTCAACCTTAGACCACCAACCATGTGAACGAAGAGAGCCGCAAGATGCACCCCAGCCTGTTAAAGATGCGTCAGAAAAAATTTCTAAAAGGTAACGACCCGTACATATAACATTAGCTTGCCGTGGGTCAGATAAAACTCTGCGCCACCACTGAAAATCTTCATGAAGAGAAGGCGGGATGAATAATTTAGCAGAATAAAGGCCATATGAATTTGTCGAAGCAAGGAATTTGACTCTTTCGAATTACTTAGTGTATAGAAGTCCGTAACGTACAGCTGGACAAACTGAGACAAGGGAACCAATCATTGCAGCAAAATCTCGAATTGAACTGTGAGATTTTGAAGAAAAATCCAAGACCATCCTGAGAAGTTTTTCTCGGCGTTCCGAAGGGATCTCGATAAATTGATGTTCTGAATCAAAAATGAAACCTAAGTATTTTCTTCTTTTTTCAGGTATCAATTCTGATTTATTGTAATTAATAATAAAACCTAAGGCTGACAGTAAGTTAATGTGAGCCTGAACGTTAGCTCGACAGAAATCTAATGAAGAGCCTAGAAGGAGGAAATCATCCAAGTAAACGATGGACTCGAAGCCTTCTTCACGAAGAAAGGAAGTAACTGGACGCAGAATCTTGGTAAAGATGAATGGCGCAGTAGAAAGACCGAAGGGAAGCACAGCGAATTCGTAAATAATCCCTCGCCACTGGAATCTAAGAAATTTCCTGTGAGAGACGTGTATTGGAACTAATAAATATGCGTCCTCAATATCAAGTGTGGCCATATAAGTATCCGGAAGCATTAGACGTATGACCGTCCTCCAGTCCTCTAGTTTAAAGTGGGGGGGGGGGAGAAATGTATGAATTTAATTCTTTTAAATTAAGAATGAAACGCATCCCCCCGAGGATTTTTCACGGAGAAAAAATGGAGAAAGAAATTGATCAGTTGCAAAATCTACAATGTTTATGGCTCCCTTTTGCAAGAGGCGATCAATTTCGTTGTCACAGTGTGAAGCTTCTAATAATGAAAAATTTGGTTCAGCAAAATTAAGTCTCACCGGTGGGGGAGAAACGAAAGGAATTTGATAGCCCTTGATTGCATTTAGTACCACAGGATCCGAGGTCAATTTTGTCTAATTATGTGCAAAATTAGCAAGCTTTACCGTGTTTAACGGCGTCGGGAGTGAGAGCGAGCTCGGTCCCTGTAACGGCTCGCTCGATGTCCGGCGTGCCCCTGCATGACGAGCCGAGGAAGATGAGTGACGAGCAGGAGCTTTCAAGTTTCCCAAATTTTTCGGTTGAGGAAGGTTCTGCTGCTTCTTCTGAGGATGTCTATATGGTTGAGTGTTCGGCTTAGCTATTACAGGTGCAGATCTTAGAAGGTCTCTGGCTGTTTTATCACAGGCTTGTGCATCCTTCAAACCTTCAGCGAAAGAAGAGCCGAATAGCCATTCGTCGACGGGAGCGTTGTCAACAGCATTCTTGCCGACCAGGCTAAGAGACGGCTTAATGAAGGCGCGACGAGCCAAGGAAAGACGGTGTTGATGATCCGCTAAAAGGTGAAAACCATCCGCTAGTTGTCAGAAAGCAAGGTTGGCCTCTTCTGGTAAAAGCTGTTTGATTTCGGGGCTTAAAAGAAAAGAAATCGCTAATCCAAAAGCATTCAACGAAGCTGAAACTTGAACTTGAGAAAGTGATTGATATTCGTCCTTTTTTATCACTGAAGTCGAAGATTTCAAGGCAGGAACGAGCAGCTTATTTAGCTTTGGGGGGCCTAGGATGGCAAGGTTGTCTTTGACTTCATATTCCTTGAGAAGCTTCGATCGACGATCTTC
Organism: Lasius platythorax; assembly: GCA_963971435.1. Lineage (NCBI taxonomy): Eukaryota > Metazoa > Arthropoda > Insecta > Hymenoptera > Formicidae > Lasius > Lasius platythorax. Next base: position 6,088,049 of record OZ020548.1, on the reverse strand, counting down.
AACTAAACCCGAACAGACGATATTTTGAGCGAAGTTGAACAAAGCAGGAGCCCAGGGAGAATCAGATGTGGATTTCTCACAAGTGTCGAAAAACTCGTCAAATGTGTTATTGACACATGACGCCGATTCTGGTTGTACTGGATTAGATGTCGGATGAAAATCACGGAACGATTATCTTCGGTCTCAAGGTCTGAAAGAAAAAACCAAGGAGTGCGGAGAGGAACGGAGTCGGTTATGTCCGCTCTTTGCCACAAAACCAATAAAAATTGGAAATGAGGGTCGACGAGAGGACATACCTGGTTCAGAGCCCCGGTTCTGGAGAACCGTCTCCTCCTCTGACAATTGATGGTCTGAAGCCAAAATTTGGGCTGTAGAAAGGGGCTCTCCCCCCGACGTCATAACCTTGATTGAATTCAGACGTTGACTCTTGACGGGAAAGTTTTTCTAAAATCTGGGATAGGACATCGTTCGGCAAGGAAAATGTGTTACTCGAAGGAATGCTGCGTGAACGGCTCCGAGTCGCATCACGGGATTGATGACTTGATCTACCATGATATGAGTCCCGAGACGTATTGCGGGATCTGTGGCGAGGATTGGTATGTTTCGAACTTGAAGAATGTTTAGGACGAGAATGAGATCTATGTCTCCTTTTTCCCATAGCAAAAACTTTAAAAAACTAATATATTTTATTAAGAAACACCAGGTTACGTTGTTGCAGTTGCGAACAACAAAACACAATGAAACCCGTTGCTATGTACGATCCGCGCCTACTGAGACCGGAGTCTTTTTTCGAAATCTGAACGTTGTTGTAAATGCGCGCATTAAGGCACGACTACATTGTATTTCATCCGGACGAGACCCCTGACATAAATAATATTTTCATTAAATATTAAGTAGTTCCTTTATAATTACAGCTCATAATTAAGCTTGAGGTAACAACGTGCTAAGTCTCGTAAAAAAGAACTATGCGAAATTCTTAGGATAAAACAAGCAGTGAAGATTTTCTGCTTTCTTCGAATAATCTTTCAATTTCTTCCAATTAATAATTTTTGTTTCTTTTAAGTATCTGTATAAAAGTTGTTACGTCAAAAATTTTTTGACAAAAAAAAGAAAATTTCAAAGTACCAAACAGACGATTCCAAAATGATGTGATCATTTTCCAAATGTTGCCTCTCCATTAAATTTGTTATATCTTCTAACGGTTCATCAGTCTCATTCATATCTGTTATTTTTTTCTGATCGTGCTTGCGTTTAGTGATACTGAAATGATTTAATGATACTGAAACGATTTAATTTAATAAGTAGTATTAAGAAATTTGAAAACATTGAAAAGATATTAAAGAAATATTGAAACACATTGAAGGGGCATTAAAAGATTTAGGAGACATTAAGAGAAAGACATTGTGAGAAAGTTGAGAGTGAAATGAAATAATCTCTTAAATTTTTGTTTTGATAGCTTATATGTAAATATGTAAATAATTGGTTTTATATCGCTGATAACACAAACTCTTTTGTTATGCCTTCTTCTGCAATCATATCTGGTACTGTCATTTCTGATGGTGGCATCGCTGATACTTCATAAACTAAAGCAGAATCATCAGCTGTAATAATAGTATTCTTTTCGAGAGCGCTTAATTCTGTAGGAAGATTGAGTTTGCTCGTTGTCTCTTCCGCACGCAACGCTTCTTCCGCTAAAAGTGAAGGTGCGTGTAAATTTACTCTCACAATAGACAATACAATATAAATTATATTTAATAAATGTCTGAATATAAATCTACGTTGCATTAGTTCAGTAGGCACAATGTCGTGTCTGCTCGATGTCGATGGTCTGGTAAAATGATTATTAAACAGCTGACGTAAACGGGCCTCGCATTGTTTATGGGACGGTTGAGTTAAAAGGTTTTTCGCCGATGTAAAGTGTATTTGAGCCATTCTTGATTGCTAAAAGTAATCGAAGGATCTGGTTAGAACTTTGGAAATTTCCTTTAAATTAAAATTTTTAAAAGATTCGATTTTTATCTTTTAAATTTTATCAAGTTTATATACGTAGATATATATTTTCTACAAAATTATATAATTTAGAAACCTACTCTGCAGTGAATATTTACATCCGAACGCCACTTTTGAAGCAGTTTGCCATTCAAAGTGGTCTTCTCATCAATAATCTTTTTCGATTTTTTGATTACAAAGAAACTACCGGAACTTTCTAAGGATTGCAGTACTATGTTTGATTCTACTTGCTGTGGAGAAATTGGCGCTCTTATCCCTTCTACTGTTACATCTTCTGTCAAAGGCACAGCCATTGTATACTTAGATAACTGTAAAATAATATATAGAAAAGAGTTAAATAAGAATCAGAATTAAAAACTATGCAAATAAAACAATAACATAATAGTCATTTATATAAACAAAACAAAATGAGAGTACTTAATTTTCAAAACTCTCAAGTCATCAATTTTCATTCGCTCTTTATCTCCAATATACAGACTCAATATATTGACATTGTCTTTTATAACCCAAAAAGAAAGTCATTATCATAAATAAACATACACGTCTCCTTTTTGCAGGTATTTCCATCTGCGGCTGACATGGCGCATCTCGTTTTTGTGAGATCAAAGGTAATTCTTCGGATTTAGCGTTTGTATTAGATACATTCATAAGCACAGGACTGAGAATTTTCTGAGACGAACGTCTTTCTTGATAAATTTCTTTACAAAAATAAATAATTTGATTTAAATATAAAATATGATATATAATTATACTAAAGATTTGGAAATAATAAGAAGTAGCTCAGAATTAGCTACTCTAGTTCATTTTTTCCATAAATTTTGTCCTTAAATATTTGAATTTTTGAATTCTGTGCTACTTCTTATTATTTCCAAATCTTTAGTTCTTTGATCATAAGTTTTGTTCGTTTCTAGATAATATACCTTGATTTTCTTTTCATTCACGCAGAGACAAGCTGCAGTATGTCAATATTTTGGTGCCTTGACTGATGAGGAGTTGGACATTATGTACAAGGATGATATCTTCTTAGTTCCCAATTCCTGAGCTTTTCTCCTATTTTGTAATAATTCTTTCTTAATCTCAGTTTAATGAAATTTTTGTACGAAGTGCAATGAAGTGGCACTATTTACTTCATTATTCTTAATTCTTTGCTTCTGTATCTCGATACAAAAATTAATTGCACATTCAATACAAAGAATAACATATCAATGTTATATTTTACAGTAGTCTAGAGAAAAGATTGCGGATCGTA
>OZ020548.1:6049814-6084590 GCA_963971435.1 Lasius platythorax | reverse complement strand
TACAGTAGTCTAGAGAAAAGATTGCGGATCGTACGTTACAGCCAAGAGAGAGATGGAATAGAGATGATCGATGATATAGAAATTGCAGAAGGTAGATAAATACATAAAATATAACATTATATATCATATTTTATATTTAAATTTATTTAAATCAAATTATTTATTTTTGTAAAGAAATTTATCAAAAAAGACGTTCGTCTCAGAAAATTCTCAGTCCTGTGCTTATGAATGTATCTAATACAAACGCTAAATCCGAAGAATTACCTTTGATCTCACAAAAACGAGATGCGCCATGTCAGCCGCAGATGGAAATACCTGCAAAAAGGAGACGTGTATGTTTATTTATGATAATGACTTTCTTTTTGGGTTATAAAAGACAATGTCAATATATTGAGTCTGTATATTGGAGATAAAGAGCGAATGAAAATTGATGACTTGAGAGTTTTGAAAAATTAAGTACTCTCATTTTGTTTTGTTTATATAAATGACTATTATGTTATTGTTTTATTTGCATAGTTTTTAATTCTGATTCTTATTTAACTCTTTTCTATATATTATTTTACAGTTATCTAAGTATACAATGGCTGTGCCTTTGACAGAAGATGTAACAGTAGAAGGGATAAGAGCGCCAATTTCTCCACAGCAAGTAGAATCAAACATAGTACTGCAATCCTTAGAAAGTTCCGGTAGTTTCTTTGTAATCAAAAAATCGAAAAAGATTATTGATGAGAAGACCACTTTGAATGGCAAACTGCTTCAAAAGTGGCGTTCGGATGTAAATATTCACTGCAGAGTAGGTTTCTAAATTATATAATTTTGTAGAAAATATATATCTACGTATATAAACTTGATAAAATTTAAAAGATAAAAATCGAATCTTTTAAAAATTTTAATTTAAAGGAAATTTCCAAAGTTCTAACCAGATCCTTCGATTACTTTTAGCAATCAAGAATGGCGCAAATACACTTTACATCGGCGAAAAACCTTTTAACTCAACCGTCCCATAAACAATGCGAGGCCCGTTTACGTCAGCTGTTTAATAATCATTTTACCAGACCATCGACATCGAGCAGACACGACATTGTGCCTACTGAACTAATGCAACGTAGATTTATATTCAGACATTTATTAAATATAATTTATATTGTATTGTCTATTGTGAGAGTAAATTTACACGCACCTTCACTTTTAGCGGAAGAAGCGTTGCGTGCGGAAGAGACAACGAGCAAACTCAATCTTCCTACAGAATTAAGCGCTCTCGAAAAGAATACTATTATTACAGCTGATGATTCTGCTTTAGTTTATGAAGTATCAGCGATGCCACCATCAGAAATGACAGTACCAGATATGATTGCAGAAGAAGGCATAACAAAAGAGTTTGTGTTATCAGCGATATAAAACCAATTATTTACATATTTACATATAAGCTATCAAAACAAAAATTTAAGAGATTATTTCATTTCACTCTCAACTTTCTCACAATGTCTTTCTCTTAATGTCTCCTAAATCTTTTAATGCCCCTTCAATGTGTTTCAATATTTCTTTAATATCTTTTCAATGTTTTCAAATTTCTTAATACTACTTATTAAATTAAATCGTTTCAGTATCATTAAATCATTTCAGTATCACTAAACGCAAGCACGATCAGAAAAAAATAACAGATATGAATGAGACTGATGAACCGTTAGAAGATATAACAAATTTAATGGAGAGGCAACATTTGGAAAATGATCACATCATTTTGGAATCGTCTGTTTGGTACTTTGAAATTTTCTTTTTTTTGTCAAAAAATTTTTGACGTAACAACTTTTATACAGATACTTAAAAGAAACAAAAATTATTAATTGGAAGAAATTGAAAGATTATTCGAAGAAAGCAGAAAATCTTCACTGCTTGTTTTATCCTAAGAATTTCGCATAGTTCTTTTTTACGAGACTTAGCACGTTGTTACCTCAAGCTTAATTATGAGCTGTAATTATAAAGGAACTACTTAATATTTAATGAAAATATTATTTATGTCAGGGGTCTCGTCCGGATGAAATACAATGTAGTCGTGCCTTAATGCGCGCATTTACAACAACGTTCAGATTTCGAAAAAAGACTCCGGTCTCAGTAGGCGCGGATCGTACATAGCAACGGGTTTCATTGTGTTTTGTTGTTCGCAACTGCAACAACGTAACCTGGTGTTTCTTAATAAAATATATTAGTTTTTTAAAGTTTTTGCTATGGGAAAAAGGAGACATAGATCTCATTCTCGTCCTAAACATTCTTCAAGTTCGAAACATACCAATCCTCGCCACAGATCCCGCAATACGTCTCGGGACTCATATCATGGTAGATCAAGTCATCAATCCCGTGATGCGACTCGGAGCCGTTCACGCAGCATTCCTTCGAGTAACACATTTTCCTTGCCGAACGATGTCCTATCCCAGATTTTAGAAAAACTTTCCCGTCAAGAGTCAACGTCTGAATTCAATCAAGGTTATGACGTCGGGGGGAGAGCCCCTTTCTACAGCCCAAATTTTGGCTTCAGACCATCAATTGTCAGAGGAGGAGACGGTTCTCCAGAACCGGGGCTCTGAACCAGGTATGTCCTCTCGTCGACCCTCATTTCCAATTTTTATTGGTTTTGTGGCAAAGAGCGGACATAACCGACTCCGTTCCTCTCCGCACTCCTTGGTTTTTTCTTTCAGACCTTGAGACCGAAGATAATCGTTCCGTGATTTTCATCCGACATCTAATCCAGTACAACCAGAATCGGCGTCATGTGTCAATAACACATTTGACGAGTTTTTCGACACTTGTGAGAAATCCACATCTGATTCTCCCTGGGCTCCTGCTTTGTTCAACTTCGCTCAAAATATCGTCTGTTCGGGTTTAGTTGAAGATCGTCGATCGAAGCTTCTCAAGGAATATGAAGTCAAAGACAACCTTGCCATCCTAGGCCCCCCAAAGCTAAATAAGCTGCTCGTTCCTGCCTTGAAATCTTCGACTTCAGTGATAAAAAAGGACGAATATCAATCACTTTCTCAAGTTCAAGTTTCAGCTTCGTTGAATGCTTTTGGATTAGCGATTTCTTTTCTTTTAAGCCCCGAAATCAAACAGCTTTTACCAGAAGAGGCCAACCTTGCTTTCTGACAACTAGCGGATGGTTTTCACCTTTTAGCGGATCATCAACACCGTCTTTCCTTGGCTCGTCGCGCCTTCATTAAGCCGTCTCTTAGCCTGGTCGGCAAGAATGCTGTTGACAACGCTCCCGTCGACGAATGGCTATTCGGCTCTTCTTTCGCTGAAGGTTTGAAGGATGCACAAGCCTGTGATAAAACAGCCAGAGACCTTCTAAGATCTGCACCTGTAATAGCTAAGCCGAACACTCAACCATATAGACATCCTCAGAAGAAGCAGCAGAACCTTCCTCAACCGAAAAATTTGGGAAACTTGAAAGCTCCTGCTCGTCACTCATCTTCCTCGGCTCGTCATGCAGGGGCACGCCGGACATCGAGCGAGCCGTTACAGGGACCGAGCTCGCTCTCACTCCCGACGCCGTTAAACACGGTAAAGCTTGCTAATTTTGCACATAATTAGACAAAATTGACCTCGGATCCTGTGGTACTAAATGCAATCAAGGGCTATCAAATTCCTTTCGTTTCTCCCCCACCGGTGAGACTTAATTTTGCTGAACCAAATTTTTCATTATTAGAAGCTTCACACTGTGACAACGAAATTGATCGCCTCTTGCAAAAGGGAGCCATAAACATTGTAGATTTTGCAACTGATCAATTTCTTTCTCCATTTTTTCTCCGTGAAAAATCCTCGGGGGGATGCGTTTCATTCTTAATTTAAAAGAATTAAATTCATACATTTCTCCCCCCCCCCCCCACTTTAAACTAGAGGACTGGAGGACGGTCATACGTCTAATGCTTCCGGATACTTATATGGCCACACTTGATATTGAGGACGCATATTTATTAGTTCCAATACACGTCTCTCACAGGAAATTTCTTAGATTCCAGTGGCGAGGGATTATTTACGAATTCGCTGTGCTTCCCTTCGGTCTTTCTACTGCGCCATTCATCTTTACCAAGATTCTGCGTCCAGTTACTTCCTTTCTTCGTGAAGAAGGCTTCGAGTCCATCGTTTACTTGGATGATTTCCTCCTTCTAGGCTCTTCATTAGATTTCTGTCGAGCTAACGTTCAGGCTCACATTAACTTACTGTCAGCCTTAGGTTTTATTATTAATTACAATAAATCAGAATTGATACCTGAAAAAAGAAGAAAATACTTAGGTTTCATTTTTGATTCAGAACATCAATTTATCGAGATCCCTTCGGAACGCCGAGAAAAACTTCTCAGGATGGTCTTGGATTTTTCTTCAAAATCTCACAGTTCAATTCGAGATTTTGCTGCAATGATTGGTTCCCTTGTCTCAGTTTGTCCAGCTGTACGTTACGGACTTCTATACACTAAGTAATTCGAAAGAGTCAAATTCCTTGCTTCGACAAATTCATATGGCCTTTATTCTGCTAAATTATTCATCCCGCCTTCTCTTCATGAAGATTTTCAGTGGTGGCGCAGAGTTTTATCTGACCCACGGCAAGCTAATGTTATATGTACGGGTCGTTACCTTTTAGAAATTTTTTCTGACGCATCTTTAACAGGCTGGGGTGCATCTTGCGGCTCTCTTCGTTCACATGGTTGGTGGTCTAAGGTTGACAAATTTCTTCACATTAACGCTTTAGAACTAAAAGCTGCTTTTTTTGCCCTGAAATGTTTTGATAGCAACAAATTTACGAAATTGCGAGATTCTTTTAAGAATTGATAATACCACTGCTCTATCATATATTAATCGTTTCGGTTCAGTCCAACATCCTCTCCTTTCATCCATCGCCAGAGACATTTGGCAATGGTGTGAAAAAAGAGATATTTTCATATTCGCTTCTTACATCGCTTCGGGTGAAAATATAATTGCTGATTATGAGTCTCGTCGTCCAGATGCTGACACCGAATGGTCACTTTCTTCTAAAGCTTTTGAATTTGTTTGGGAAGAATTTGGTCCCTTTGACATGGATCTTTTTGCCTCGCTTCTTAATGCTAAATGCGATTTATACGTTTCCTGGATCCCAAATCCTGGTTTCTTTGCGATCGATGCTTTCACACTTTCTTGGGAAAACCATTACTTTTATGCTTTCCCCCCTTCCATTCTTATTCCAAAGGTTTTACGCAAAATTATAAACGATGAAGCGGAAGGAATTTTAGTAGTTCCTTGGTGGCCCTCACAATCTTGGTTCCCCCTTTTTCAACGTCTTTTAGCATCTGAACCTCTTATACTACACCCTTCTAAATCACTTCTTTTTTCTCCTCTTAGGAACCGACACCCTTCATATAAGACGCTTTCCCTGGGGGTCGCGAGATTATCAGGGAAGCGTTTAGAACCCGCAAAGTACCGGATTCATCATTAGACGCAATATTAGCATCACTAGCCTCATCAACAGTAAAACAATATACACGATCCCTTCGTGATTGGTGGTATTTTTGCAAAGAACATCAAATTTCAATTTTTTCTCCAAAATCTAGTGATGTACTTATTTTTCTATAACAAATATTAAGAGTGGCAGGTTCTTTTTTCACACTTAATACTGCGAGATCCGCCATTTCTTTGGTGTCTCATAACGCGATCGGAGACGACCCTCTTATCAGGCGTTTTTGCAAAGGAGCGAGTGTTCTAAAACCCTCAAAACCTCGTTACGATTATATTTGGGATCCTGCACCCGTCATTTTAAAACTCGGGTCTCTTTTCCCTCATGAGGACTTTTCTCTTGAGAAAATTACCAAAAAACTGGTCCTTCTTCTTGCTCTCGGTTCGGGTCAACGCTGTCAAACTCTCGCTGCTTTACGAATTTCTTTTATATCTATTATCGCCGATAAGATGGTCATTAAGGTTTCAGATCGCATTAAAACTTCTGCTCCTAATCGTTTCCAACCTCTTTTATCTTTCTCGCGTTTTAATGAACAAATTAATCTTTGCATCGTTACTTTATTAGAACATTATTTACACCGTACAGTTGGACTTCGTTCAAGAGATTGTGATTTTCTTTTTATCTCTTTCAAAAGTCCTCATAAACCTGTTGGTGTACAAACCATTAGTAGATGGATTCGCGAAACTTTAGTTGACTGCGGAGTTAACAGTTCTTTCACGGCTCATAGCACACGCCACGCATCGACTTCATTCGCGGCCAAAAAAGGCATTTCTATAGATTTGATTAAGAGGCCGGCGGGCTGGTCCGCCGACTCTCAAGTTTTCGCTAAATTTTATAATCGTCCGATTGTTGATCCTGACGCATTTACGAATGCGATTTTGTTAAATTAACTCTGTATTTATATTTTTAATATACATACTTCCGGTTTTGACTTTTGTTTTATTCATTTATACATATATAAAAAAAAACACCAGCTTTTTTCAGATTTCCTAGCGGAAATAAAACAATAAATCGCTCTTTAAACATCTACATTGTATTTCATCCGGACGAGACCCCTGACATAATTTAATGATTAAACGAACTTACCATGTGAAGTTCGATCATAATTATGTAGGGGGTCTCGTCCGGATGAACCTCCCTCCCTTTGTTAGGATTATTTTCCCTACCCTATGTTTTTTGGCGATTAATTTTTGGATTTGAACTTTGAAACCCGTTGCTATGTACGATCCGCGCCAACTGAGACCGGAGTCTTTTTTCGAAATCTGAACGTTGTTGTAAATGCGCGCATTAAGGCACGACTACATTGTATTTCATCCAGACGAGACCCCCTACATAATTATGATCGAACTTCACATGGTAAGTTCGTTTAATCTTTAAATTTTACTTTTAACTCTAGCGGGACTTCGCAAGCTATATCTTTGACAAATGCCGACATTTTGGGTCTATTAGAGGCTTTATTGTGTCAGAAAGAATATATTCAGTTTAATAAGCTCATACCCGACACATATTCGGCCAAAGATAAGACTACAGCTTTCCACTTACTTCTCGGTAAGTATTTCTTTGAATCGCATTTATCGTCATCTATTTGTCTAAAAAATAAAATGTTAATTTTCATATTTTATCCTTTTTTATACCATTATTATACTTTAACTCCTTCGTGAGCTTAGAGGATCGTAATGCAAGGGAAAGTAAATCGAAGTCTCTTTGTTGCGTTAAAAAAATGTAATATTATTTCGAGTTGTCTATACAGAATAATCGGCGTTCCCACGGGGTGACTATCGGAGGTCGAGTCGAGTCTCTACACGGTTATTCTCGCGATTATAAACTTCCCTCTCCGACCTTCGAGAATCTTCTTCAAACTCTCGTTTAATCTTATTCTAAATAATAACGGTTTACTTATATTATTATTCTCAGGATGTCGGTTCTCGCCTTTTGTCTTCTGTGTCGTCTGTTGTGTTTGTTTTTGTCTTTTCGTCTTGCTCCGTCTCGATGTTTCTCGCGTATCATAATTTCGTGTATATTTTCGTTTGTCTGTTTGTATGATCGTTATTTTTCTTTTTTCGGTCGAATATGTGTCGATGTAATCGCCACAGTACTCCCCCGCCAGTGCTATGCCGATAGCACGATACTCTCGCGGATACTGCATCCTGACGTGCACAGACTTCGCAATAATTTTCGAACGATAAAATAATCCTGAGTTTCCGGTGTACAAAATATTCCAACAAAAAAAACAAAAAAATAAAAAAAATGAATAAGTAAATACATAAAACAGAAACGAAAAAAAAAAAAACTTTCGCTCGCGGCCGTCTACGCGCTTACGAATAGAACAAATGCGAAATACGATAAAAATATAAAACGCGCGGGATCCCGTGGTCCAACTATCGGGCTCGTCTCGGCTTCATAGCCCCGCCTGAAAACGGTCCAGGAATCGGACCTTCCTTCCCGCTCTCGTCGTTCTCTCGTCCTGTCGGAGCGGCAGCCTCGCGTCCTCGCGCACACCTCGCCGGTCGGTCTCGGCGTCCCGGTTCCGCGTTGTCGACTCTGCTGGCCCGCTACCTATATCGTTCTCTGAAAGAAGGTACGCAGGTTTTATTCGGTCAATTGAGATCGCTTTGTCTTTGCCGTGCATGCGCACGACAAAGACCTTATCGCTGCGGCTGACGACCGCGTACGGTCCCTCGTACGGCGCCTGCAACATCGTCCTTGGCCCGTCATGCCGCATGAACACCTGCTCGGCCGTCGCCAAGTCCTTATAAACGAACGGGCGTCGCTCCCCGTGTCGGGTTCCATCCACCGGTCGCAGCCCCTCGAACTGCTCGCGCAGCGCCCTGACAAAGTCAGCGGCCCCGTCCTCGCCGCTCGTCGGCCGCCGGCTCAGGAACTGCCCCGGGATTCTCAGTGTTTGGCCGTACACTAACTCGGCCGCGGTTGCCTGCACGTCGTCCTTCCACGCTGTTCGGATCTTGAGCAGGACAGTCGGCAGCACCTCGGTCCAGCGGCTGTTCTGCTGGCACTTGATCGCCGCCTTGAGCTGGCGATGGAACCGCTCGACCATTCCGTTCGCCTGCGGGTGGCATGCCGTCGTCCTCAGGTGTTGCGCTCCTGTAAGCTCGCTCAGCCGCCGGAAAAGATTGGACTCGAACTGGCGTCCCTGATCCGTCGTAATTCGGAGGGACGCCCCGAACCGGCAGACCCATCCTCCGTAGAATTCTCAGGCGACCGTCTCCGCCTCCTGGTCTCGCAAGGGGAACGCCTCCGGCCATCGTGTAAAGCGGTCCACGCATGTGAGACAATATCGCTTGCCCTCTGAGATTGGCATCACGATGATGTCCAGGTGGACGTGCTCGAACCTGCTGGACGGAGCAGCAAACCTCCCCAAAGGCGCCGAAACATGCCGAGTCACCTTGGATCGTTGACATGGCACGCATGAACGAGCCCAGCTGCGACAGTTGATGCTCATCGACGGCCAAACGTAGCGCTGCGCCACGAGCTTGCCCGTCGTTTTGATTCCTGGGTGCGCCAGGTTGTGCACCAGGTCGAATGCGGCCCGGCGAAAAGGCCTTGTCAGGAACGGTCGTGGTGTTGGCGTCGCTGTGTCGCAGTACACTGCTATCCCCGTTCCGGGAATCTCTACTCTGTTGAGCCTCAGACCGGTTTCCCGCTGCAAGTACTCCTCAATCTCCTCGTCGTTCCTCTGCGATTCCGCCAATGCGGCGTAATCCATCGGAGAGTGAAGCTCCTCGATTCTTGATAACGCGTCAGCCACGACATTCTCTTCTCCCGTCACGTGCCGAATGTCGGTGGTAAACTGCCCGATGTAGTCCAAGTGGCGGAACTGGCGCGGCGTGCTTTTCTCTGGTTTCTGTCGAAAAGCAAAAATTATTGGCTTATGGTCCGTATATATCGCGAACGCGCGTGCCTCCAGCATGTGGCGAAAATGTTTGACCGCCAGGTATATAGCTAACAGTTCGAACGCGCTATATTTTGATTCGGCTGGGCTTAGCTTCTTCGAAAAGAAGGCTAACGGTTCCCAGCCGTCGCTGCCTCGCTGTTGTAAGGTCGCGCCGATGCTCTGTTCGGACGCGTCGGTAAACAGAGCGAGTTCCGCGTTCATCCTGGGGTGCCTCAAAAGAGCGGCTTGAGCCAAACTCTCTCTTGACGTTTCGAATGCTTGTTGAGTCCGCGGCGTCCACGATACTGGTGTCTTGCCCTTGACGTTGCCGTAAAGGAGGTCGTTCAGCGGTGCCAAAATCTCGGCGGCTTTCGGCAGGAATCTTCGGTAAAAATTCACCATGCCTAAGTATCTCCGGAGATCCTTTGCTGTCTTCGGCCTTTGACACGCGAGAATCACCTTCACTCGCGCCGGCAGCGGTCGAGTTCCCTTGTCCGAAACCTCGTATCCGAGGAATTCTACCTTTTGTTGGCCGAATACGCATTTCGCGGGGTTGATTATTACCCCGTATTCTCGCAGACGCTCGAATAACGCTCGCAGGTGATCGCGATGCTCCTCCTCCGATGACGACGCGACGAGGATGTCGTCGATGTACGCGTAACAGAATTCGAAGTCACGCAGAACTTCGTCCATAGATCGCTGGAACGTCTGCGCCGCGTTACGTAAGCCAAATGACATGTACGGGAATTCGTACATGCCGAACGGCGTGGTGATCGCCGTCTTCGGGATGTCTTCTTCCGCCACCAGGATCTGGTGGTATGCTCGGACCAGATCCAAGGTTGTAAAAATCTTCTTTCCGCTAAGGGCCTGCGCGAAGTCCTGGATGTGTCGTACCGGATATCTATCTGGGATAGTTCGCGCGTTTAGCGCTCTATAATCCCCGCAGGGCCGCCACTCTTCGCCTCTCTTCGGCACCATGTGCAAGGGCGCCGACCAACAGCTCTTCAAAGGCCGCGCGATGCCGGCCTCTACCATCTTCCGAAACTCTCTCTTCGCGGCCGCTAACCGATCCGGAGCGAGTCTCCGCGGCCTGCACGCGACAGGCGGTCCCGGCGTCGTCTCAATATAATGCCGCGTGGCGTGGATCGCATTTTTCGGACGTCCTTCCGGCCTCGTAATATCCGGATATTGCTCCAGTAACCGGTGGTATTGCGTCTCTCCCGTGATTGTCTTCACGCTGGGTGCATCACATCGGATGCAACGCCCGCGCGCGGTCAAGCTCGTCATCTGGTCGACGAGACGAGAATTGCGCGGATCGACGAGGAGCCCATAATGCGCGAGAAAATCGGCGCCGATTATCGGTCTCGACACATCCGCGATCACAAACCGCCACGAGAACTTCCGCCGTAATCCGACATTTAACGTCAAGGTCTCGGTCCCGTACGTATATATCGGCGTGCCGTTAGCAGCCGAAAGTTCGTAGGTCGATCTCTGTCGTGGTCCTCGAACCATCCTCCGAGGGTACACGCAGAGATCCGCGCCTGTGTCAACTAAAAAATTCACTCTCGAACTCGCGTTAGTTACAAACAGGCGACGCGCACCGTGACCCGAATCGCTCGCCGCCACTAGCGTTCGATTCCCGCGTTTCCCTGCTGTTGCATCGAGCAGGGCGCTCTGCATTGACGCGCCCCCGATCCGAATTGCCAGTGGTACCAGCACACTCCGCTGGCCGGCTGACCGCGGCTCCCCGATCGCGCGCGCGGGCGCGAACGCGAACGCGAACGCGAACAACGTCGATCGCCATCACCGCCCGCTCGGAATCGGCCTTCCCCGATCGCCTCGATTGACCTGCGAACAGCCGTCAATTGCTCCGCCATCTCCTGCTGCATCGCCAGCCGCATCTGCGCCAACCGCACCTCCATATTCGCCTCCAAGGAAGCAGGGTCACCCGTGCTCCGATTCTGAGGCGTCGTAAATTTTGCCGCCTCCGCCACCTGGAATACCGGCGCCCGGGTTGCCTCAACTATTGCATCCGCGATGTCCGCTAACTGCTCGATCGTGTCCGCCGTGCGCGTCACTAAGTGCGGTTGAATATAAGCCGGCAACCGACTCAGTCAGATCGTCCGCAACACCGGGTCGCCTACAACGTTCCCGGCGAGACCGCGAAGGTGTCGTAAAAATTGCGACGGTTTACGATCTCCGATCTCTTCGTGCTCGAGGAGCCTCCGGGTCTTATGCTCCTGCGATAAGCTAAGTCGCTTAACGGGCTGCATGGCAATCGGTTGCGGCTGCAGCGCCGGAAATCTCTGCTGCTCGAGCACTAGCGGCTCCTGCTCAACGCGCGGTGCGCCGGTTTCTTCGTCTCGTAGCACTGGCATCTCACCTCGCTCACATGCACTCGAAAATTGATCGCGAATCACCCGCACACTCGACCGGGCGTACTGTCTTTCGATCGCGCGCAAAAACGAAAATGTCAATCCCTGCACGATTACGTCGGGGTCACCAATTTAACTCCTTCGTGAGCTTAGAGGATCGTAGTGCAAGGGAAAGTAAATCGAAGTCTCTTTGTTGCGTTAAAAAAATGTAATATCATTTCGAGTCGTCTATACAGAATAATCGGCGTTCGCACGCGGTGACTATCGGAAGTCGAGTCGAGTCTCTACACGGTTATTCTCGCGATTATAAACTCCCCTCTCCGACCTTCGAGAATCTTCTTCAAACTCTCGTTTAATCTTATTCTAAATAATAACGGTTTACTTATATTATTATTCTCAGGATGTCGGTTCTCGCCTTTTGTCTTCTGTGTCGTCTGTTGTGTTTGTTTTTGTCTTTTCGTCTTGCTCCGTCTCGATGTTTCTCGCGTATCATAATTTCGTGTATATTTTCGTTTGTCTGTATGTATGATCGTTATTTTTCATTTTTCGGTTGAACATGTGTCGATGTAATCGCCACAATACCATAATTATTCTTAATATTAAGATAATCACACATGACAAATGTGTTGTTAATGAAATATCTTCATAGAGCTACATGCACAGCGGAAGATTGTTTTGACACAGAAAGACTCCCATGACACTATATGGATTTGGAAATACAACATTTACGACTAAATGACGCAATAATGCGATTAATATTGATATATATAAACTGATAGATATAAACAATTACTCTACGATCAAAATAATATTAGAAACTTATTTTTATAATTAATATAATTGTTTATATAAATCGATGTTAATTGCATGCAATGCTTCTAGCGTTGCAATTTTTTTATAACGATTATTTTTAATAAGTGAATTTTTACTTATTTTTAATGTTTAGTAAAGAAAACAAATAGGAAATATATTATCTTTTTTAGTTCTTTTTTATATTATCTTTAATTTTCTAATAAGCTTTCTCAGTATTGCCAGTCATTATTGTTAGTGTTATTCAGTAATATCTCAATCATATTGAAGACTTTAATATTTTATTTAAATAGAAGAAGATTAATATATCGTAACATTTTCGTTACATTATAAGTTATGTTATCATAATTATCGTATCTTCTCATTACATTATCACAATTTATCTTTACAAATATATATTTTTATAACTGAAATGTCATATTTTACTATTGATTTGATTGCTAGTACACACCTATATAGATTTTAATACTCTTTCGGCATTGTAGCTTTTCATTAAGCTTATTTTTAATAAGTAACATTTTTTCTCACTTTTGATATTCAAGAGAAGAAAAACGTGAAATGTTATCAACATATTTTTATATTTCATATTTATTTATAGTGTTATATTTTTTATATTTTTTCCACAATTTTATTGATTAACTGTGATGCATATTACACAAATTATTATTATTTATCATTATTATCATTTAAATATGATCTTCATTGTTATCTTACTTTTTCTAATAATCGAGCAATGTCATTTTCTGATTTTGCAACGTTTTGTTAATATATCAAAGTCATGTAATTGCAACATAAAAAACTTAAATTATTGATTGTTCTTTTTTGTAACTCTCAGATTAATAGTGTAGTCATTAAAAAAAATAGCTATCCCCCATTCTGACTTCCAAAATTCATTGGCAGTACTGCTAGTTTGGCATCCTTGTCTAACATTCAGTCGACGCAGTCTGAAAAAATCATCTCTTATTTTTCAAAGCTTCAAGAGAAAGATTATTACTATAGAATCATTTTATATATTCCTAATAAAATATTTGTCACAATATAAAAACGATGGCTCAAACAAAAAGATCAACAAAAATATATTAAAGACTGTTAGTCTTACGCGCACTAAAGTTTGCTTAAAAAATTCGCTACGTTTCCTAAGCAAATATCGCGATTAGAATAAGAAATAATCAGATGTAGATGATAATAAAGGATATTACACTCAGTGTCATTTATGTCGTCCAATAATGACTCACAGATATTTATATAAATTTTGATTCTTGTATGATCAGAAATACATATATCCTGATACCCCCCTTTCATATAAATAGATAGATATTTTATATTTCATTTTGCTATATTTTTATACTTATCTCAATCTAAATTAGAAATTGAAAAATCTGTATGGATTAACAAAATTGAATGTTAGAGAAGGCAATTTATAAGAGTTCTATTCAAATATCGATTTTATGAAAATCAATGATATATATTAAAATTTTAGGACACTGCGTAACGTATTTTTTCTTTTTATTTTTTCTCCGTAGGTGTATACATATATTTCTCGTTCCTTCGGCGTAAAAAACAAATTTCCGAATTGTCGAAGTTGCCAAAATATGGCTCTTTTTACTAAATTTTTTCGTCATCGTTTTTATTTTGCTCCGCATTTCTTTTTTTTTATTTTAGTTACGCAAATGGACAATCTTGGTTTTACAATTCTATTTGCGCGATGGATTGAGACATTCACACATATACGTTTCCGTTTTTGAAAATGATCTATTTTACATTTATCCAGATTGTTAACAGACTGTCTTATTACTCTTACGATTGCGATTGGGCGATGAAATAAAAACATGCACGTATCCACTCTTCCTCCAAAAATTATTCGTATTCGCTCTAACTACTCAAACGGGGAGTATGTCTTATCCTACCGGAAATAAATGAATTACAAAGAATTGACAATTTTTTAACAGTTTTCTTAATTTCAGAAACTAGGAATCCGATTTTACAGAATGCATTTTTCTGCCAATTCTTTTTGATTCATCCATTTCTTGTAGGATAATATTACGATATCGACTGCTTGCATTTTTGTTCTCCAAAATCAGCGCGCAATCGTGCGCCAATCTCGAAAAATCGCATTTTAATCATCTCATTTATGTACTGCGACGACTTTTCTTACCGGTGTGAACGAACAGAATTGCCGTCTCGCTCTCGTCGTCGCGCGGATCTTTATCTATGCGCCAACGACGGGGAGTTCACTCGTTGAATGCGAGAGACGTGCGGGAAAGTCGCTGACAAAAAGGGCGAAAGGATCAAGGGAAATGATAACGCGCCGAAAAGGAACGGGTTGATAGGAGTTCCGCGCGTGCCGTGTTGAAAACCGTGTATCCAACGCAAAAACCGAAGATTGGGCGCTAGACGCGGTTTTCCACGCGTCAATTCGCGATATCGACGGAATTACGCATTAATTACCGGTATTCGCCACGGGCGGGCTAGCTCGCCTAACGGCAGAGGGACAGGGTGTTGGTTGACGGAACGCGAAATTAGGCAAGAGGCGACAGATACGACAGGCACTAAAAACGGACGAACAATAGAGACGGTAACGGATACAAAAAAAACAAATGAATACAGTAAATAAAGCCGGGTTTATTAGATTAGAATAGTGAATTAAAAGCAATTAAAGAGACTAATAAAAAGAGAGGCAAAATGATGAAGTTTAGTTATTTATACAATTAATAAAAGAAAGAAGTAGAGATAACGGATAATAACCGGTTCGTGAGTAGTGGCAAGCAGATAATTGAGGGTGAATGAAGCAGTGAAGAGAAACATTCGTCAAGAAATACGGAAGATTAACGTTATTACGATCCCAGATCGAGACAATCGGCGAACAGAACTAATAATGTGGACAGATCTTAAACCCGACTCAAAAGGCGTGAATCATCTTTAAACATGATCGTTGATAACAATAATATTCACGGGACAAAATAAAATAGCAACGGCACGTAAGCATTCACCTTCGCCGCGCCCGGCGGTAGCGATTCGCATACGAGACTGGATGTTCGATCCGACGGATTAAATTCTCTCACAACGACGTGGAATTATAGGACATTTCCCGACTTCCAGATACAACGACGATTTTCGGTCACAACGGCCTCGCCAGCCGTGTTGAGTCGTAGCGAAATTTTCGATACCGACGCGAAGAATAAGTGAAATCGAGACGCCGACAAAGACGGCAACGCGACGCAATTCTCTCACACACATTCACGCTTTACAGGCGGCTCACGCAATCGCACGCGTCTAACGCGACGCTCAATCACTCTATCTCATTCACACTACGTACTTCGACATGCCATACGACGCCTAATTACATGCAATGAGATATTCGCGACGCGAATCTCCAGAGAGACATTAATACTTTAACGCGATCGCGATATCACGAGTAAATAAAATAAACGAGGCCTGTGCCTTGCAGGCTCCCGGGATCGAGATCACTTGTCGTCGTGGCCGCGACACGAAGAACTTTAATAGTTACGGGGTGTAAGAGTTTCGAATTTGACTGGCAATTTCTGGAATGCGTGAGGTCGGAGTGGGGCGTGGAAACGGAGCACGATTTACTGAGCACCGCTCTCGGAGAGAGCAGAAGCGTTTTGATAGCGAACGGAGCAAGTCGACATTCTCAACACTATACGTGGCAGTATCTTTTTCGTTTTTCGCGGAGTGGTCAAGTCGGACCTACTGATTATTAAATTCTCTCGGATAAGGTTTTTCGAGACCGCGGAAGCCGGTACCTGTGAGTATCGTCGGAGAAAGGCCTTGCACGTGGCCGCGCGAGAGAGGGCGACCGTTTATGCGCCATTTCCCAGTCCGATAATCGAACTGGTGCTTCTCGAATTTTTCTACATTAAATACTCTATTAAATTAAGTAAAGAAGACTTGTTTAAACCCTCTGTGACGAATCCTCTCAATCAAGTGATTCCTTACAGTCAATTTATATCAGAAGCGGGATCGAAAACAGACTCGTGCGCGATATATATATATATATATATATTAGATTTGCGCGTGATACGTAGACTCGTGAACGATCTAAACACGTGCGCGATAAAGGACTCGTGTGCAATGCCGACTTGTTCAAAGAAGGTTCAACTCGAAGCGGCCCGGTTCGAGGCATTAAGGACGCGGTTGCAGATCTTGACGGAGGAGCAACTTCAGGAGGAAGCGAATGACCTGGAGCTAAACACGGTGGGACCGCCCGAGCGACTACTGGACCGAATCCTGGACCACTACGTGAGGAACACGAATCTGATGGAAGCGAGGGTACCAGAACAGTCAGGAGACACGCCACTTATCCAGATAGCAGCTACGCCAGAAGGCAGTCAGGCGAGTACCCAACCAGTTATTAGCGGGGATATGGCTCAAATACTGCTGGGTATCCATCAACAGATGCAGGCACAGAGCAAATTAATGGAGCAGCTGACAAGACTGATGGCGGGATCGCCGGGGACACACCAGGTTGGTCCGCCGACGGAAAATCCGCCTCAGGGAGAGATCTTGCTCTCCGGGAGATCGGGTTCACCCGGCTATTCTCAGAGTAGGTTGGGTGGAGGTAATACCGTTAAAATGATATCTCCTCAAATTCCTATATTCGAGGGCTCCGAGAAGGATAATATTAAAAAATGGCTTGAGCGGGTAGAATACGTCGGAAATTTATATGAAATTAGCGAGAATATGCTATTGTTAGCGGCTACTATTTGCCTCGCAGGGAATGCCCTGGATTGGTATAATCGTCAAGCGACGACGGTGATTTCGTCATGGGCGGAAGTGAAGAAAGGTTTGCTCGAATATTTTCAGCGCAAGGTTTCTTTTACACAAGCCATGACAAGAATCAACGAGCGAGTGTGGATACATTCAAAAGAAAAATTCATTGATTATGCAAACGAGAAACTAAATATAATGCAATTTTTAGACCTATCGGAGAGGGACCAAATTGACTTGTTGGCAGCAGGCATTAAACTACCCATGATCCAGGTCGCAGCAACAGATTTACGGATAGAAAAGCTGTCCGACTTTCTCGAACACATGCGGAGAGTGACGGAGGCGGCGGTGACTCCGTTCAACGGACATAAGCATCAAGGGCCAAAGCCGTCGGCGAACAGCGCAGCGAAAACAGCAAAGGACATAGTGTGCCGAAACTGTCAGCGGAAAGGGCACGCAGCCAAGGATTGCCGCTCCCAGGTGATATGCTACAACTGCCAGCAGCCGGGACACACCAGACCGCAGTGCCCATCGAAATCAGGAGAGCAGTCAAAAGCGGCAGCAAAGACGGACGGGAAGCAGAGCAGCGTTGTGGCAATCGTCAGCGAGGCATTACCGGCGGTACTATATGTATCTTTAAAAAACCTAAATCGTAATCATTGTTCCATTAACGCTCTAGTCGATTCGGGTAGTCAAACTAATATAGTTAAAAAATCAATTTATAACGAATATTTAAATATAGAGTTAAAGCCGCTTGCCGCAAATCAAAGTTTCTCATGTGTTAATAATACTCCGATTAAGATGCTAGGGATGGTAGAATGTTCCATAAAAATCGACGGTCTGAGTCGCGATTTAAATGCTCAGTTTTTCGTTGTGCCGGATGAAACAATTAGGCCTGGGATATTACTAGGTAGGACTTTTTTCATTAATGAAAATTTATTAGTCACACACAGGCCCGAGAGCCCGAAATGTGAAATCCAAGATAACTTTAAGTCTGAAATCGAGGAAATTTTGTGTATCAATGTAATCGAGACTCAAACTCAAAACGATCTGATTTTAGGTAATACTGATAAGAATGTGAGTTTAGAAGTAAGAGCAGAGTTGTTAAAAACATTTGCCGAAGTGGATGAGATGCAAATAGAGCCAATAAGGGACGACTACAAAGTGCGCGTTAATATTAAAGATAGTTCAATTTATGCGTACGCACCGCGACGCATGTCGTATAACGAAAAGGTAAAATTGAGAGAGATTACGGATAATCTATTGGAAAGAGAAATAATAAAACCAAGTAGTTCTCCCTATTGTGCCCGAGTCGTACCGGTAACCAAAAAAAATGGTGAAATGCGAATGTGTATCGATCTTCGTCCGCTGAATCAGAGAATACATAAACAGAAAGCTCCGTTCCCTATTATCGAAGATCAGGTAAATAGTCTGCAAGGGAAAGAAGTATTTACAGTTCTTGATTTGAAGGACGGATTCCATCAAATAGCCGTACACCCTGATGATACAAAATATTTCGGTTTCGCGACACCGGACGGACAATTCGAGTACGTCAAGCTACCTTTCGGATACGCGGATTCTCCAGCCGAATTTCAAAAAAGAATTTTTAAGGTTTTTCAACCGCTAATTAGGGCTAGGAAAATACAGATTTATATCGATGATATGGTTATTGCTACGCAAACAATCGAGGAAAATTTGAATATTTTGAAAGAAGTTTTAATTATTTTGAAACAATATAATTTTGAGTTAAATTTAACTAAGTGTCAGTTCTTACAATCCACAATAGAATATCTGGGATACATAGTGTCTCGAGATGGAATCACCATGAGCGATAGACACACGCGCGCTATTTTGGATTTTCCGAAACCAAAAACCGTTCGTCAAGTGCAGAGTTTCTTGGGACTAACTAATTATTTTAGGCGATTTATTCGAGATTACGCTTTGAAGGCGAAACCGTTGCATCAAAGAACTAAGAAGTCGGTGAATTTCGTTTTCGATGAGGAGTGTGTACAGGCTTTTGAAGCATTAAAGAAAGAATTATCATCGTATCCGGTATTACGCTTATATAATCCCTCGGCGGAAACGGAGTTACACACGGACGCGAGCGCATTAGGTTTTGGAGCGATCTTACTCCAAAAACAAGACGACGGCAAGCTGGCCGCAATCGCGTATTTTAGTAAAGCCACTACCGAAACCGAAGCGAAGTATCACAGCTACGAGCTGGAAACTTTAGCGATAGTTAAGGCTTTGGAAAGGTTCCACGTCTATTTGCAAGGCATTCACTTCAAAGTAGTAACAGACTGTAATTCATTGATTCTAGCCTTAAAGAAAATTGAGATTAATCCCAGAATTGCGCGATGGAGCTTAGCATTCCAAAATTATGATTTTGAAACGGTACATAGAAGCGGAGAGAAAATGGCTCATGTCGATGCGCTTAGCCGAAATGTATATGCGATAGACGCGCTCTCCATCGAGGAGGAATTAATGTACAAACAATTAACGGATGCAAGTCTAATGAAACTTGCAGAAACGATCGAAATGAAGGGAAACAAGTATTTCACTCTGATTAATGGTATGATTTTTAGAGTTCACAATAATCAAACGTTGTTTGTCGTACCTGAGTCGATGACCGGAAATATCATTCGCGTATATCATGATGAAATGGGCCACGTGGGAATAGAGAAAACTGTGAAAGGAATTTTGGGACATTATTGGTTTCCATGTCTAAAACAAAAAGTGAAGTCTCATATCGACAATTGTGTTAAGTGTCTCCAATTCTCTCTCTCAAATCATCACTTGGAAGGAGAATTGCAGATAATCGATAAAGGGACGCATCCCTTTGAAACTCTACACGTCGACCATTTCGGACCACTAGAAACATCGCGAGAAGGTTACAGATATATATTAGTAATAGTTGATGCATTCACCAAATATGTGTGGCTGATGCCAACCAAAACGACAAACACTAAGGAAGTTGAAGAACGCCTCTCGTTCTTGTTTAATGTTTTTGGCGTACCGCGACGCATCGTCAGCGATAGAGGTACTTGTTTCACCTCTCAAGCTTTCGAAAGTTTTACATCTAAATTAAGTATCAAACATATAAAGGTCGCTGTTGCTTCCCCGTGGGCAAACGGACAAGTCGAAAGAGTAAACCGATTTATGAAGGCTATTCTAGCTAAAGCGGTAAATGATACCGAAGATTGGAAAGATAAATTAAACAATGTCCAGTATGTATTGAATAATACCTATCATAAAGCGGTTGACACGACCCCGAGTAATTTGTTACTAGGGTATCATCAGCGAAAGCACAGTGACAGCGAACTATGTGATTTTATTGATGAGTTAACGGAAGTAGATAAAAATTTATTCGAAAAGCGAATCGTCGTGCGAGATTGTGCGAAAATAGCGAATCAAACACTCCAGGAATATAATAAGTCGTATTACGATAAGAAACACAAAAAACCCTCAATGTATAAAGTCGGCGATCTTGTTATGATCAGAAGTTTAACGGCTAAACCCGGATTGAATCAAAAGTTGCTCCCGAAATACAAAGGTCCATACGAGATTAAAGCAATATTGAGAAAAAATAGATATGTAGTAACGGACAAGGAAGGATATAACCGGACACAAAAACCGTATAACGCGATATTGTCTGCGGACAAACTAAAGCCATGGATAAGAGTTGGAGATAATATTGATTCAGTTGAGGTAGAGAATCATGACAATGAAAACGACCGTGATATCTAAATACCAATGTTATCGAGTCATCAAAGTTTAGTTAACAAATTAGAAATAAGCCCACATGTACAAAACAGGTGTATTATAAGTATAGCAATATTTAACATTAGAGACAAGAAATTAGAATTATACGAATAAATGTCAATTTAGCTGTATAATTAGCGTAAACACCATTCGAGGTCGAAGGTGATTGTCAGGCTGGCCGAACTGTAAGAGTTTCGAATTTGACTGGCAATTCGAGCAAGTCGACTTTCTCAACACTATACGTGGCAGTATCTTTTTCGTTTTTCGCGGAGTGGTCAAGTCGGACCTACTGATTATTAAATTCTCTCGGATAAGGTTTTTCGAGACCGCGGAAGCCGGTACCTGTGTGTATCGTCGGAGAAAGGCCTTGCACGTGGCCGCGCGAGAGAGGGCGACCGTTTATGCGCCATTTCCCAGTCCGATAATCGAACTGGTGCTTCTCGAATTTTTCTACATTAAATACTCTATTAAATTAAGTAAAGAAGACTTGTTTAAACCCTCTGTTACGAATCCTCTCAATCAAGTGATTCCTTACAGGGGCATGGCCCGGACACCAAAAATCACTAAAATTACAACGACGACGACAGAATGACGCGATCCCGGACGCGATCGCACGTGGCTTTTTATACGGAGGGCAACCTCACCGGCACCTCGTAACTCCTGGGTAGGCTAGGTCGGCAACGGTTCGTCCTTCTCAAAAGATCCAAATCGAGACGGCAAAACGGGAGCGGTAGTCCGAGGTCCTCTCTATTACACGGGTCGCGACAGGCTGATTCCCGGATTCTTGCGATCCAGGATCGATGACTCGGGGCCTTCCCCAAGGCTGCGCACGCGAGGTGCGTGTATCGCGGCCAGTCACGCGACGGCACGCGACAACGCCGGTAAGCGGCACGCTCAAGGCCGTCTCGGAGGCGCGTGCACCCGCTGTTACGCCGATTATAATTTTTGTAAGGCCCGTGCAACAGGGCCGTTGCAGCGTTTACACCGCTGACCTCCCTCCGGTAGAATGCCCCCGGGCCTTGCCTCTGCTTTTCCCTTCCAGCTTGAGCCCCGCGCCCTCCGTTCTTAATCCGTGCTCGCTCTCTCTCTCCCCCGATCTCCATAGAATTTTGCTGTTAGCCGGAGTTCTACTTTCTCCTCTGCCTCGATTGCCTCCGTAATCAGTGGCTGGTACAAAAAAAATATAAAAAATAAAATCCTATAGGACTCGAAATTAGACGATAACAAAAACGCCTCTCTGGAGATTGCGGCACGGTTCTCGTTATTTCTCGCCTGACGCGATTAGGGAGGAACTTGGCGGACGCGCGCGGGACGGCAACGTCACAGTACATACATATGTATATGTATGCAATATATTGCATCTACGCGATAACTCGTTATAAAGTAATAAGGGACATATATCGTGAATTTTCATAAAGTTGCTATGAGACTTATCCACGTTAATAATGCCTCAATAAAAACAGCCGACGAGATAATTTTATATAAGCAAGTCTTCATCTCTCTATATTAAAAAAAAAAGAAAGAAAATGGAAAAGCATCGTCGAGCGTTATGTCTCCGTTTTTGGCGTGATCGGAAGTGTTGCTTGGTCCGAACGACTAACCGTTTACTTTCTTTGGCAGAAATCAATATAAGCGTACTCGGTTCACGTTAATCTCAGTCTGACGTTACGGAAGAGATCTTCAAGATGAAAACGGGATGCCGAATTTTCGGCGAGAAGCTATGGCTTTATCGAAATTGCTCTATGCTATTACGATCTTCTCGATTCTGTCTGCGAATAGATACTACGACTCTCTACGTATGCATGATATTTCATAGCTAGCGTATTTTACGATCACATCGAAAACGATCACATCGTTTCGTGAAGAGCGTTTATTTACATAGTTAAGGCGCTAGTCGCTTATTCGAATGATCGATTTGTAAATACTATTTAATATAGCGCACAAATATGTTCAATTAGGATAGAAAGGAGCACATTCGTGTTTTCCATGTTCTCCCAAGTTTTTTTTATAACATTCTTAAGTACTAAGCTAGTATTGGCACTATTTGAAAAATTGTTCGTGGAAAGTCGATTTTAAAAACAGATTAATCGAATCACATGAGCGCTTGAGCGGTTGAGCGGTACAATATGATATAGTTAAATAACTTGGAGCAATAAGGAGCAATTAAGGAGCAATCGTTTTATGCTGTTAATAGTTGCAGAAAACTATTGGAAATATGTTTTTCAGTGAAAATTATAAATTTAACGTTTTTTGTAAATATTTAAAAAAGTATTAATTTTAAAAGGGGAGCAATTATGGATTCTGACGAAGCAATTAAGGAGCAATCGTTTGAGCTATTATTTATTAAAAAATATGAAACTCCAGCGCCAACTTATTTCCGGTCATTTCTCTTACTATTAGATAGTTTCCCATGTATGTTTGTCTCTGCAAAGAGAAAACGTTATATAATAAATAGAATAAATATAAACGAGAATATGATACAGTTGCTAATTATAATAAGATATGTACAATATATAGATAAAGGAAATAAAAAATCTATATATACTGACCATCTTCTTTTCGATTTGATGCACTTTTCAAAAAAGGAGCGATTTTTTCAGGTAAACTAATTTTGACAGTTGAATCTGCAAATGATTGACATAACTTCTGTTAGTAATATAACACTGAAGTGGCGCAAATGCATATAAACATTTATATTATAAACATTATATATGTATTGTAACGTCCTGCGTTTCTGGAATACCCGTTACATATATCATCATCGTTTATCATATGTGGAAGAATATCGTCTCCGAGCGCGTTGCTAGGGAACGTTTGTTTAAAAACAGCTGGACCTTCGTTTTTGGTTTGACGGCTGTCGAACTGCGCGGACGTATTTTGCGAATCTCAGCGAATATTATTATATCCCATCGTTATATTATTATATTAAATCGTTAATATTAAATTGTATTATATTGAAATATTAAATTAATTCTTTATACGCGAGTTCTATCATTTCGGGCGTGAGTGCGAGTGCGGATTAATTAGTGCACGATTCGAGAAATCTCGAAGGACCGGAGGACGTTACAGTATATATATATATATATATACACACACACATATATACATATATATAGAATTAAAATTTTTATATATATATATAAAATTATTTTATAAATATTTTTTATATACAGGGTGACTCATTTTAATGTACCACCCCCAAAAACTTATTTATTATTGATTGTAGAAAAAAATACTTCAGACAAAAGTTGGTTCGAAGGGGGACATAAGACGGTGCCATTAGTTTGACTTTGAAGAGTCACCTGAAGGTCACGTGAATGTCACCTCCAACTTTTTAAATAGGACACCCTATATACTTTTGCATATTCTTGTAGCTTGCCTCAAGAGCTTTCCAAAACACTATAATTAAACATTTTTTCATTAAGTACTTTTCGAGTTATAAGGTTTGAAGTTTACAGTATTTTGACATAAAATACAAAATACCGTGTAAAACATTCAGTTTTCGGTAATCTTACCTTAAGACTTTTATGCATAGAATAATAAGATCACCAATCAATTGGTGTAAAGAAAATAGTCCAGTAAAATTAGACTTTGACTTCATAAAAATTAGGAACAAGCTGAATTTTTGTGGAGACCTTTATTTTAATGTTCTAATGTAATCCTGAAAAGTACCCTTAATTTGATCCATGGGTTCTTTTTATAGGGGGTAAAAGGGGGTAAATTTTAGTTTTTTGCCATTATTTCGAAAACTATCAATTTTTCGAGAAAAAAAATTATTATTAAAATTGTAGCTCATAAAATTCTCTACAAAAAGGTCATTATACTTTTTTCGTACAACTAATCGTTTTTGAGTAAAACGTGTGGTAAAGTTGCAATGTCTGTAGTTCGTAAAAAACACGTACTCCTTTCCACACCACCGCGGGGGTAGAGTACTGGGCGCGTTTTTTTTTTGATGTGGTGTTCCCAGTAGGCTTAATCCACATTGAAATGTGCTAGAAATTTTTTTTTATTATTCAGTCTCTTCCTCAACATCTATTTCCTTTGCAGCTTCCTCATCTTCCTCAGTGATTTCCTCAATATGTTCTTCATTTATTGTTTCTTCCATTTCTTGTATTAAGTAAGTCATTGGATCTATATCGTCGTAAACATTCATATCGCTTTCTGTTACTTCATTCTCGACGTTTAAACAAGATTGTCCATGGCAATGCCCGCATACCGCAGAACAGCGAAGACCTATTTTTCTACAGCTACAGCTCGCGCTACAGCCTTTAGTGCAGTTGCAGAATATTGTATTTAGTAATGGATCAGGAGCCGGTGGCAAAAGGGTTTGAATAGGTTCCAAACTATTGTTGACAATCATCCACCCCCATTCTTCTGGATTTAGATCATTATCAAGCCATTTTTGGACTTGCAAATACACTCTAAATAAATGTTGTTGTGATGCATAGAATGTGGGCGGTAGATTTGATAATTTTACGGGTTATTTAGTCTGGTTGCCTTTATAAATGAATAATATCTGTGAGAATCAATAAATTTTTCCTTCTGTGGAGCGTTGTACATGGCCAGAAGTAAGCGAATCCCATTTTCAGTTATTGTTTCTCGTGAACTTTGTGGCATTTTAAAAACCTCAGCACAATCCTGTAAATCCTTGCGATTTTGGAGCAACTTAATAACCTTTTTTTTCCAATCTGAAATAGCGCAGATGTAGTATCACATCCGCTGATAGCATGGATCGATAAAATGTGATTTTTACTGTTTTTAAAATTGTCAAAACTTTTGGATGAGTATATTTTTGTTTCAGCTTTCCCTTTCCCTGGTTTTAAATAATAAATTTCTTAATCAGGTGAAGTTCTTGCAATTAAAAGAATCAATAAATCAACATCCTCGCCAACGACTATTGTTTTAATATTAGTATGGTAGTGTTCCAATGCAGTTTTTATGATGAGAACATCAGCGTCATCTTGGGCTTGTTTGACAGAGATATTAGCAGCCTCCAATTTTTGCGCTAACATAGAAATAAATCTACTTTTGTTTTTTTCGTTGCTGAGAAATTTATCTTGTTTTATAAGAACATTCATGGACGCATCAAATAGAACATCTGTAGATCCAGGAAATTGTGAATATCGACGACGTTGCTCCATTGATTTTATACTTTTTTCAGTGTTATCGTAACCGTCAAAAATTACAATAACATTGGCTCCGAAATGCTTCAGTACATAATGAATATATTGGTCACAGATATTATCGAAAGTAGCATCGTTGTTCCACACAACACGATGTAATAGAAACCCGCCATCAATTATAAATATGTCAGTTGTAGTATTAGATTCAGAAACAATAGGATTGAAAGAATCATAAAAGGTTGATTTAGTTGTTTTCCTCATTCCTACGTCATCAAAAAGAGCCAATGGGTATGGGGCACAAAAAAAACACAACTTTTTAAAATCAAAAAAAGGCTGTTCACTTAAACGTAATCTAGTACGCGGTGGACTTGAACTTGAAGACGTACTAGGACCGTCATCTTCACGCTCCCTTTTCGAAACGAAGGCGGCAATGCTACTCTTCCGAACATAGTTTCTACGGCATATGGAAGCACTTCAATGGAAGTAGCATCACGTAAATATTCTATTTTTTTATCGTTCCTATCTTTACTCGCGTCTCGCAAAGTTTTTATCCCACGCTCAACCACAACAGTTTGACCATCCGATAAAGGATTAGAACAAATGAAACACATTCCATCCATTTTAGCACTATTTATCGAGATTTATAAATTTACTTCGAGCAACACAAACACACTAACACACATACAAACGAAAGTAGAAAACGCTCTTTTCTTTGTGTGCCGGGCAGCTGCTCGTCAAGGTCGCATGAGAGTTTAAACACAATAAAAATAATATAATATAAATAATATAATATTTAGCTTTCAGTTTCTCTGTAGATACTTAAATAAAATCTTTTTCGACAGCAAAATATTTCTAATATAACTTTTCTGCACCTCATAGTCACATATAATACTATAGTGGTGTGCACATTTTCTCTTTCAGACTTAATTCACTCTATATCTTCGAAACGGTTGATTCCACGAAAAAAATTATAATAACCTTTTTTGTAAAGTATTTTATAAGCTACAATTTTGATAATAACTATTTTTCTCGAAAAATTGATAGTTTTCGAGATAATGGCAAAAAACTAAAATTTACCCACTTTTACCCCCTATAAAAAAAAACCCATGGATCAAATTAAGGGTACTTTTCAGGATTTCATTAGAACATCGAAATAAAGGTCTCCACAAAAATCCAGCTTGTTCCTAATTTTTTTATAGTTTTGCCCTTTTCAAGTCTAACTTTACTGGACTAAAACACATAATTGCTTTCAAAAAAAGTATGCAGCTGCATGTTGCAAATTACATAATTTTTCTTAATAGCAACTATGTGTTTTTTTTACACCAATTGATTGGTCTTATTATTCTATGCGTAAAAGTATTAAGGTAAGATTACCGAAAACTGAATGTTTTACACGATATTTTGTATTTTATGTCAAAATACTGTAAACTTCAAATCTTATAACTCGAAAAGTACCTAATGAAAAAATGCTTAATTATAGTGTTTTGGAAAGCTCTTGAGGCAAGCTACAAGAATATGCAAAAGTATATAGGGTGTCCCATTTAAGAAGTTGGAGGTGACATTCACGTGACCTTCAGGTGACTCTTCAAAGTCAAACTAATGGCACCGTCTTATGTCCTTCTCCGAACCATACAATTGTCTGAAGTATTTTTTTCTATAATCAATAATAAAAAAGTTTTTGGGGGTGGTACATTAAAATGAGTCACCTTGTATATATGAAAAATTGACATTACTTGATTGACCATTTTGTGACTTTTTATATGATGCAATCAGTTCTGCAATTTTTACAGGTTGAGATATCTTTCGTACTAAAATAAAAAAATCACATTAATTTGCTTTAAATAATTATAGTATGAAGAATGAACTATAATATTTATAGCATAATTATATGTTAATTAATAGTATTATTTATATATTTATAATTAATTTTTAAATTAGCCAAACTTAACAATTATAATTATTGTACCAATGAGATTATATACCAGAAATTAACAATCCATTGACTAACCTGTGCTTTCAGATTGGTGCAATGTGGAATGACCAGAATGATCTGCTTTTTTTTTATTTGAAACATTTTCACACAACCTGCGCCAAAATGTAAATTTATTAGTTTCATTTTAATAAGAGTTATAAATATGCAAAAACAAAATTCTTTTCAAAGTGCTTTAAACTTAAAATATAATTCAATAATTTAATATCTATATAAAATTTATTCTCTGCAAAATCAGATAAATATAAAACAGATAGTTATAAAAGTAAATTTTATAAATGTTCCATACAATCTACTTTCTTAAACACAATTGTATTTTTTATTTCTAATAAAACAATACTTACCATAGAATGAATGTTTCGTAGTGTAATCTCTATTCTTTCAAGAGTAAACAAAAGATTTATCCTTTTAATTAATGAAATGTACGTTGTATAAAAGTAATGATTACTCATCCAATAATATGAATTCTTTTTATTCAGCTTGACTTTGCATCATATTCCTTCTATTCGTCTAGCTACCTACATTTTCACATGTACTTATTAATGTGTGCTATTTGAATCAACAATGTAAATTGCAGAAAACAAATCTCGCAAATAAAAACGATTGTAATCACTGTAATTATAAATTATTTCGGATTTCAAACATGTCACAACATAAAAATCTGTTATTACCATCGAGCTTTATAATTTTTTTTTAATTTTATTTTTATTTTTTTTTAAGAGTCGACAGGAGTGAGACGGGCATATTCCAAACTCATATTGAAGACTTCACGCGGTGACAATGCAAAACTCCGCTTTCAGGATTATCAATGCTGAGAAATCCTTTGACTATAAAATTGGTTATTTTCACTTAGCCAATAGAGGGAGGAAAGATGGCGATCGGAGTAAGGTGACGCGATTTTGACACAGTGATAGTGTGGAGTGTTTGACAGGATGGGAAGAGGGTGAGAGGTCGGTGGGTAGTAGAGTCGATGGAGGAAGAGGAGATGAGGCGGAGGAAATGGAGGAGAGGAGGGGGATGAAGCAGAAGAGGAGTTGTGGGTGGAAAGGAAATTCGGCTGGCATGATTCAGGAAATTTTTGGAGCAGGAAAAGGGAGAGATGGTGGCGACAGAGGAAGGATTGGCGGCCGGAGTGTGGAAGCAAGAAGAGTGGTCGGTAAGGAGGAGAGGGGTAGAAGAGATCGTATGTACCGGCAGGTAGCAGGAATGAGGTGTTGAGGCAACAGGTGGTGGTGACACTGGAAGGCCGGGAGGCCACGTGCGCGGAACACGTGTTGCGACGGGTTAGTGGGATATGCAGTTGAGCGGCATACGTGCGTTGAGAGAGAGACATAGTGAAAAAGGCTTGAAGATGGAGTGGAAAGAAGAAGTGCTAAAGGAGTTAAGAGGAATAGGGAAAGGGTTGAGAGGAGTAGAGAAGGAGCTGAGATTAATGAGAGTGCATGGGCTAAGGATAAGGGAAGGAGAAGGAGTGAAAGTGGCAGGTTAGAGAGCGAGGAAGTAGAGAAGAGGACGGAGGACGAGACCGGGGCCGCGAGGGAGGAAAAAGGAGAGAAGGCATGGAAGAGAGAAGACGCTGTGAGAAAAGAGGAGGAGAAGGGGGGAAAAGGGATGGCCGGAGGAAGTGATGGGGGGAAAGGAGCGAGTGCGAGAACGGCGGAAGGAAGCAAGAGTGAAAGGAAGAGAGAAGATGGTGCAAGGAAGGAGGTGGAGGAAGAGAGGAAAGAAAGAATTGGCGGAAGTGAGGGGGAGAGAGGAAGGAGGGTGGCGATGTGGGGCAAAAGTGAGAGGAACAGAGCAGAGGAGATCGCAATGGAGTTGAGGAGGCTGAGAGAGAAAGGGCTAAGATTGATGGAGAGAGAAGAGGATGCGAGTGACAGGGCAGAGAACGAGAAAGAAGAGGAGAGGACGGAGGACAATTTTGAAGACACGGAGGAGGAAGATGAAGTAAAGAAGAAGAAGAGAGAAGACGAAGCGAGAAAAGAAGAGGAGGCAGGGGGTAAAGAAAAGGAGGGCGGAAAGGAGGGGGGAAGAGAGAGGAGAGCGGTGACATACGGCAAGGATGAGGAAGAGAAGGAAAATGAGTGGCGGGAAATCAAGAAAAAGGAAGTGAAGGAAGAAAGAAGGGGAGAAGTGAAGGGATGGGAGAGGATATAGGAGGAGGAGAGCAGGAGGGGGGGCGTGCGGAAGGAAAGAAAGCAGGGGATTAAGGGGGGAGGAGGGAAAAAGTAGCTGGTGGAGTTGTGTAGATGAGGAAGAGAAGGAAAAGGAGGTAGAAGAGGTCTGGAAGAGGGTGAAAGATAGGCTGGAGGAAAAGAGGAGAAAGAAGGAGAGGGATAGAGAGAGGGATCCTGAGGAGAAAAGAGAAGAGCGGATAAGGAGGGAGAGGAGGAGAAGGAATCTAGTGTGGAGGGATAGAGGGGGACAGTTTTAAGGAAAGATGTGAATGTTTGAGGGTGCTCATGGAGAAGGTTTTGGGGAGAAAGGCGGAGGTAAGGGGTGTGGAGGAGAGGATAGGAGAGGGGGAAGGAGATTACTTTTAGTGGTAATGGAGAAGGGAGAGGACAGGGACGAAGTACTTGGAAGAAAGGGGGAGATTTGGAGGAGATGGAAGATGGTGGTGGACGAGGATCTGACGATGGAGGAAAGGAAAATGAAATGGAGGATTAAGGAAAAGGCAAGGCTAGAGAGGAATAAGGGGAACTGGGTAGTTGACGATAGTAAAAGAATATGGATAGAGGATAGGGAATGGAAATGAGTTGAAGAGGAGGAGAGGTGGAAAGTATGCAAGGATGATTAGGGATGAAAGGGGCGAGGGGGAGAGGAGGGGAGAAAGTTAGGGAGGTGGACAGAGGGAACGGGGAAAGGGAGAGGAAGGTGTCTTTTGCTTTTATTGTTACAGAGGCACAGGATATTGGAGTCAAGGGCAGAAAAGGGAAGAAGTCACTCAGAAGGAGGGGATGATGAAAGGAGAGTAAGGAGAGACTGATGAAAGAGGAAGGACAAATCTGGATGGAGGGGACGAGTGGGGAAGGTGGAGGAACGCAAGAGGGAGAAGGGAGAAAGGGGACAAGAGAGGCGGAAGGATTTGAGGTGGATGATAGGGGGAGAGGGGAACGGGATGTGGAAAGCAGAGGGTGGGGGGTAAAAGGATGTAAGGGTCGCTTATGGCCAGGGGGAAATGTTTTATATCTTGTAAAGGTTCGGGAACGCTCCTTAAAAGCGCCTTCGAAACCCTAAGGGGCAGAATAAAGACTACATACATACATACATTCACTTAGCCAATAAACTGAATTGCAGCCACAGACATCTATATTATAACTAGACTGCTAACTCCCTTATATACTTAGAACATATATTCAATGGAAGGGGAATTGAGCACCGAGACTGTGTTCAAGACATGTGTTTTGGTGTGAGAGAGAAAGGTAGTGACTAATCATTGTTCGCAATGCGCATACGCGTCGTTGCTATGGGATTGTATGCTTTGTTTAAATTTGAAGTTGACAAATTCACATTCAGTGTCATCGATCGCAAGTTATCGCAACAAACTTCGAACGAAGGAGATTGTGAGGGAGAAGGGGGAGGGGTCTTCTAACTCGATTAAGGGTGGTGATGGAGATCTCGGTGGAGTTCGTGAGGTTTCCGGAGAAGGAGGAGGGGGAGTTGGAACCCTCGGAGATGGTGAATTCTCGCGAGAGAGAAAAGGGGGAACTGAGGGGGAAGACGGACGTTCCGGGGATGAGATGGGAGAAAGTCGGGAGTTGTAATGTGTATCCGAATAATTGTTGAGTATTATTGTTGTTGATATTATTGTCTATATTAGTTGTCGCAGTCTCAGAGGGATTTTGATCGCTATTTTCTGCCGAAGCCCGAGCCAGTAATTTTCTTATTTCGCCTGTTGCGGCGATAACGCGACTGCTTGGCGACCGCTCTAGATTTTCGCCTAGATTTTTCCACTGGAGGAAACGGGTAGAGAAAGAAACGAATAATAAGAAAAAGAAAATAATACCTTTCTTTCTCGAGAAGAATTTCTCAGATTGTAAAACAATTTTTGTATTTTTTTTATTTAAATAAAACAAAAAAACTAGAAATATTATATATGTATATGTGGAGAAATATACATATATATATATGTATATATATATATATATTTGTCTTTATATATGTGTATATTTATACAGTATACATATGTTTTGAACAAGAGAAAACAGAAATCGGGAGAGATCGAATGAAGTGTTATGGATTATTGTTGTTAATTTAAAATCCGGATTGTTTAAGGGAGGGTGCGATGGGAAAAAGTTACGCGTTAACATTGCAAGAATGCAGGAACCCGGTCTTACCTTCACGGGGAGACGGTCACGAGTTTGCGCTGCGATAATGCAAGGAACTCTGAGTGACGTGTAAGGAGTAAGGGAGAGTTGCGAGTTTGCGCTGCAATAATGCAGGGGACTCTGAATGACGGGTGAGAAGTAAGGGGGAGTCGTGAGTTTGCACTGCTATAATACAGGAAGCTCTGAGCGACGGGTGAAAAGTAAAGGGGAGTCGCGAGTTTGCGCTGCTATAATGCA
This sequence comes from Lasius platythorax, assembly GCA_963971435.1. Classification (NCBI taxonomy): domain Eukaryota; kingdom Metazoa; phylum Arthropoda; class Insecta; order Hymenoptera; family Formicidae; genus Lasius; species Lasius platythorax. The sequence continues at coordinate 6,051,864 of OZ020548.1, read as the reverse complement.
GGAAGCTCTGAGCAACGGTTGAGAAGTAAGGGAGAGTCGCGAGTTTGCGCTGCAATAATGCAGGGAACTCTGAGCGATTTATGAAATTAACACAAAAACAAAAAAATTGTATCAGAGGAATGAGAAGAAAAAAGAAGAGAAATACGAATTAAATTTTAAATAATAGATAAATAAGATACTCGTTCGTAATCCAAAAATTATTTCGAGGGGGAAGGAGCGAGTAGTAAAGTTTACACGTTAAAGTAACTTACTTCTTATAGCGTGCGATGATTCCTGTGTAGAAAAAATATATCGGTCTCCGCTTGGTTTAGCTCCTAGCTTGGTCTTAGTTTAATCTTAATCCGTCTTTGTTAATGTTTGTATGCGCTCACTGGTGCACAATGTTCACGCACTATTTAAAGTTTTGTATTTTGCATTCTGAGAACACACTGGAATACGGAGTTAAAACTGCTGAGTTATTTTAAGACTTAAAATGCCGCGACACTGGAGAGTAACTATATGGTAATGAATTCTCGAGGAAAGTTTTCGCGTATTAAAATCCTTTTGCTTCTCCTTTCCATTGGATAGTCGAAATCTTCTTAACGAATCAGATTTTCTAATGGCGCCCTCATATGATTCAGGGGGAGTCGATTTTTGATACAAGAAGTTTTGCAATCCTCTGGTATTGGTGGAGCCTTTTGTTTTAAGAACTAGATTTCGACCAATAGAAAGTGTGTTGCACTTGAATGAGGTTGACGTTTTCATTACCCTCTCGGATTCGTCGCAACGCAGATTTCGCGTAAGGGTGGTCTGTCAGGCGAGCACGTGTGGTATCGAATTTATCGCTAGTCGATGTTTGCTTCTATATTATCGCTCTAGTTCTCAGTAATGATTTGGTTTTGTTTTCTGAGCCTGTCAACCGTAGTTTAGAATTTCGAAGTCACCCTGTCCCGTATTCTTTTAAGAGGTGATATTTATTGGTCCGCCTGTTTTTTCTCCCCTTTTTTGTCTTAGACTATTGTTTAGGACCACGGCTCGGTTTAGTTTAGTTTATTACTATCATGGTTCGTTCGTCATGTACATCGGACATCACGACTCGGTTTAGTTTCATTCCTTATTATCATGGTTTATTCATCATGTGCTTCGAACACCACGACTCGCCTGTCGAATGATAATCTAATTTATTGCTGTTTTGTATACTGTAAAAGAAAAGAATTATGGAGTCCGCCGGACGTAACATAATATAAGAGTCAATTTAACGGATAATTAGATAAATTTAAGATATTTACAACACAATTAGAAACAATCAATAAAATAATTGAAAACATAAAAGTAATAAATTATTAGATAATAAATATATAAAAATTATATTGCAAAGTTTTATGATATTTATATATATTAATATCTGGTATTTAACATTAATGGTGTAATTTGTGCAGTTTTAGTTGAAGGTGTTATAGTTGGACGTCTTGTTTGGTCCAGTTGAATAGTTGTAGTTGAATTTATCTTGTAATTAATATTTGAGTTACTCGACCAAACTTCGAAGAAATTTCAGCTGATTATCGATCTCTGATTCACGTGTTCTTAACTTCCTTTCAACATTCGAATATGATTGTTGCATATATTTTTTTTGCGAAATCACGTATTCAAAATAAATTTTTTTATTTTTATTTTTTTAATCAGTCATTTTGTAATTAATCTTAAAAAGCAAATGCGACAATTTTTCAAATTACTAGCATAATTACATCGATACATAAGACATGTAAGAGAAAAAGAGACAAATATCGTACATTATACAGGGTGAATCAGACCACCCGTGCCAGCTGTTTTTCTCAAAATGTGACGTCACAGGAAGTTAGGAAAAAAATTTTCATTACTAATAGGCACCCAAAGTAATCATTGGTGATAGTTCTATTTTTTGGGACAAACAGGAAGTAGGTGTAACTGGGATCAGTCTTGAAGTTTCAAATAGGAACATGGATCGAGTGGAGTATCGTTGGAGCTTTGAAAAAGAAACAATTTTTTACTAAAACTTAATTCAATTATCTCTTACAAGTTTCGAGAAAAACGT
>OZ020548.1:5919347-6049614 GCA_963971435.1 Lasius platythorax | reverse complement strand
GACCCTTACAACCTCGTACCCTCCTCCCTCACGTTTCCCATCCCCTTTCCCTCCCTCTGCCTTCTTCTTCATATCCTCATGCCTCTCATGTCTCCTTCTTCTCTCCTTCCCTTCTGCATTCCTCTATCCTCGCCCTTCCTATTCCTTGCTGTTCCCTCCTTCCCTTATCCTCCTGTCGTCTCCCCCTCACTCAGTCAGCCATTCCGTCTCCTCGCATCCTTCCTCTGAAAAGTATAACAAAACAGGACAGAGCGTGATAAGAGCATGACAAGCCACGACAAAATAGGATACTATCACAGTCTCCAACTCCACCTCATCCTGACCTCCCTTCCATCCTCTCCCCCTCCCCTCCCCACCTGCCTTATACCTCCTTAACCTCTCTCCACACCTCCATCTCCTCGTCCCACTTCCATTCCCTGCCCTCCACCCATAATCCCCTGCTATCAAACTCTACCCTTTTTCCCCTTCCCCTCTCTAACCTTGCTCTCTCCTTGATCCTCCATTTCATTTTCCTCTCTTCCCTCGTTAGATCCTTATCCACTTCCATTCTCCATCTTCTCCCAATTTCCCCTCTTTTTTCTAATATCTCATCCCTGTCTCCCTCCTCCTCCATTATGACCAGTAACAACCTCTTTCCTCCTTCCCCTATCCTCTCCACCACCCCCCTTAACTCCACCTTTCTTCCCAGGATCCTTTCAATCATCAGTTTCAGCAACCATCTCCTTTCTTCGAAACTGTCCCCCTCCAACCCCCTCCATACCAGGTTCCTCCTTCTCCTTTCCCTTCTCACCTGCTCCTCCAATTTCTCTCTCTCCTCCCTTTCTCTCTCCCTCTGCTCCTCCTTTTTCCTTTTCCTTTCTATTCTGTCCTCTAACTTATTCCATAACTCCCAATCCCCCTCCTCCTCCCCCGCCTCTTCCTCCTTCACACTCTCCCACCAGCTATCCCCCTCTTAACCCCCTTTTGCTATCTCCTTCTCCTCCCTATCGCCTTTCTCTCCTTTTCCTCCCCCCTCTCCTCCTATCATACCTCTCTCTACCCTGATATCCTTCGCCACCTTATCCCCCTTCCTCCTCTCCATTCTCATACCCTCCATCATTCCCCCTGCCCCTGTCTGCTTCTTCCACACTCCCCCCTCCTTGTCCCCTTCGACCTTATTCTTCCCTGCTTCTCCCCCTACCATTTTCCCCATCCTCTTGTCGCTCGCCCCCTCACTTTCCTCTCCCTCCCCCTCACTTCCCCTGATCACTCTACGGCCTCTTTTCTCTTCTCTCCCTTCGTCCTTCTTCCTCCTCTCATCATCTTCCTTCTTCCTCTCCTTTCTCTCGTTTTCTGCGTCTGCATCTGTGTCCTCTTTTTGTCGCTGCCTCCTTTCTCCCGCCTTCCAACCTGTCACCTTCCTTCTCCTCCTCTTCCCGTGCTCTCCATCCTCTCTCTCTCAAAAGCCTCAGCTCCCTCTCTATTCCTCTCATTCCTTCCACGATCCCGCTCAAGCCTTTCCTTATCCCCTTCAGCTCGCTCAACCAGTCCTCTTCCCAGCCCATAATCTCACAATCTCACCACTTTTTCTCTCTTAGCCTTTCTATACTGCGACCTCTACGCACTACTAGGTATCACCATTAGCCTATCGCAACACGTGTTCCGCGCACATGGCCTCCCGGCCTTCCAGTGTCGCCACCACCTGTTGCATCAACACCTCATTCCTGCTACCTGCCGGTACATACGATCTTCTTCTACCCTTCTCCTCCTTACCGACCACTCTTCTCGCTTCCACACTCCGGCCGCCAATCCTTCCTCTGTCACCACCATCTCTCCCTTTTCCTGCTCCAAAATTTCCTGAATCATGCCAGCCGAATTTTCTTTCCACCCACAACTCCTCTTCTGCTTCATCCCCCTCCTCTCCTCCATTCCCTCCGCCTCGTCTCCTCTTCCTCCATTGACTCCACCACCCACCGACCTCTCATCCTCTTCCCATCCTGTCAAACACTCCACACACTATCACTGTGGCAAAATCACGTCACCTTACTCCGATCGCCATCTTTCCTCCTCAAATAATAATAATATAAAATTTAAATAATTCTTTCAATAAAATTTAAAATTTTATTTATATGGAATTAGTCTTTACAGTCTAAGTCAATGCTCAGAATTAAATGCCCTTTTCGGGCCGATATCTAAGGCGACGCCTACGATCCCCCCACTACTGTTCGAGCTTCGAAGGCCGAGCCGCCGATCGCGCATGAAACGCTGTCTCAGGAGTGTCTATATAAAAAACATGCTGGGACCGTTCCTTCCGCTAAATCGTCACCAATGGCGTTGGTATGCGCTATCCCCCTCCTATCCAGCCTATCCCCTCCACATGCTGTTGCGTCTGGAATCTGGCAGCCTTGTATTGAGTAGTATTGTGAATACAATTGGCAATACATTATGCGTTTATACGAGTTCTTGGCTATTTGCAACGATGATAGTGCTTTCATCAAGTTTTTGATAGAAAAAATGTCTTTGCAGATGAAATAAATTGTCCGAAATGTGATTCAAAGGTGAAACTTACGCGAGATTTCGCTAATTTGGAATATCACTGCCATGCCACACATTATAAACAAATTCGCAAAAAAACGGCGCATTCTGTGGTGTAATTTTAAAGTGAGTGTTTTAAGTGGCACATGGTTTGCTCGTAGCCGGCTTTCAATAGTAACCGTTTGTCGTTTTATAAGTTATTTTCTTATGATGTGTCATCCTCGACAATATTTTTTCGAGCAAGAATTTGAAATGTCTGCACATACAGTTGTAGATTGGACTCATTTCTCTGTCATGAGGTACAATACTTATTTTATGACTACTTCATTGCTACTTTTTTATTTTCGTTTTATATTTATCACATGTTTCAGTTGTGTGTGTTGTGGCTTGATTGCATCAGTGAACCGATAGGTGGTCAAAATATTGTAGTCGAAATTGATGAATGCAAAATCGGAAAGCGTAAATACCATAAAGGACGCATAATTACTGGTCAGTGGATATTCGGTAGTATTGAAAAAAATACAAACCGTGTATTGATTGTACCTATTCAAGATCGATTAGCAGGTACATTATTAGATGTTATAAAGCAATGGATTAAATCGGGCACAACAATATCAGACTGCTGGAAAGCGTACAATTGCCTACAAAATGAAGGTTATCAACATTCTACTGTTAATCATAACTATAACTTTAAAATCCTGATACAGGTGCTTACACGCAAAATATAGAACGTGTGCGACGTGAAGTACGTGACAATATTCCACGATATGGTCGACGAAAATATTATATTGGCTATTTTGCTGAATTCTTATTTAAACGCAAATATCCATTTCTCGAACGCATTGATGCATTTTTTACAATTATTGCTGAAATGTATCCATCAACTATCTTAAATCAATAAAAATATAATGTATAAAACTACTTTATTTCTTAAACTTTATTTGTTAATAACCTTTTAATAAAAAATGAGCGCCGGCTAAAACCTTTTGAAGATCACTCAGAAGGGTGACCTTGACAACATATGTCAAGCTCAAGGTCATTGGAGCATTGTCCTCTAAAGTGTATAATTACCTTATAACATATAATATGTGTATAATAGATTATGTTTACGCGCGATAGAGTTTTTTCGGGCGTAAACTGACGTGCCGGGATGCGATGAGAGAGAGCGGGAGATCGTTGAAGAATAGGAATAATGCGAACGCCCGAGTGACAGAGAACGAAAGAGGAAAGAGAGAGAAAGATGGATAGAGTGAGACTGAGCGAGGGATAGCGCAGAAATAGGATAGTCGATCCAGGCTCGACCAAGACGAGTTGGAATAATTTGCCGATGTTTAAATAAATTGCAACGAGTCGATTTGTATCACAATCACTATTTTACTGTTGAAGTAACTGTCGTACAAATTATCAATTCACGTTTCTTTTGATCTGTTCACTCGTCAAGTCTTAGAATCAGTCAGAGAGAGATTCCGCTTCTCAGCTGTTTATATACAATCGTTCGCCGAATATTCTCGACATTTCCTTGAACCGAATTTTAGTCGTTACAATGCTTCGAGACGCTGACGATCCTTGTGTTGTCATGCAACCACAATATTTGTCGACCACGCTTTGTATTCGAGATTCGATCGCTCGGAAAACAGTAGGCTGTACAGAGACAAACTTGATTTCGGATAACGACCGTAGCGGGCAAAATAACGCGCGATAATAATTGATAATGTTACATATATATACAATGAGATTTCAGCTTAACTTTGAACTGTCGTTAACATACCGCCCGCCTCGGAACGCTAGTTTCGATAGGTAACTTATTGAAGAGAAAGAGATTTAGAAAGCGAGAACAAAGGAAAAATTAAAAAAAAAAAAAATTAAAATTATAATTCTAGGGACGCGAGGCGGATGATAAGGGAAATGCGAGTTTCTTGACAAAATTAAGTGAACGTTCGCATTTGTTCAATTTCGACAGGAAGTAGACAGAGCTTAACTATTGGACGCTTGTATTCAGTTGCGGCTGTTTTCACGGTTACAACTCGCACGATATTGTCTTGACCGGGGTGACATTTAATAATACGGCCTAATTCCCATTTACAGGGCGGTAATAGCGCATTTCGTAGAAGGACTAACTGTCCGAGTTTAACGATACTTGTATTCAATTTTTTCCATTTAACTCGTTGTTGCAACGAATTTACATAATCGGCTTGCCATAGCTTCCAAAATCTTTCGGTCAGTTGGCGCACTAATTGCCAACGCGATAGTCGATTTTCATTAAGATTTAACAGCGATGGTTCTGGAATGGCAGTGAGAGGCGCGTTTATTAAAAAGTGACCTGGGGTGAGTGGTTCGTAATCGTCGATAGAGTCAGTAAGCGAGGTAAGAGATCTGGAGTTTAGACATGCTTCAATGTTACACAAAAGAGTCGTAAATTCTTCGAACGTCATTGTATGAACTCCGATTACACGTCGCATGTGGTACTTAACGCTACGCACTCCGGCCTCCCACAGGCCTCCGAAATGAGGAGCGGACGGGGGTATGAAATGCCATGAAATGTTTTTAGTAGATGCGTTATTGAGAAAATGCGGATCTTTGACTGACGCTCGAAAAGCGGCGGTTAGCTCGCGATCAGCTCCGACAAATGTAGTTCCATTGTCGGAATATACGGATTCCGGAAGCCCGCGTCGAGCGCAGAATCGGGAAAACGCTCCTAGGAATGCAGGCGTGGAATAACCGTCAACGACTTCCAGATGGACAGCGCGAGTCGCCATGCACACAAAGATTGCGATATACGATTTACGCGACGCGATACCGCGACCGGACATTGAGCGGATTTGAATCGGGCCAGCGTAATCTAACCCGCAATGTAGAAACGCGCGCGTGGGAGGAGACACACGGACCGCCGGTAGGTTCCCCATAAGTTGCGAGGGTATCGCGGCCTTTTCGCGTGTACAAGCGATACACTGATGGATGACGGCCCTCACAAGGGTTCGACCGCGCACAATCCAAAAATTTTGTCTCAATGTCGAGATTGTTAGCTGCGTTCCGGCATGCATTGCTTGAAGATGGGCTTGTCGAATGATAAGCGTAACTAATGGATGTGATGCTAGAATAATAGGATGTTTTGCTTGCAGCGGGAGTTGAGCGTTGGATAACCGCCCGCCAACGCGAATTAATTTGTCCTTCCCGATAAGCGGGTTAAGAGAAAGAATTGAGCTTCTCGTAGAAATCGATGTTTGTTTTATAAGTGCCTCTTTCTCGCGCGGAAAGATTTGATCTTGAATGTGCCTTAACCAGAAGTCTCGGGCGACTTGACATTCGTCGGCGGAAAGGGCGGAAGGTGCTTCTTTGAAACTCGCGCGGTATTTATCGGGAAAGCGACTTCGTGAGACATATCTCATGATATACGCGGTCACGCGAATTAATTTCGACCACGACGAGTAGCGTGACGCTAGATCCCATGGTTCTGTAAGTTTGGCGTTATGCGTGTTTAGTCGATTATTTTGTTCGAGATAAATCCCGCCCGCTGGGAGAGCCACTTGAGCTGGCCACTCCGATTCGGGAAGGCGTAACCATACCGGGCCGTGCCACCATAAACTATGAGTTGCAAGCTCATTTCCCGGGATCCCGCGCGACGCGCAGTCCGCTGGATTATCGGTGGTGGAGATATGTCGCCATGAGGCTTCCGGGATGCGACCTTGAATGTCGGCCACGCGGTTGGATACGAATGTTTTCCATTTTGATGGATGTTGACGTACCCACGCGAGAACGACTGTCGAATCCGTCCAACAATGGCACGACGCGGTGGTTAAGTTTAATGATGTACGCACGAATTCTATTAACTTGCTCAATAATACCGCGGCTGCCAACTCTAAGCGTGGGATGCTTAAGGACTTAATAGGAGCGACTTTTGATTTACCGACGAGGAGCGTCACTTTAATTTCGCTCGAAAGAGATCGAACTCGCATGTAGACGCAAGCGGCGTACGCTGACGTGGACGCGTCGGCGAACCCGTGAAGATCGCACTGCACGGTATCGGAATCTCGATAAGTCCAGCGTTCGAGCTTGAGATCGTGCAACTCGACCAAGGACGACTGAATTGTTTTCCATTGATCTAACAATGGTGCCGGAAGTACTTCGTCCCAGTCGAGTTTGATCTGCCATAAATGCTGCAGGAAAATCTTGGCTGTGATTGTAACAGGAGTGCTCCAACCGAGAGGGTCGAACTGTTTTGCGACTGTAGAGAGGATAGATCGTTTTGTGTTAGATAGAGTATTAGGAAGAGACGCGCGAAAATGAAAATTGTCAAGGGCGGGATTCCAAGCGATCCCGAGAATTTTTAATTGTTCGTCGCTTTGCAACGTTTTGCTACATGCCAAGCCATGATTTTCTACAGCAATATCATCGAGCAGTTTAGCGGAGTTGCTCGACCACTTTCTCAGCTCGAATTTGCCGCGAGACAGTAACGCGCATACTTGATGGCGAGCTTGTCGTAGCAACGGGATGTCGTCGGCCCCGAATAAGACGTCGTCGACATATATATTATCTTGCAGTATTTGAGCAGCCATTGGAAATTCGGTCCCTTCGTCATTAATTAGTTGTTGAATTACGCGTAACGCCAGGAACGGAGCTGACGCTGTTCCGTATGTGACTGTCAACAATTGATATGCTTGGATCGTTTCGTCTTGAGCGCGCCATAATATGCATTGATAATCGAGATCTCGCGGATCAACTCGAATCTGTCGGTACATTTTCGCGATATCCGCGGAATATACATAACGATGCTGTCGCCAACGTAAAATAACCGCCGCTAAGTCTGTTTGCAATTTGGGGCCGACATGGAGGTGATCGTTGATCGATGTCGCGTTTGTCGTGCGGCTCGAGGCATTGAAGACGACTCTAAGATGAGTGGTGAGGCTATGTTCACGGATAACGGGGTGATGCGGGATATATACGCGCTGAGACTTTATTGCGTCGGTCGTCACTTTTTGCATATGTCCGAGCTTTTCGTACTCGTCCATAAATGCAGTGTATTCCGCTCTCAATGCAAGATCAGACTTGAATCGCCGATTTAGGCCCGTAATTAATCGCTTCGCATGATCGTATGACTCGCCGATTTCAATTGGAGGTCCGTTTTTAAAGGGAAGACGCACGCTATACCTCCCCTCGGGATTGCGAGAATGAGTAGAAAGAAAATGCGCTTCGCACTTTTGTTCTTCCGGAGTTAGAGTTTCTTACGCGGGATCTCTTCGATTTCCCAAAAGCGGCGAAGCTCTTGATCGAGCGACAGAGACGATGCGCAGTGCTGAACAGTGACGGTGTGACGCGACGAAGACGGAGGTGACGTGGGGCCGGACAGTACCCAGCCGAAAATAGTATTTTGCGCGATCGGTTGTCCGTTAATGCCTCGTCGAATTCCATCGAGTATTAATTCGGAGTATAAATCAGCGCCAATGAGTATGTCGATAGCCTCGGAGCTAAACGGATCGGGATCTGCTAACGCAAGATCGGCGAGATGCTCCCAAGTTATGTGTGAAACTTTAATCGCTGGAGAATATTTTGTGAGCGACGTTAAAATTGACGCGGTCGTTGTTATGATGGGATGCGATTTATTACAATGCGTTATTTGAATTTGCGCAGCCCAACGACAAGTTCCTGCGCTAACGCCTCCGACGGCTGAGATTGAGATCGGCATTTTAACGCGGTGTAATTTTAATGCTTGGCTGAGTCTCGTTGTGATGAACGTTATTTCCGATCCTTGATCGATTAATGCTCTAACTTCAAGAGTTCGACCTTCTGTTGAGCTGACTTTAACGTGAGCAGTCGCGAGAAGGACGGAAGATCGAGAAGGAACTTCTGTCGTTGAGCACAACGCAGTAATCGGCGCAGCGTCGGATTCTTCCGATTTCGGAGTCGAGATCGGCGAATTATTTTTCTCGATTGAAGATGAGCCCGAGTCATTATGTAGCATAGAATGGTGCTTCTTCTGACACGTTCGGCAAGAGTATTTACTTGGACATGATTGTATTGCGTGTCTAGAGCTTAGACAATTAATGCAGCGATTATGTTGTTTAATTATCTCTATTCTTTGACTCGGACTCTTCTTGACGAATTTCGGACATTTATTGATCAAATGAGATGCTTTGCATAACGGACAAATGACGTTAGGCATCGCAGATGCGGTAGTGCTCGTGACTTTCTGCGATCGCGCAGTTTTATTTACATTGACAGTGAGCTCCTCGAGAGCGCGAGCGCGTGACTCGAGAAATTTATCTAGTTCGTCGAATGTGGGAATCTTCGTGTCATCGCTACCCTTTAATTTCCATGTCTTTCGAGTAGCATGATCGAGATGTTGTGACACTTGATAAACTAATATGTTGTTTAACATATCGTCTGAGGATCGGCCTAAATTTTTTAACGATGCGACCGCACGATTCGCTTTGTCGCGTAATTCATTTAGTTCGATTGCATTTTCGCGAGACACACTGGGTAAATTATAAAGAGTTGAAATGTGAGCTTCGATTAGCCGTCGCTTATTCTCGTACCGCGAAGTGAGTGCTTTCCATGCTATTTCGAAATTATCAGCGGTAACCGAGATATGTTTAATCGAATCGAGAGCACGGCCGCTAAGACTCGACGCTAGGAAATGCATGCGTGCGAATGCCGTAATATCTTTATTCGCGATGAATAGCGAGGTGAATCGGTCGCGAAAACTTTCCCACTCCTCGTAGTTTCCCGAAAACGGTGGGATTTTTATAGGCGGTAAATGCTGTAGTGAGAACTGAGAAGTACATTCACCCAGATTAGAGATGCGGCTGGACGACTGAATGGGGTCTCCGGGTGGTTCGATCTCCTCGAGACAGTCGGCCATGTAGTCCAGAGTGGTCAGATAGATGTCCTCGTGTTTGTCGAACATCCTCTCGTTAAAGTATGCCACTGCATCACGCTTGTCCTCTGGGATGCTTTGCAGGAGCGCAGCGTGATATTGAATGCATTGCGCCCATGTCTCCTTTAACGATGTCACTCGCGATCGTATTTTTGCCGCGGTATAATTAAGCTTTCCGATTTTTTTAAAGTTTTCGAGCGACCGAGAGATTGAATGAAATAGTGATAATTGTTTTTGGCCAGGGTCGTTCATCTTTATTGTTTAAATGTCACTGCAGTCGTACGACACTCCGAATGCGATTCCGCAATATTCACCTTGTAATCCGGCTCGAAGGACCAGTTTTATGTTTACGCGCGATAGAGTTTTTTCGGGCGTAAACTGACGTGCCGGGATGCGATGAGAGAGAGCGGGAGATTGTTGAAGAATAGGAATAATGCGAACGCCCGAGTGACAGAGAACGAAAGAGGAAAGAGAGAGAAAGATGGATAGAGTGAGACTGAGCGAGGGATAGCGCAGAAATAGGATAGTCGATCCAGGCTCGACCAAGACGAGTTGGAATAATTTGCCGATGTTTAAATAAATTGCAACGAGTCGATTTGTATCACAATCACTATTTTACTGTTGAAGTAGCTGTCGTACAAATTATCAATTCACGTTTCTTTTGATCTGTTCACTCGTCAAGTCTTAGAATCAGTCAGAGAGAGATTCCGCTTCTCAGCTGTTTATATACAATCGTTCGCCGAATATTCTCGACATTTCCTTGAACCGAATTTTAGTCGTTACAATGCTTCGAGACGCTGACGATCCTTGTGTTGTCATGCAACCACAATATTTGTCGACCACGCTTTGTATTCGAGATTCGATCGCTCGGAAAACAGTAGGCTGTACAGAGACAAACTTGATTTCGGATAACGACCGTAGCGGGCAAAATAACGCGCGATAATAATTGATAATGTTACATATATATACAATGAGATTTCAGCTTAACTTTGAACTGTCGTTAACAGATTACATATATAATAAATTACATATAATATAATAGAATAAATAAATAAATTAATAAATTAATTACATATAATAAAAATTTTGATATTTAATTATTTATGAAAATAAAAATTATCTAGCAAAATTTTAATGACGATTTGGCGGAATGTACGATCCCAGCATATTTTTTTATATAGAGACTCCTGAGGCACGGCGTTACACGCGCGATCGGCGGCTCGGCCGTCAAGGCTCGAACGGTAGTGGTTGGATCGTAGGCGTCGCCTCAGATATCGGCCCGAAAAGGGCATCTAATTCCGAGCACTGGTCTAAGTAGTACAATAAACGGGCGATTTTCACTCTTTCGGACATTTATTTGTCCGAATCTGAACAATCGGTTCAATATCTGAATTCCCTGTATTGGGATCGTATCAGAAAAATTAAACTGATAGAAATAGTTATGACACTTTTAATCTTAATATCCGCTTTCTGCAAGCTTTATATAATTCTCATGACTAAAACTTAAATACGAGATAGATAGCGCATCGCGCGTTGCATAGCGGTAAACAAACGAACCAGCGACTACTGAATATTATTTTTGTAATGTTTCTGGAATGTTGCTATAACATTTCTTATGAAATATTATAGTTACATGTTCCTATAATGTCTCTACAATATTACACTGCAACTTGCAGGTTTGTAACATTGTTGCAATGTAATTGCAATGTTCTGTGCTGTATGGGTGTAGACTTCTCCTAGATCTCTCATTTTGAATTCCTGATAAAGTCGCTTCTTCGTTTCATCTTTCATTTGTCTGTTATTTGACAACAACAATCGATCGTCTATGTAGACTGCAACGATAGTCAAGGATTTGTCCTTCAATTTCACGTATACTGCTTGATCAGCTTTTTACCTTTCGAATCCGATCTTCAGCAAGGCTGCGTGTAATTTGCAGTTCCATGCATAGCTTCCCTGTTTCAAACCATAAATTGCCTTCTCAAGTTTGCAGACCTTCGTAGTTTGTCCCTTGTCAATAAACCCTTTCAGTTGCTTCATGTAGACTTCGTCCTTCAAGTCTCCCTGCAAGAAAGCTGTCGTCACATCGAAATGGTCCACATTCATATTTAATTTAATTGCTAGAGCCAATAACAATCTAATTGATTTGTACAGGAGAATATGTGTCCTCACTCACACACACACACACACACACACACACACACACACACACACACACGCACACGCACACGCACACGCACACACGCGCGCACGCACGCACGCGCGCACGCACGCGCACACACACACACACACACACACACACACAGTCGATTCCTTTTGTTTGTGCAAAACCTCTCGCGACAAATCTTGCTTTATGTCGCTCTACTTTACCTGACGCATTTTTCTTCGTCTTATAGACCCACTTACAGTCGAGCGCCTTTCTTTCTGGTGGAAGGTCTACCAGTCTTCATGTCTTATTTTCCATCAATGAATTGTATTCATCTTCCATAGCCTTCTGCCAGTGGTTTTTGTCAGCACTCCTTAATATTTCTTCTCGTGTTGTAGGATTTTTGAATGGTTTCTTGAACAATTTGTACGTTATGAAATCGTCCATTTTCCTGGTTTTGGTTTTCTCGATGACCTGCGCGGCGACACTGGCTTGTTCGCAGTTTGGGGATGAGTTTGTTCAGTCTTCGGTATGTATACTGACTCATTGCTTAGCGTCTCTACATCTGTATCATTGTGTTTGTCTGCTGAGTTCCATTCTTCAATTGATGCAGATATCGTTGATAGCTCGTCGAGGTCTTGAGCTTCTTCTTGTGCTTCCGCTTCCTGGACATTCTCTTCAAGCGTTTCGTCTTCGCTATTCATAATTGGAATCCTTCCTTCACGCGTTTCACTCTTCACGTTCTCTGTTTCGTTCTTAGATATGTTCTCAAAAAATATCACATCCCTTGCCTTGAAGATTTTCTTTGTGGATGTATCGAACAACCGATATCCCTTGCGTATCCGAGGAAAATGCACTCCTTTGATTTCTCGTCCCACTTCTTTCTGGATTGCTTGGGAACCATGTGCTAACGCGCGAGTTCCAAATACTCGCAGATGAGATAAACTTGGTTTTTTACTTGACCGTTCTTCTTCTGGCGTCTTATGTCCTATCGCTCTTGCCGGCGCGCGATTTATCAAGTACGTCGCCGTTGATACCGCTTTCGTTCAAAACGTCTTGTCTGGCTTAGCGTCTAATAGTAGACATTTCGCTTTGTCCACGATCGCGTTTGATTCATCCTCTCCGCACGGCCATTCTGTTGTGGACTGTGGGGAATGGTAGTCTGCCTAATCCCTGCATCCGTAAGGAACTTGCTGAATTCCATGTTGACATATTCTCGACCGTTGTCCGATTTGACTGTTTTTGTCTTGACATTTTTCTCATTCTCTACCATGTTTTTAAATTTTCTGAAACAATTCAAGACTTGAGATTTGTGTGCAAGAAAATAAGTCCTTACCTTCCGTGAATGGTCATCATCGTCATAAAATATGATGATCCTCCAATCGAGACTTCCTCTCCATAGACCTATATAAGTCAGTGTGTATCAGCTCTAATGGTGCCGATCCTCTCTTGGATGATCTTGAGAATAAATCTTTTCGATGTTTCTCTTTTATGCAGATCTCGCAGGGTTCTTCGCTTGGATCTGAGAAGCTTAATCCCTCTGCGTGTTTGTCCCTAAGCAGCTTTATGTTTGACCTACCTAAATGCCTAATCGACGATACCAGAGCTCAGCTGATTCCTGCGACTTTTCCGTACAGCAGGCCATCGATGAGTGGACGTCCAAGCTGTAGAGATCGTTGACCCTTGAGCCCGTTGCTACAATTTTATCGTCAGCATCTAAAATTTCGCATTTTATTTTAGTAAATACAATAGTTAAGTTTTTTGCTGTCATTTGACCGACCGACAAGTTTGCCTCCGCATTTGGTACGTAGCTAACATCTTTTACTTGTACTTGTTGCAAATTGTCCATTACTTTAATGTTTAGATTAATATCACCTGTACCGTCTATTGCCAGTTTCGAGTCATCTACGAGAGAAATATACGATTCCTCACATTTATTCAATTTTCGAAACAATCACTTTTGATTCGAAGTATGATTAGATGCGCCGGAGTCGATAATCCAGTTTCCTTTTGAGATGAGTCCCGCATGCAAGGCTTTGAGGTCGCTCTGTTTTTTCGATGACAAATTATTTTTCGTATCCTTATTTTTCTTGCGCTTCGAACATTGATATGTCATATGGCCTAAACCGTTACATGTAAAGCACTTGACTTTCCCTATCTTGTGTTTGTTTTTCATTCTTTCCGTAGAATGCTGTCTCATTGTTTTCGTCCTTGAACTCTTCGCTCGTCACACCTATCTCTTGTAGCAACTTCGTTTTTATAGCATCACCTGTGATATTCGTGCTAGAATTTTCAAATCCCATAATCATTGACTTATATTGGTCCGGAAGTCCCGCTAACAATAATGTGCCTATCTATTCGTCTTTGACCTCCATGCCGATTCTAGTGAGCTGATGGGCAGTTGTAATTATTCTGTTCATGTAGTGTTCCACAGACTTGCAGCTATCGAATCGCGTTGTCACTAATTTTCGAAGTAATGTTACTCTACGCGTAAGACCCGAATCGTCGAATGCCTCACTCAGCTTCTTCCACGCGGTTGCAGCATTCGTTGACGACTGGACGTGAACATAATTAATAGGATCAATCGCTAATATAAATTTTGCTTTAGCCCGCGCTATTTTCCTCGCGTCGTTTTCGGTCCCCTGTACACAATCCCACAGATCTTCTATTTCGAGATAGCTTTGCATGGCTATCTTCCATGTGCTGTAATTCTAACGGCCCTTTAGTCTTTCAATTGGAGGCAAAGCACCGGAAGAACTTGATGCCTGCGCCATTTTTGTCTCTTTGCTTCACCTCGCCCGGTATATACACCTCGATTAATCAAAAGAATGGTCCACGTTTCCGCAAAAATTCACGCTTGCGAACAACTTAAACAATGATCCATGCTTCCGCAAAAATTCACGCTCGCGGATAACTTCACTCGAAAGTTTTTGATGCGCGATCAGCACAATTACACAGCGACCACGTGCACACTTCTCGCGTGTGCGTTGTTCGCGATAATTTCGCGATCCCAAGAAGAAGTTTTCTTCTAACCGTTATTTAATTTTTATTCTGAGTCTATACTGGGCCCATAACCTGTTGCAAGTTATTTTAACGCAATGGAAGACTCTGCTTTTTAGTAATGCATGACTTTATTATATTACTTACAAGGCGAGGAGATGCGCACACAAGAGAGTGTATTACAAAAGGCGCGTACATATATAGGCGACTAGCCACGAAGAACAAAAATCTAGAGCTAGAATTATAACTCGCCCACATTAGAGCGTGACGGCTAACCAGTGTCGCCAGAAACGGGTCGCAAGCAACACGCAACCGTAGTGGGGAGAATGACGCACACA
This sequence comes from Lasius platythorax, assembly GCA_963971435.1. Taxonomy (NCBI): domain Eukaryota; kingdom Metazoa; phylum Arthropoda; class Insecta; order Hymenoptera; family Formicidae; genus Lasius; species Lasius platythorax. The sequence goes on along the minus strand of OZ020548.1, from coordinate 6,034,748 downwards.
AGCGAAAACCGCGTACGTGTGAGCTCGGCGTTTCGGCTAGCTTCGGATAGCAGAAGAGAACAGATATACTGTTTTCTGTCTCCTTCTCTACCGAGCCGACTACGAAGGCGACGAGCGATGCGGCGATGTTATGTTGCTCGATTCTTAATACGCGTGACAGCGTTAAATGTCTTCTTACAGCCTTCTTGTGTTATAAATAAAATGTTTTTTTTCAGAACCTTCAAACATTATGTATTAAATGGCTTTTTACAGCCTTTTGATATAATTTTACCCAAATATTTTTTAACTTTAAGGAAATATTTATTAAAATGTAGGTACTTATTATTTAAAAAGAAATTAAATTTTTTATTTTTAAAAGACATTTTAATTAAGAGTATTAAATATTTTATAAAAACATTATTTAAATGCATGAAACAAAATTCAATGTGTGATATAAATATTTACTCTCTCTTCTCTCTCTCTCTCTCTCTCTCTCTCTCTCTCTCTCTCTCTCTCTCTCTCTCTCGTAAAATAATAGTGTTTTTCCACACCACCCAAGAGGTATCACCAATGGCGCGTTAGGTTTTTTAAAGTGGACCTTCGCCTGGAGCCCTATTATACCACATTATAATATTATATTAGATTTAAGGACGAGGAGAAAAATGTAGGGTATAAATGTCTTTTACAGACAAGATATTTTTTACACACTTGTCTTTTACAAGTGTGATGTCTTTTACAGACAAGATATTTTTTACACACTTGTCTTTTACAAGTGTGATGTCTTTTACAGACAAGATATTTTTTACACACTTGTCTTTTACAAGTGTGATGTCTTTTACAGACAAGATATTTTTTACACACTTGTCTTTTACAAGTGTGATGTCTTTTACAGACAAGATATTTTTTACACACTTGTCTTTTACAAGTGTGATGTCTTTTACAGACAAGATATTTTTTACACGCTTGTCTTTTACAAGTGTGATGTCTTTTACAGACAAGATATTTTTTACACACTTGTCTTTTACAAGTGTGATGTCTTTTACAGACAAGATATTTTTTACACGCTTGTCTTTTACAAGTGTGATGTCTTTTACAGACAAGATATTTTTTTTATTTTATTTTGGACATTATTATTGTACATTAGCTGATGATGTACTTGCAATGGCATTATCAGCTGCATGTAATGTTAAGCTTCTCTTTTTCTTAGGAGTAATGGAATATAATTTTTCCGATGACATGAGAGACAAATGCTTTTCATTAATCTCCATGTATAGAATACTTTCTTTTCTTGCTTTTAACGCTGATTTTAATACGCAACTAGCGTTTATAGACGCGGACGAAAGTTTATTTCGTTTTTTTGTTTTTAAATCAGTTAACAAAGAAAATATTCTTTCTGGGTCGGCATTTGAATTTGGAAGTGATCTAACAGCATTCAAAAGAGACTTCATATTGGGATACTTATGTTTTAAAATGTTTTTCCACATCTCATCAAAGTTTAATTTTAAAAGATGTTCTTTTTCTGCTATTGTAAAATCCAGATGTAAAGTATGCCACTCTTTTTTTCGTCAAAACCACCGAGGGTCTGAGCGACAAAAGAAACATCATTAAATGATGTTTCTCTGTCAATATTACATAATGCTACGTTGGAATGAAAAACTTTTAATTTCGATAAAAATTTATCTTTAATGGGCAGTCTTTTACTAATTTCCTCGGCGGCAGTTACGTAAAATTGCAGACAATTTTCTCGAATATTTTCAATTATGTCCGCATGCTCTTCTTTCAATTCCTCGAGATATTCTTCACATTCAAAACCAAGGTTAATATCATTTAAAGATTTTTGATTATCTTTTTCAGAAAACTGAATATTATCACATACATTTTTTAGAAGCTCTGGTTTCAAAAAATGTTTTGAGATTATTATTAAAAATTCTAATGATTTTGGCTGTAACAAATAAACTCTTGTTTCCTGAGCTTGAAAAAATGCATTGTAAGAATTAAAAAAATTTAAAGTATGCTTTAAAAATAACAAATATGCTTTAACATCAGGATTTTGCATTAAAGATAATAAATGTTCTCCTGATTTTGATTTTTCATCAACAACCATTTCGGTCAAAAAAAGCTTGATAGTATCCCAGTACTCAAGAAGTCTTTCAACACATGAATGGTGAGAGAGCCACCGTGTATCGGACAACTTTAAAATTTTACGGTTTGTTTCCTGAAAACATTCGCTAAATTCTTGATAAATAGCAGTACGCTTGGGACTACCGTTAATATAATTCGCGATCTTTTTTACAAACTCTTCGCAATATTCTGGTATTTTAGCACATGCCGCATGTGCAGCCAATGCAGCAGAATGGCATGGACATGCAAATGTTAATACATTTTTACAAAGTTCTTCTAACTTTTTTTTGAATGATAGATGTTTTCCTATCATGACAGACGCATTGTCGCATGATAAGGCAATGATATTTAAAAATGGAATTTTTAATTTCCACATTTCACATTTGAATGCATTAAATAATTGTTCCGCGCTGCTATTTCTCGCATCAATATTAATTAATTTAACTAATTGCGTGCGAATGTCTAATGTCTCAGGATCAACAAACCGAACAAAAAACGTCATCCATTTTTCATTACAAATATCAGACGTTTCGTCAATAAAAATGGAAAATTTGGTATTTTGAATGCTGTTGACCACACGATCCGTTTCTACCGGACACAATACATTCGAAATTATATTTTTACATTTTGTCCGACCCATATTCATACTTCTTAACACGGTAGGATCTCTTCCTATTAGTTGAAAAAAACTGAGAATATCTCTTGCCGTTTGATGTGAAATATTCTTATCAGCGATTAACGCGGCATACCGAATTTCTGCTGATTTCTTTCGCTCTTCAAACGACAAAAGTGATTCGTCCGTTATGTTAATATTTTCGTCCGTATTCTTTGTTGCTGTTTTATTTTTTTCAAACATTATGTGTGCCTTAGATTCTGCGTGACGATAAATTTGCGATAAACCACCAACCATTGATTTATCACAAAATGAGCAAAAAAATGAATTTATGTCATTTGATACTTCGCGTAGCCATGGTTTAAATAATTCAATATCTAACCATTGTTGTCTAAATGTTTTTTTATTTGAACCTTTGTCTTCATTTGATAATAATGATGTGCTTTCTTCTATATTATTTTTGTGACACGCAGAATCCGCATGTCTTAAGACATGTGTGTTGCACGAAATATTTTTATTGCAAATGATACAATGGTAAAGGCTATCATCAAATGATACTTTGCGTATCCAAGATTTTAATCGATCATCACTAAGCCAAGCTTCTGAAAAGCTTCGCTTAGGTTTTTTTCTTAATTCATCACACATTATGTTCAACAGAAAATAGAAACAAAGAATTTAAGAGAATTAATAAATGAAAATAAAAAAGATGAATATTTTTAGAACTGTGTGAAATATACAGAACAATCAAGACTTACAATCGGAATTGCTCGAATTTCTTCAACACCAAAATTTCACAAGGCACATATAAAGAGATACGTTAACTCTCAAGGTGACAAGCTTATCTGACAGAAGAAACAAATGCTGAGAAACAAGTGCCGAAAAACAAGTGCCGAAAAACAAATAAAGGCACTGTGAAACAAATAAAAACAAATACCGAGTACTTCGCTGACTCAGTTAGCTGTAAAACATCGGTGCGACAGAACGATAATGTCTCGTAAGTAGTAAATTAAATCATTATTATTTGTATTAATAGGCAAGTATTAAGAAAGTTATAAATAAGCTTCAGTTTCTTTCTTCTCTCTCTCTCTCTCTCTCTCTCTCTCTCTCTCTCCCCCCCTCCCTCCCTTCCTTCCTCCCTCTCTCTCCCTCTCTCTCTCTTCTGCTAGTATGCAATAACATATCAACATAATATATATTTTATTTTTGCAGAACAAATGGAAGAGGTGGATAAAATGGTGGATAAAAATTCGTCCGTTGAACAGTTGCGGCAACAATTGTTGCAGCAGCAACAGCAACTGCAGCAACAGCAGCAGCAACTGCAATACTTGCTGCAGCAGCAGCAGCAGCAGCCGCCGCAAAACAATAAAAATGGTAAATTATTTATTTTTTATTATTAACTCTCCTATTAATTTATATGCATATTTTAATTTATTACTTATTGATGTATGTTTATTTTTCAAAGAAAAAAAAAGAGGAGGCGGCCGAGCGCGTGCTCGTTGGTACGCCCAACGAGGCAGAAGAGGAGGCCGGGCCGGTAGAGGCGGCCCTGGAAGCGGCCGAGGCGGCCGAAGAGAAAATATGCGGGGCCGCAATACAATCATCAGAAATATATATATAAATTTTTAAAAATATAAAAAATAAAAATAAATAATTTCTGAGTTAATTATTTATACCCTACATTTTTCTCCTCGTCCATAAATCTAATATAATATTATAATGTGGTATAATAGGGCTCCAGGCGAAGGTCCACTGTAAAAAACCTAACGCGCCATTGGTGATACCTCTTGGGTGGTGTGGAAAAACACTATTATTTTACGAGAGAGAGAGAGAGAGAGAGAGAGAGAGAGAGAGAGAGAGAGAGAGAGAGAGAGAGAGAGAGAGAGAGAGAGAGAGAGAGTAAATATTTATATCACACATTGAATTTTGTTTCATGCATTTAAATAATGTTTTTATAAAATATTTAATACTCTTAATTAAAATGTCTTTTAAAAATAAAAAATTTAATTTCTTTTTAAATAATAAGTACCTACATTTTAATAAATATTTCCTTAAAGTTAAAAAATATTTGGGTAAAATTATATCAAAAGGCTGTAAAAAGCCATTTAATACATAATGTTTGAAGGTTCTGAAAAAAAACATTTTATTTATAACACAAGAAGGCTGTAAGAAGACATTTAACGCTGTCACGCGTATTAAGAATCGAGCAACATAACATCGCCGCATCGCTCGTCGCCTTCGTAGTCGGCTCGGTAGAGAAGGAGACAGAAAACAGTATATCTGTTCTCTTCTGCTATCCGAAGCTAGCCGAAACGCCGAGCTCACACGTACGCGGTTTTCGCTTGTGTGCGTCATTCTCCCCACTACGGTTGCGTGTTGCTTGCGACCCGTTTCTGGCGACACTGCGGCTAACAGTGCCAACATATCAAAATGAACTAAACGATTCGAACTCGAGATCACATGTTGCTTATATTGTTAACATATACAATATAAGATGTTTGATACATTTTGATGAAAAATAAATATTACAATGAAAACTTTATTAAAAAGTATAAAATTTTTTGGGATTCATCAAGAGACATAGTAATGTCTCGCGCCAAATACCGCGCAGCAGCAGCAAAGCACTCCGTGTATCTTTACGCGAGCCGGCTAGTTGAGAGTACTCGAGATTATCAGACCTCAATAACCGCTGAAATGATTGAGTTCTTACTAGGTTTAATCGATAGCTTGGGTTTAAATTATATAAGGAAAGTGTCTTTATTTTCACTCTACAAATTCTATAAGCAGAGTTATTACGACGCAAAGTCGGAATGTGGAAATTTTCATTTAAGAAACGTCACCGTGGTCACCGTGGTCACCGTAGTCACTGTCATCGCTACACGTAAACTACACGTACATACACAACACATGCATAGATATATAGTAGTATCGCGCTACACATATATGCACGTACACAAACATGCATTAGATAGCAATGTATGCATCTTGTACGGTTGACTTGTTTGACGAAAGATCGCGCTAGCAGCGCTCTGCGACATTGGCGGAATGCGTTATAGCGACACGTGCGCGGTTAACCTCACTTCCAAGTCGAATAAAGAAAAAACAGTGTTAAGTGTTAGGTATATATGCTCATGGTATTTAGTAATCACAATGTGTGTGTGTGTGTGTGTGAGCCGTTTATCAAGATTTAAGGGTTTATTAAAGGGTTTACATTTCAATTTTATTTTTTTACAGTGCCGCAAAACAATGTTTAGAAAAACTTTAAATTGTATTTTTATACGGGTACGTACATCTACAGGTATTAGAGCGACTGACTTTTATGAGCACTACTTTATGTCCAATACAACTGATTACAGAATTTCCGAATTTTGACAGTATTAGAGAATAAAAAGTTACGTATTAATTTTTTTAATATTACCGGAATGTATGAAATTACTCCCACTTTATATTAATTGTTTTTAAATCAATTTGTTTATTTATTATAAAGTTTATGTTTATTAGGAGCTGATATGACGATTTCTGATATAATAATTGTTACATATTATTTATAGAAAATATTATCAATATGTTCTTATGGCTGGGTATGGTGCTTCCATCCCAATGGGTACAGAGTGTCTTTGGCATGCCTTCGGTGGTGGAAGTTGATACAGATCGTGCTACATTCCTAGTATTAGACACTCCTTTAAATAATAGTATCACGAATATTATGAATTTAATACATGCTGAAAGGCATTGTTGTATGAGAGTAAGCCATTTGATAAAACTGATATGGTTAGCCAGTATAGATTGCGACAAGGTAATCAATTGCAATGCAATAGTACATTATAAATAAAATGTGATCATAAGCATATAGAATATTTTTAAATAAAATGGATTATGCGTAGCGTAAATTACTTTTAAAATAAAATGTTTATTTATCTTGTAAATAAGAGATAAGATTGTAAAAATATTCTATATGTTTATAATAAGATGTGTGTGTATGTGTGTGTGTGTGTGTGTGTGTGTACTGTAACAATTTCTTTTGTTTTAAACTTTTAACTTTTAACCCAAAAAGAATTACAAGCCCTCACCGGTTTGATAAAAATACAAGTGCATAATTAAAAGTTTAAATCTTAAGAATTTATTATAGTATACACACACACACACATCTTATTATAAACGTATAGAATATATTTATATCTTTCTCTCATTTATAACAAAAATATATTATAGATTCTCTTATTTAGAAAATAAATAAGACATCTCATTTTAAAAGTAGTTTACACTATGCATGAAAGAACAAAATATCACATTTTATTTAAACATATTCTATATGTTTATGATAAGATACACATACAATTCTTTTAATTTTTTTGACTAATGCATTTGTATTTTTATTAATCTAGTGCGGACTATCCTGAAAAGGACTCCCAGCACCCACTGGGTTAATAAAAAAATAAAAGTGCAAACATTCACCTGGTGCGAACTATCCCAAAAAGGACTCCCAGCACCCACTGGGTTAATAAAAATCTAAAGTTTTATTATTTCATTTAACACACACACACACACACGCACGCACGCACGCACAGACACACACACTGCTTTTTCAAAATTATAATAAACATTACATTAATAACTGCATTAACTTAACGTATACATACGAAGTACGTTAATATTATTAGGATGTTGGTCAGTTTAGCAGCGCCATATTCTTTTAACTAAATTTTTTTTTATCTATTGATTTTGTATTTTATGATTTTATCATTAGTTTGAATGCACTCTACTTTAAGGTTTAAATGTTTATAACTTTTGATATAAACATTTTTCTATCAAACGACTGCTTTCGCCCGGCAAGCGAAAGACGCAGGTTCGATTCCTGCTTCAGCGACTTTTCGGACCTATATTTTTCTCGCCTATTTATCCACGGGATTGTTGTGGGATGATCAAGGGATTCTTGTGATCTCAAACCAAGAGATACGTCTCCCTGAAAAAATATCCTTCAAACTTCGCCCGTTTAATTTATTTGCTAGTATTGGTCGAGTGGTATAAATGTCTTTAAACATGAGCTGTACGCGCGACTGCTGAATAGCGCTGCATCATAGTAGTCGTTGCATCGTGGCAGCCTACTGTTTGCTGTTTGCCGTTTTTCGTTTCGTTTTTTGAATTCTTTACTCACGGGTACTGTGTCTACTCTAATCTGCATTAATTACCTAACCTCTATATAATATTAAAATGTTTAAAATTTCTTTTCTATTTTGTATATGAGAGCACATCTTGTAATCAAGTTTAAATTGTATCAATTTCAAAATTTTGTATTTCAAACTTTAGTGCGCTTGAGGGGACTCTGTCCCAGAGCGCTCAAATAAATATACGCTCTCTCTCTCTCTCTCTCTCTCTCTCTCTCTCTCTCTCTCTCTCTCTCTCTCTCTCTCTCTCTCTCTCTCTCTATCTCTCTCTCTTATTCTCTTTCATTATTTTAAGTTTAACGATTTTATACATATATACATATGTATAAAAACTTTAACCTTGTCAGAAATTCGCTAAAAATAAAAATATAATATACATATGTATAATTTCATACATATATACATATGTATAAAAACTTTAACTTTGTCAGAAATTCGCTAAAAATAAAAATAAAAAGATTAAGATATTTTCTCTTCTTTATAGATGGAACGAACTTAAATTTACAACTCGAAAATCCTGGGTTCATTCTCTACATCGATTGGGTAGCAAGAAATCTTTATTGGATGGAAAGGAGGAAATATAAAAAAATTATGAAACTAGACTTAACATTGTTACAAATGGGCATAGTCAAATACGATAATATCCTAAAGATAAATTTTTTTAGTGAATCATTAAATGTACTGCCGTCTATAGGATACATTAAAGAGTGACCGCAAAAATAGCCTCTTTTTTCACCCTTGAATGTAGACTTCTACTTGGTACTAAATGATAGTCTATAATGAGTCATGAATCCTCAGAAAGTTTCAGATTGAGCCGGCTTTTTATTTTCAAGATATGGAGGGTCAAAGTTGTTGATTTTACCAACTTGCGTATTCGCTGTTTTAAAACGTTGAAATGGAAACTTACATAATAATAGGTTAAAAAAACGTATTCGTTCGCTGTTATGTGATTATTTACAGGTATACGCGAATATATGTTAGTATAAATGTGATTAGAGTGAGTTGAATATCGGACGCGTCTTATTTAAATAAGAACCTAGCTTACACTTACATAAAAGTTTCTGAAAATGAAACGGTTTTAAATGATTATGAAGTGATATGCAGAAAAATGAAATGATCCTGCAAAAAAATTGAAAAAAAATGTTCCGACAAAATGGGTTCCGAATGAGTGCACAAATTAATGTAACCGTATATCTTTTTTACATTTATACCAACGTATATTCGCGTATACCTGTAAATAATCACATAACAGCAAACGAATACGTTTTTTGAATCTATTATTATGTAAGTTTCCATTTCAACGTTTTAAAACAGCGAATACGCAAATTAGTGAAATCAACAACTTTGACCCTCCATATCTTGAAGATAAAAAGCCGGCTCAATCTGAAACTTTCTGAGGATTCATGACTCATTATAGACTATCATTTAGTACCAAGTAAAAGTCTAAATTCAAGGGTGAAAGAAGAGGCTATTTTTGGCCTGTTTTTGCGGTCACTCTTTCATTCATCTAAAAAAATTTACAACTTTGTTTCTATTAATTAAAGATTTATGTTGTTTTATAATTTTACAATAATTTGATATTTTAATATTAAATTATTGTACAATTATAAAACAACACAATAAATTTAATATTTTTTTTATTAAAGATCATAAGTTATGAAATCATAAAATGATATAGAATTAAAATAGTGAAGAATTTAAACAATTACATATTAGTTTTTGACATACAGATATAATAATGTTTTATAATTAAAGAATATCCATATTTTTTAGATGTCTTTATTGGGTCCAATCCAACTCGGAAAAAGAATACATGATAATGCAATCGAATTTCGATGGGAAAAATATGAAACCTTTTTTGAGAAACAAAGACAATAAATGCTTCTATCCATACAGATTATTAGAATCAGATTCCTTAATGCGGATTGACAACACAAATATTGACAAGCCGCTAATATACTGGACATCGAAAGATCGCTTATTCGCAGCGGACATTTATGGTTGTAAATGTAACCTGATTTTAAGCGCTGGAAATAAAACAAATTTCGATTATTTAACACTTGACAAGATAAACATTTACTTGTACAGTGGATACGAACAACAAATCTATATTTAAAAAAAAAGGATGCTCTTCTCAAAGGCAAAGAAAACGCATTTAAATATACAAAAAGAATACGTATCTTTTTAACTGAAGTCTTATCTCTTGATAAATCAATACAATCATATCCCCCGACGATATGTCTGATACCTAAAATAAAAGATTATCGTGTTGAAGAAGTGTTGATAACTGACGACAGTTTCATCGTAAGTTTTCCGGAGCCGATTTCCAATAGCGGATGTGAAAAGTACAACTTAGCCACCACTATATATACCATTTGCGTGAGCTATTTGTCATGTTTGAACAACGACCTTAACAAGTTAGAGGAATTTAAAGTACAGACGTACGAACGGCATTACGAATTCCAGAATTTAACGCCGTTCACAGAGTACACGCTGAAGCTGGCACTAAGCAATTTTTATGTCGACAAGTTATCAATGGGCTTGCAATTCGGCGCGGATGTAAAATTGACAATTACGGGCAAGCTCAACGTGCCGGAAGACGTGACGGTTCAAGTTCTAACGCCCACTCTGGCGACAGTGTATTGGATGCCACTCAAGAAACTAAACTGCCTGTCAGTAAACTACGAGGTGCATTGGGAGTTGATATTGGATGTTCTTCTTCCAAATAGCACGCGAAAAATAACTTCTCAATACGAAATAATCAATCAGCTTGAACGCAGGACAGACGGAAAGTTTTTCACGACAATCCTGTCGCTGTTGCCAGGACAGAAATACTTGATATACGTGCGTGTGTATCCAACCAACTTCAGCAATTTTTTCACTGATAGTTTAAGCAAAAGCATCTAATGTATTCGAAACCGAATAATTTAAATTTGAGCGGGGTCAGTACAAACGGTATGAATATCTCGTGGATTCCTAGCGCCAATCTAACAATCCGTTACATATTGGAATACAAAAATGATAGAATGCACAATTGGCAAATCGAGAATAACACTGAGATGAATAATGACAAAGTAATATATTATATAAAAAATTTACTACCGCGAACTCTATACAAATTCCGTTTGCGCCTGAGATATCCCGAGTACATGGAAGACTTTATATGGCCGCCTGATGAAAGATTTACTTTTGAAACGCTTGGTAAGCAAATGAAGACATTATGAAATCATGTGTTTACTTAAAGAATGTTTAAAAACAAATTTTGAATAGAAATTAAATAATAAAGTTATAAGTAAAAGTATGTATTAGAATATAACGAAGAAATTTAAATTGTACTTTTATGTCTAACGAAGGTGATGTTCCGAACGCTCCTGTTATATCTACTGTAACAGAATCCATCGAAATATCAGCTATGCAATATTACCTACCATTAATATTAAGCCTTGTCGTGACTGTTGTAATCTATGTTTGCTACTTTTACTATTGTAAGTATATATGATATAAATTTCGGATTTTGATTGCAAATTATTTTAAATTTTATATATAAAGGGAATTTCTGAAAAGTTAATTTACTTGTTGAAAATGATATAACTTTTGCAATGCATAATATTAGATAAGTATATTATAACATTATCTATCAGCATACCGACGACGCAAAGAAAGTAACGAACAAGTTCTGTCTCCGATCATCGAATTAGCAACTTTATATGAAATACCTTACGGGAACGTTCAACTCAACGCTCTGTACGCTTCTAAGTCGCAATATAATCCGGACGGATTTGCATTGAACAGAATCAAAGAAAAGCAAATTACTCTAGCAAAGCTTCTAGGCAGCGGCAAATTCGGAAAGGTAAGAACTGATTTCTTATTACTTAAATATATCCTCGAAGACATTCCTCAATTTTTTAATCAAAAGATTTTGAGATAAAAACATTTCTTAATAAAAATATTGGCAAAAATCAAAATTTTTCAGTAAAAGTTAAATAATATAAACATTTTTGAAATGCATTTGATTAATTTATGTTACTTATGAAATATTTTGCAGGTATTTCAAGGAACCGTCGAGAATTTAGAAGAATCAGGCACAACGCCTGTCGCCATAAAAATGCTACGAAAAAATGCTTCCCTATGAGAGAAAAAGGAATTTTTACAAGAGGCCAAGCTTATGAGCCACTTTACCACTTAGCCAAAAACGTGCTAAGATTATTAGGCATCTGTTTAGACGCGGATTCACTATTGCTCATATTAGAATTAATGGAAGCTGGTGACTTACTGACATATTTGAGAGAGAGTCGGACATTGCAACCATCAGATTCGCACGCTTTGCGTCTACAAGACTTGTTCGCCATGTGTGAAGATGTTGCACGAGGTTGCTGCTACTTAGAAAAACTGCACTTTGTGCATAGAGATCTCGTGTGTCGAAATTGTTTAATATCCGCGAGAAATCGCGAAAACCGTATTGTGAAGATCGGCGACTTCGGACTAGCTAGAGATATTTACAAGGATGACTATTACCGCATGGTAAATACAATTATTTGATAGAGATAAAACTTTTTTTTCTATTTTTGCATTTTAATAATATTGTGCATTTATAAGCTGATTAGAATGTAAAAAAAAATAAATTATTTTTATTTGTATATATGTATATATACAGGGTATCCCATAATTTGCACACCACCCGTAACAGTCAGGTAGAGCGGGTTAAATCGAATAGAAAAGTCATCTACCGTTTTGCTATTTTCGCAATAATTAACGAGAAATTAATTTAAAAAAATCGGCCAATCCGCGCAAGTAGAAGTGCATAGAGACATACAGAGGTGAATCGATCATAATTCTTTTTATATGCATATCATTGGATGGAGCAAAATTTTTGCAAATCGATATAATATCGATTAAAAAATATTGCAAAAATGTTGCTTCTGCTTTTGCTTATATTTTATAATACATTTAATATTATCTTAAATCATTTGTTTAACTAATAAGCACAAGGACTCATGTGTTGCGAGACTTGTATGTGTGCGCGAGTCTGATCTTCGTCGAGTTTTGCTTTAGATGGAATACGATCGTCGTGTATCGTCGAAAAATGACTCAGCATACAAATCTAATTAAGCTTGAGAGATTGTCGGTTTACGAGTATATTTTTACTGAAAGTTATGGAGTGCGCATATTTCTCTCTCTCTCTCTCTCTCTCTCTCTCTCTCTCTCTCTCTCTCTCTCTCTCTCTCTCTCCAATTATTAGTAAAATGCATTTTCTTTGTCTTAGCTCCCGCCTTCTGGACAGATGGATTTTCTCGGAAGCACAACCAACCGTACCTCCTAATATTTAACGGCCAATGATGCTTCAAATGATGTCATAGAATCTTTGACATAATTGTTTTTTTGACCGAGCGATTTTTGATAGCTTCTGTCGACACTTGTAATCGATTTTATCGTCGTTTGTCGAGCCATCGATAGCTTCTATATAGCTAAAAATAATGATAATCTTTTTAATCATTTTTTTTACACTATCACCAATAATCTTCGTCTAATTTCTTCGTCTAATCGAAAAAAATTATACCGCTAATTTTCTCACTTAACGACCGCTCGATCCAGATCGAGCATACCCGCAAGTCAGTGATCTAGAGGAATACGACACAGAAAAAAATGGAGGAGAGAAGCAGGGTTAAAGATAGACATTTTACGAAAACTTTATTCCCGTTATAATTCATATAATATGTTGTATATCTATGAAAGGTCATTTTTATGTACGCTTTATGTTTGTGTGATTTAAATTATCTTTTTTTTGTATGCCTAAAACATTTGCATTCTTTTATAGCATTTTTTTATAGTTTTTTTTCATTCCCGATTTTGTAAGATAACAAGTGGATCGAATAAAAATTGTTTAGTTGATCCTAATCGAGTGTGTTCTTAATGTATTATCTATGCCATTTTTTTATCCCAATTTCTTTAAGTAAGAATTTCATAGCGAAATTACATAATATGACATTGGGTCAGGATTAGAGATTGAATTAGATATAGAGTATAATAAACAGGAAAAGAAATGTATAAAAAGAAAAACATATTTTGTAGTCGTGCAAATGTTCTATAAAGATGTTTAAGATAAGCTTAACTTTTCTAAAACATCTGCATAATTTAGCTGCATAACTTTAACACATTATTGCTATTAGATACATATATAGATACATATATTAGAGAGATAGTTTCACATTTTTATATTCAGATATTCCATAAGACAAAATATGTATATATTACGAAATATACATTACAAAAACACAAATATTGTTATATACAATATATTTAATTTGTTTTCTCTATAATGTATTGAATATGTACGATTGATGCGTTTATACAATATTTCAATTTTGTTTATGTAAGTTAAGAATTTACTACGCACGAATTTTACATAACTTCAAACTACTTTACGTGTATTAAACTTTTTTCTAGATTTTGTTAGTTTTTGGTATTACACTTTCTTGCATTTAAAATAAAAAAAATATTTATATTTACAATCTTTATACAGAGAAAATAAAAAAGTACAGAAGCTATATTTAAAATTATATGCAACCTCATATTATAGACAATTCTTAAAAAGGAGATAATAATTCTTAAAATAATTTTTTGATGCATGCAACTCTAAATTGTCTAATGCTTAAACTAAAGAATGCGATAAATATTGTTCCGATGTAGTTAATGCAATATATAATTATAATTATAATTGGCAAGTTGAATTTGCTTATAGTCTATATTGATATATTTGCCTATATTCGATCAATGTTTGATAGTTTCAATCTCTAAATAGTAGCATTGCAAGATAGATTTACCGATACTGTAAATGTATTGTAATAAGATAAGTAAGTTTACTTCTTCGAAAATATAAATTGTATTATCTGTATTATCGATGATAAATCTAGCAATTTTTACGCAGCAAAAGATAAATAAAGTTTATTTTGATACTTTATAATTATATAATTTCTAATTATAAATTATATAACATCCGTCTTTTATCATTCAATCGTTTTTCTATTTAAACATTTTGAAAAACTACGAAAGAAGATTGATTACACGTATATTACTGTCTTTGATAGAATCGAATATACTATATGAATTATTTTGCATTTGATTTAATCGAGAAAAATACGTTAATTACTGATTTATCAGCAGTATTATAATTTAATCATAAAAATGATTATAATTCATCATGATTATAATTCATCATGATAAAAAGTCTTAAAAAGTGACATTCAAAGATAAAAACTCGTAATTTACACACATACACACACAAATATGTGCGACGCGCACATACGAAGTCGACCTATCAAGAGACATGAAGAAACATCGATTCGATTATTGTATGTGAATCATTGAGAAGATCGCATGGAACATTGATAGCTGGTGGTCATTAGTCAAGAATCACGAGAATGCCGATCGAGTACAAACATCTACAAGAGGAAAAACTTATTATGTTAAGAACGTTAAAAATATTAAGTGTTTTACTAAAAGTATTAATGCTAACCAGAACGGTCATCGCCACCTCTTCGAAGGAACAGGAAGATCGTATAACTAAGATCAGTCTCCAGGAAATGAATCTTTATGAGCTCTGATCTAAACTTCACATAGCTTTTTTAAACTTCACACAGAGTTCTTTCATGAAGAAAATTAAATGTTATATATAGTAGATGATAGATTACTTGTGTAATTAAAACTGTATAATACATAAAGAGGTTTTATGTTATAAAAAATTAAAATTTGTTGATTTTGTGTCATATATTTAAAAATCAATGTTTTATATATATATATATATATATATATATATATATATATATACAAAATTAAACTTAATTATGACGATATATTAAAACGTAACACGTGTTGTTATAATTGTTGTATTTAAGCATCAGAATTTTTAACATTAATGATTCCGTTGATTCCGTTTATTCTCTGATTCATTGGTAAGCACATATGTGACACTTTTGTTTATTGACATGATTTTTTTATAATTTTTAAAACATTTTTATTTTTCTAAATATTTATATTTATTAATTTTTGAATAAAGTTTACAGTAAATTAGTCTTATTTAACGAAATCAATATAAAAAATTAGAACATCTGAATTGTATACGTAATAAAACGGCTTCTAAATATTTAGGAGTTATCTACTTCTAGAAATCTAGAAGTAGAAGATCGGTACAATAAACTTCGGTTCAATAAATTGGCTCTCAATCAAGTAGTCTTAAGACCAATCATATGCATAACAGCTATCACTCGGTATATGTGCGAATTTATATGCTATTTATTACTCAATATACAGGGTGATTCTGGCAACTGGGACGGGATACTATTGTTTTGTAAGTAAAGATAGAAAAAAATGGTAGAGGAAAATATTGCATGATTTACTGAGGACTAACTTCCCATGACACCACTTTTGTTGCACATGCACCGATGCACCTGCCCGTTGCAATTGTACTTTTTTTTTAAATGCAGCTATACTTTTTTTTGCATAAATCGATTCTTTTCATTATTTTGCGTATAAAAGTATTAGGTGAGATCATCGAAAAGTCAATACTTTACGAGATATTCGACATTTTATCTCAGAAAAAAATGTCTTATTTAAAAAAAATGTTCTTTTTTACAATAAGTGTTCAAATGTTCCACTCTACATATTTTCTGACACGTTTCATTACGTTTTTCATAACATTTCACGTGTTTTCGTGTCGGTGGATGACTTGAAAAAAATGTGAATAACAATCAGTGTAAAAATGAGGAATATTACTAGAGGAACTCTACGCGCGCGCGCGCGCGCGCCATAGCAGCTAATTACGCCACCTATCTAATTCTTCATTAATACATACGGATGATTTTAAATGACGAATGCTAATTGTGAAGGGATAGATACTAAGTTGTTATCAACAAACATTTTGCCGTTCTGAACTTTCAGTGATTTGTAGTAGCAATTACAGAACAAAAGTTGTTATCAAAAAATTTGCCACTATAAACCTGGCACTACACTCGCCGCTAATTTGCCGGTAGTAATTATTACATTTCAAATACTTACTAGCATTATTTTCGTAGTAAATTCGACGCTTTTTCCGAAAGTATAGTTGTTTTTGTCATTCCATTTCATGTAAGTACAAAAAAGTAATTTATTTACGAAATTTCAAACTGCTGATAATTACGCCACTTTAAGAACTCATTAGAATTACTAACAAATTTGGTCTCTAAGTTTTGTATTTAGATCCGTTTTGATTGTGGCAGTTTTTTCGATGTAAAAAATAAAACTTATACTTGATGATAAAAAATAAAACTTATTTTTGCTTATTTTTAAAAAATGAAATTTATAATCAAAACACGTTTGTCTCCCCGTTCCTTTTTTTGTGCATTAAAATTGCGAGTAAAATTCACATAATGTTTGTTGCAAAACCCTGAGTTGGTTTTTCACGTGATTCCACGCTTCAAAATCACTTTATATAAATTTTTTATTAGGTGGCGTAATTACCTGCACGTGTCGGTAAATACGCTACTTTGACGCACTTTTTTAAAACGATTGGTGGAAAAAGAAAGAAAGGAGATAAAGCGTTGAAATGTTTTTTTTTTGAGGTAGCCAAAAGATCACTTTTAATTATGTACACTTAATTTTTTCATTCGATCCTCAGCAAAGTGTCCAAAAAATCCAAACGCTTGCGTAATTACCTGCATTGACCTTATTCAAAATTGAAAACCCATGTAAAGCAGAACAATTTTAAATCTTGTTTTGGGCTGTATGCACGGGGGGGTATGGGGTGGACCTCGCTTCGTGTGGAAAGTCGAAAACTTATGTGAAACAGAACAATTATAGACTTTGTTTTGTGGAAGAAAACAATCGGGAGTGAATTAGATTGGGTTGGGTTAGCGAAGCGAGGTCTATCCCACACCCCCATGTGCTTACGGCCCGAAACAAGGTCTATAATTGTTCTGTTCCACATGGGTTTTCGACTTTTCACACGAAGCGAGAAAAAAAAATTTTTTTGAAAAAATAGGTTAAAAAATAGATAGGTTACATATTCTTCGGACTCCCCCGACTGATTATCACTGTCGAAGTCACAATAAAGATTTTTATCAAGAGAGTCGTAAAAGAATATCAAAATTCAAAAAAGGCCCTATTCTACTACATAATTACCCAAACCAGTCCGCGGTATTTACTGGATTTATTTAGCTGGATTATTTACAAGTTTAACGTGATCCATTTCCAACAAAGCTGAAAGTTGTGTTACGTCCAGACTCGAGAAAGGGTGAGTCAATGGAAGGAACGCAACGTAAACTTACCTCGAAGCTATCGCTCGACGGCGAGTGTCCTCGAGATGAGCGAAGGTATCAAGTCTCCGAGTCAACGACTGAACGGGTCGCTATTACTCGGTCAGTAGATTCGCTCGGTGGTTCCTTTTTGATAAGAGAACTTAATCTCTGTTATGCGGGACGGGACCTTGTGCGATCTTTCAAATTACGGGAGAGGAGGGGTTATCAAATGAATATACGCTAAGCTTTTTTAAAGATTCTATTTATTCTATAAGCATAATAAATGATTAAAATTTATAAATAAATTAAAGTTAAATGTTTATTAGTGTATGTGTGAGTGTAAGTATGAGGGCATAATTTCGCGTTACAAAAAGTACGGAGGTCATCAGTTAGAACTTTTTTAGGGAAGATTTTAAATAAAAGAAAATTGTTCTAACTGGGATACAATAATTTATATAAATAATAGAATTGAATAAATAAAAAAAAAATCTATAATGTTAAGTGTGAGGAGTTAAGGGATTTCTTCTAATTGGATTGTGGAAGGGGGAAACTTTCTCCAGAGAACTTTGATGAGGACAGCTACAGGAAGAAATCTATTAGGAATATAGCAGGGAACAATAGTATGAGGAGGAGATTCAATAAGAAATGTCTGAAGCTCTTGGTGATTGACAGGACCGGGGCCTATGGTAAATCGTTCTCAAAGATAGGATAGGTAAAAGGGGGAAATTGATTTAAAATGGGTCTAATTCCTCTTCGAGCTCAAACGTTTCGCTCTCAGAGAAATTATTTCTTGGTTCAAAATCGTCAGTTGGTTCGTCCCAGTCGTAAATTCTATCGAACTCTGACGATTCTGATGGGAGAGGGGATGAAAGAGGGAAATCTCCTAAGATAATTGTCGAATGTTGTGAAAGGACAGGGGATGGAGATCTCGGGGGAGATAGAAGATTTTGAGGAGAAGGGGGAGTAGGGGTAAGAATCCTAGATGGAGAAAAATGGTTATCGGGAGGGGAAGTAGAAGTTTTAGGGGTTGAGGATGGAGGTTCTTTAGGAGATTCTGGAAAAAATCGGGATGTTATAGGAAAGGAAGGGGTGGATGTTTGCACGTGTTTGTGTGTGTGTGTTTGTCTGTGACATTTACATCTACAGAGTCGTGAATCGAACAATTCGCCGATAACGCCCGAGCCAGGGATTTCCGCAATCGCTTATTTCGCCGATTTCTTATGCTTTTGGCAAGCGCTCGCGATTTCCACCTTTTGTTATCCACTAATATAAATAAAAAAAAAGGTCAAGGATGGAATTTCAATGGAATTTAATAATTCCTGGATTGTAAATTATAAACAAAGAAATGATTATAAATGTTTATAATTTATTCATATATTTATTGTTAAGAATATAGTTATAATTAGGAAAGAAAACTATTGAGAAATGAAGGGAGAAAAGTCATGAGTTATTTTCTACAGTAATGCAGCTACCCTGATTGACTTTTGGGAAATGAAGGGAAAAAGTCACGAGTTATTTTCTGCAGTAATGCAGCTACCCTGATTGATTTTTGGGAAATAAAGGGAAAAAGTCACGAGTTATTTTCTGCAGTGATGCAGCTACCCTGAATGACTTTTGGGAAATAAAAGGAAAAGGTCACGAGTTATTTTCTGCAGTGATGCAGCTACCCTGAATGACTTTTGGGAAATGAAGAGTAAAAAAAAGTTCATTGTTTTTCGATTTGAGTTTTATAAAACGAATTATTTCAAAATCCAATCCAAGAATTATTTAATTTTGAAGGATAAACTTGATTATAATGGTTTGATTACTCACTTCTTATGGGGTGCGATGAAACTTTTGAGATCCCTGGCTTGGTCGATTTCAAATTTGCAGGCTCTTCCGGCGGATGGTACTTTGAGTGTTGTTAATTTTTTCTGGTTCGCACTCACAAGTTTTCAATTGGTCGTACTCAAACTTAGAGATTTGCTTGCACTCACTATGTTTTAATTCAGCAGAATTGACTCAAGACTGTGCAGTGTAGAGAGTGAAGAATGTGTCTCGAGGGATATTTCGCGTATTTTTAAAGCTTATTGCTCCTCCTTTCCATCGGTTAGTGAAAATTTCTTTGACCAATTAAAATTTTTAAATGACTTCCCTCTTATGGTTCAGGAGGCGTCTTCCTCGATATCAGAGGTTTGAACTTCTTGGGTATTGGTTAAGACTTCTGTCTGAGAATTTAGTTCCAGCCAATGGAAAGTCATTGCAATTTGAGTGAGCTTGATACCTTTGTTACCTCTTGGATTTAACGTAATGCCGATATCGCGTAAAAGGTGATCTGTCAGGTGAGCACATTCGATATTAATAAAAATGATCCGTCAGGTGTTCACAATCGATTTCAAGGTGGTCTGATAGATGACCACGTCCGGTTTCAAATCTTTATTAAATTCTTATGTCTAGACGGTTTGTCTCACCTGTCAGGTATTAGTTAGCTTATTCATGTATCGGCAGGAAATTACGTATCACCGGTAGGTTTCCGATGAAAGAAAAGAATCGTGGAGTCCGCTGGACGTAACAGTTGCTTTGAAACGTTAAGGATATATATCTGTCGCATATTTATTAATTTAGCTATTTGAAATTCTGCTTTCATTTCTTGAATAAATTATATTTAGATCATCTGCAAAATAAGTTTTAATCTAATCGCAAATGTATTATTCATCAAGCGATTCGACGGGACAGTAGACTTACAAGCTATACAATGTATATTTATCAACAGGAAACCCCATCCTTCAAGATCGTCGATGTTCGCGACTACGTGTCATCAAATATTGTATCTGTCCAAGATCATTTTGACAGCGAGACTTTGAGAAATGAAGTCGGTAAGAGTTAATAAATTTCTAGAAATATTTACTTATATACTCGATCATTGTATATAATTATGTGTGACTTCGGAAGCACTCCAAGAAAGCATCACACTATCTTCAGAAAGCATTCCAAGCGAACCAACATTTCCCAGGGCATTACATTCGTAGAATTCGACAATAGACTAAACGAGAAAGACATTTTTGTGACATTCAGGTAAATCATCTAAATTTTTAGCTGGTATTCTTTCATTCTTTCAAGTTTAACGACATATACATATATGTATACATATACAATATATACAGGTGTCCGATAAATTACCACACCTCTCGTGTGTAGATAGAACGGGTTAAACTGAGTAGGAACGTCCTCTACCATTTTGCGATCTTCGCAGTAATTAATGAGAAATTAATTTAAAAAATCGGCCAATCCGCGCGAGTACAAGCGCGGTGAGAAGAAACAGTCTGGCGATTATTGCCGGACACCCTGTATATGCAGGGTTATTCAAAATGATTCATCCAATTTCAAATGATTATATTTTTGAAGTTTACATATACAAGTAATTAATGATGCATCAACTAAAAGAAAAACTATCCAAGTTTTGTCTCTCACCATATACATAAGTGCTCGATGTAACTTTCCTTAGTTACACGAGCAACGTTGAGACAATAGTCAAATTCCTCTCATACTTGCTCTAGGATATTCATTGTCATTGAGCCCACAGCTGTAACAATGCGATTTTTGAGCTCATCCAGAGTTGTGATACGTACACAGCATCACAGTACGTATAAAATAACGGTGGCACATACACAGTATCCTTAACGTATCCCCAAAAGATAAAATCATACGGCATAAGATCCGGTGACCTAGGAGGCTAACTGTAGAGCACCAAATCATGAGGTATCACTTTTTCTTTTGGGTACGTTAAGAATGCTGTGTACGTGCCACCGTAGCCTACAAATCTTGATGAACTCAAAAATTGCATTTTACAGCTGTTGAATTAGTGACAACGGATATGCAAGAGCGAATATCGGAGGAATTTTTATTAGAAAAATTACAGGGGTTATAGAGTGAAGACGAAACTGAACTTTATTTGCAAACTGCAGATTACATCGGCAAGAATCGTTCTTGAGACAAAACAGGAAGATATTAACACAAAAGCATTTGTATTAAAGCCGAAAAACTAAAAATTACTAGAACATATAGATACCGTCTATATGGATGGCGCTGTACGGTATATGAATACAAATAGAAACTAATAAAAAGAAAAAGAATTTAATTTGTATTGATTACTTAATTTCAATAATTTTATCGTCTCAACGTTGCTCGTGTAACTGGAACTGTTTTAAAAAAGGTAAAAAAAAGGCGCCAAGTACACGCGCTATAGTTTTTGTGAAAAATTGTTATATGTATTTTTTAATCTGCACAAGTAGTGTTATTTAAAACCATAAAAAATATTTTAGAAATTATTTTAATATTGTGTAATGTAAAACATATCCTACAAAAATAATGATATAAAAAAACTGCGCCAACTAAAAATAAAAGCATATAAAAATATTTTAACCAAAAAAAGTTGCACAAAATATGTAGTTGTTTTAATTTCCTACAAAAATAATAATATCAAAGAATTGCGCCAACTGAATAAAAATTTTTATAAAATTTATATATTTTATTTCCAATATTTAAAAAAATTATATTTAATACATTGCAATAGAATTAAAGTAGTAGGGCGTATAGCTAAAATAGTTATTTTATAATTAACTAAGTGCACAATTATAATTTACCAATAACCATATATATTCTAAAAAGTTTAATAAAAAAAATTATATAAGACAAATTAAAAATTCATGCATAAATTAAAAATTAAAAATTTTTACAAATTAAAAATTAAAAACTTATGCAAAAATTAAAAATTTTTACAAAATAAAAAAATAAAAAAAATTAGTTAAAAAAACTTGGCGCTGCTTCTTTCAAAATTTTAATAAACATTATTACATTAATAACTGCATTAACTCAACGTATATTTACGAAGTACGTTAGTATCATTAGTATATTGGTCAGTTTAGCAGCGCCAAGTTTTATTAACTAATTTTTTTTATTTTTTTATTTTTATAAATTTTTAATTTTTGCATAAATTTTTAATTTTTAATTTTTAATTTTGGTATAAATTTTTAATTTGTCTTATATGTATAATCTTTTTTTTACTAAACTTTTTAGAATATATACGGTTATTAATAAATTATAATATTGTGCACTTAGTTAATTATATAATAACTATTTTAGCTATACGCCCTACTACTTTAATTATATTGCAATGTATTATATATATTTTTTTTTAAATATTGGAAATAATAAAATAAATAAATTTTATAACATAAATTTTTATTTAGTTGGCGCAATTCATTAATATTATTATTTTTGTAGAAAATTAAAACTACATATTTTGTACAACTTCTTTTGGTTAAAATATTTTTATATGCTTTTATTTTCAGTTGGCGCAATTTTTTTATATCTTTATTTTTGTAGAATATGTTTTATACAATATTAAAATAATTCGTAAAATATTTTTTATGGTTTAAAATAACACTACTTGTGCAGATTAAAAAATACATATAAAAATTTTTCACAAAAACTATGGCGCGTGTACTTGGCGCCATTTTTTTACCTTTCTTTAAACAGGTAAGTTTTTAAGGATTATATCATTCATTTTGTAGTATTTAGTAATCATAATGTGTGTGTGTGTATATGTGTGTGTGTGTGTGTGTGTGTGTGTGTGTGTGTGTGTGTGTGTGTGTGTGTGTGTGTGAGCCGTTTATTAAGATTTAAGGGTTTATTAAGGGGTTTACATTTCAATTTTATTTTTTTACAGTGCCGTTTTAAAGTTTTTCATACGGGTACGTACATCTACAGGTATTAGAGCGATTGACTTTTATGAGCACTACTTTATGTCCAATACAACTGATATGGAATTAGCCAGTATAGATTGCGACAAGGTAATCAATTACAATAGTACATTATAATTAGTTAATATTTTTATAAATTACAGAATTTCCGAATTTTGACAGTGTAACGATCCCCCCCTGAGCGATCGTTTTTACCCGGCCGTCGATCCGCCGGAAGGCTGCCGCCCGGCGAACACCAGCCGGGCAAATGCAGCGGCGCTATGCGCCCTTTTTTTATGCATGCAAAACGCGACCGAATCGTGCCGTTATACGGCCGTCGTTTTCGAAGGCCCGGGCCGTTACCTCGGCGCTTCCGAACCGCTCCGAAGCCTGACGGAAGCCGCCGAGCAACGCTCCCTGCCGCGCCGCCCGAACGCCGCCAAGATAGCGCGCGCCGATAATTACTCGATTAGGCGAAAATAAATCGGGCCTAACGAGTCTCGCCGAAATTACCCGAACGGGTAATTTCCAAGTATAAAAAGGGCGAGCCGAGAACGAGACACACTCCGTTCCAGATCTCGATCGAGTACTAGTACAGTACCAGATCTCCGATCCTGAAACACGCTCTCAAACAAGATAA
This sequence comes from Lasius platythorax, assembly GCA_963971435.1. Taxonomy (NCBI): domain Eukaryota; kingdom Metazoa; phylum Arthropoda; class Insecta; order Hymenoptera; family Formicidae; genus Lasius; species Lasius platythorax. Next base: position 6,010,245 of record OZ020548.1, on the reverse strand, counting down.
CAGAGGTTGAGCGAACTCAGTCTCCGCCGTGTGATCGCGGCACATCTTGCTAAAGAGTCTCCTGACAATCCTAAGCCGGAGGTACAAGGGGTTGAGCGAACTCAGTCTCTGTCGAGAGATCTCGACACTCCCGCTAAAAGATCCGACACGAACCTGCAACGATCGAAAGACTCAGCGGGTAGAGAGATCTCTGCCGCCGACGAGCGATCTCGTCCCGACGTTGCATTCCTAGTGCATCCTACCATCCGAAACGCGCATCGAACACACCGCCGCCACTCACAACGCACCGAACGATACATTCGCGCCTCGCGATTCGCGCTCTCTCGCGCCCCGCGCTCTCACGCGCTCTCGCGCCTGACGCGCTCTCGCGCCCCGCGCGTTCCCGCGCCCCGCGCGCCCGGACAGCTGATACGATAACAACACACGACGGGACCTTTAAATCATATCACGCACCGAATATACATTCTGTATCACGCATCGACTATACATCGCACACCGAATATACACTCTGTATCACGCACCGAATATACATTACGCACCGAATATACCGTCAGACGCCGACACACCGAATCCCGATACGCGCATTTTACTCACATTTATACATACACATTCTGTACATACGTTTATACACACACTGCATACCGTTGCACACGCACGCCGCCGACGCACCTCACACCCATAAATTCGAACATCTGTAAATACACATCTCCTTTCACTCACTGTACATGCATTCTATCTAACTGAATAAACACATCTATTTTACAAGTACACGTCTGGTTGTCTCGTCGCCTTTCTTTTCGCACCCTGATCCCGTCTGAGCGAATACAAGCCGTGCACGAAAAGAGGCACGTTACAACAGTATTAGAGAATAAAAAGTTATCTATTAATTTTTTTAATATTACCGGAATGTATAAAATTACTCCCACTTTATGCATGTATGAATCTTTATTGGTCCCCTATGGGGTTACAAATTCCGCATGCGTACATCCATCTCTTAACCTAAACTTATTCTACTGCCTTATCTCTACTTCTTAACTCTACTCCATCTCGCCATTTCTCTCCCTGCCTATATATCTCTCTCTCTCTCTCTCCTTTTTATATATCTCCATTTCCTTCCTTAGCCTACTTCTTATTCTACGCCTTAATTCTACGCCTTAGTTCTATTCTCTATCTCCTACTTCTTACTTCTACCTTATCCTACCTGGACCTCCGCTTCCGCTGTACTTTCTTCTCTTTCTCTCTCTCTCTCTCTCTCTCTCTCTCTCTCTCTCTCTCTCTCTCTCTTTCTCTCTCTCTCTGTCCTTCTCTTTCACCCTCTCTCATTCTCCGTCCCCCATTCCTCTCCTTCTCTCTCCCCTCTTCACCCTCCCTCTCTCTTTCTCTTCTCTCACCCTCTCTATCTTCTTCATCCAATCTTCCCCTCCTCCGTTTCCACCCAGTATTTTCCGGCTCACCTCTTCCCATCTCTCCCCATCCCCCAACCCTCCTCCTAAGCATCGCTCCCAGATATGCTCCCACGTCTCTTCCTCTTCCCCACATATTCTACACCTTTTCCTCTTCCTCCCAGTACAATCCCTCTCTCATTTCATTCCCCAGTCTAAATCTCAGCACTCTCCTCCATCTACCCTCCGCCCATCCTTTTGTCATGAACTCTGGTATTTCCTCCCCTTTTATTTTTCTATACCATTTGTTAAAACTTGAATCCCCTATTTTCCTCCTCCTTTCCTCTTTCTGTCTTTTCTTATCACTTTCTTCCAATTTCTCATATTCCACTCCTTCCTCTTCCCCTTCCTGCACCCCTCTTTCTCTCATAAACTCCTTCTTCTCCTGTTCCCATCCCCCCACTATCTTTCCCTTACTCCATCTCTCCTTCATCTCTTCCCAACATTTCCTTGCTATTTCGCTTCCTTTGCCTTCCTCTAACCTCTTTTCGAAATTCCACGCTCTTTCCCCCGCCCTCCCCCTCATCATTTCTCTTCCTATCTCTTCCCTTACCATATAACATGGTGTCCTACAATTTAACCCTAATGTCCATTTCATGTATCTCTCATGTACTCCCTCAATCTCCCTTCTTTCCTTCCATCCCCATACCTCCGCTCCATATTCCATCACCGTCCACACCAACGTATCAAATAGCCACATCCTCCTTTTCCAGTCCTTCCCCCATAATCATTTCCCTATCCCCCATACCTCCCTCATCACCACCGCCCTTCTCCCCCTTTCTCTTACATGTGCTTCCTGCCCCCCGTTCTTCTGTAACGTGTATCCTAAATATTTGAACTCTTTCACCTCCTCTAGCTTTCTTCCCTTCCACCTCCAGTCCACCTTTTTCGTCTTCCCCCCTCCTTTCCTAAACCTCATAACCTTTGTCTTTTCCTCATTCAGTTCCAGCCCTTTCTTTTCTAAATATCTTTCTAACCTGCTTAGCATTGCCCTCATATCTTGCTCTTCTTCTGCCATCAAAACCACGTCATCCGCATATGACAGCGTGTGTATTTTCCCTTCGCCTAACCTCACACCTCCCCAACCTCCTTTTGCCATCTCTTCCTCTAGGTCTGCTATCAATATATTAAATAAAGTTAGGCTTATTGGGCATCCTTGCCTTACTCCTCTCGCCGTCCTCTCCTATCCTCTTTCCCACTCTTACCCTACTCTTTGTCTCCCTCAACATCTTCTCCACTCTCACCACCAGCCCCTTTCTGACTCCTCTTTCCCGCATCGCCTTAACCACTGCCTCCCTGTCTACCGTGTCAAACGCCGCCTTCAGGTTTACGTAAACCGCTGTCATTTTTCCTCCTTTCTTACCTAGTTGCCTATTTACTAAATAATTGAATGCAAAAATCTGGTCCACCGTTCCTCTCCCTCTCCTAAATCCCGCCTGGCTTCCTGAAAGTAGTCTCCTCTCCTCCACCTCCCCTCTTAACCTTTCTCCTAACGCCGCCGCGTATATTTTATACGACGACGGCATTAGCGTCACCCCTCTATAATCCCTCACTTGTTCTCCTTTCCCTTTTTTAACTATTGGGACTATCAACCCCTCCTTCCATTCCTCCGGCCATCCCACCCCCTCCATACCCTCTTACATAACCCCCATACCCACCTTTTGATCTCTTCCCCTCCATATTTTTATACCTCGTTTGGGATCCCATCCTGCCCTATTGCCTTCCCATCCTTCAAACCATCTATTATCTTCTTTACCTCTTCCCACTCTAGATCCTCCTCCCTATCCCCTTCACCCTGTTCTTCCCTTCTTTCCTTTCTCCCTCTTACTACTCTCCCTTCTACTCCCCCTAGCAACCCCATGAAATACTCCTTCCATTCTTCTATCTTTATTTCCTCATTCACCCTTTTCCATTTTTTTCTTTCTCTTCTCACAATCTCCCACACTTCTCCCTCCGTCTTTGCTTCCCCAGCAACTCTCAACATCCTCTCTCTTTCCTCCTTTTTCTTTTCTTCGCACATTTCTTTATACCCTCTTTTCTTTTCTCTATACCCATTCCCTTCTCCTCCCTCCTTTCTCCATCTTCTCAATTCTTTTCTCACCTCTTTTTTCCTTTCTCTGCATTCCTCGTTCCACCATCCTCTCCTATTCCTCTTCCCATACCCCCTTTGTTCCTCGCACACTTCTAACGTCTCCTTTATTCTGCCTCCCATCTCTTCCAATTCTTGCTGTATCTCTTTTCCTTCCTCCCTTATTATCCCTAGCCCCCTCCTAAACTCATTTCTGCCTTCTTCATCCCAAGTTCCTCTCCTTATTATCCCCGCTCCCCCTTTCCTTCCCCTTCATCCATAAAATCACCGGATGATGGTCCGAATCCACCTCCTCTTCTACCTCCAATCTTTCCATCCTATCTCTTATCTCCCCGTTCCCCAGTATATAGTCGATTACCGTATCTCCCCTTCCCCCTATATACGTGAATTCTCCCTCTTCATCTCCTGCCGCTCTCCCATTCAGTATTGACCATCCCCTTTCTTCTAAACATTCTACTAGCATCTTTCCTTCTTTATTCATTTTCTTATCCTTCGACCTCCTCCTTTTAACTTCTTCCTCCGACTCATCCCCCCGCCATCCTCCTTCCCCAGTCCTCGCGTTGAAATCCCCCTTTATTATTGTCTTTATCCCTTCTCCCCCTTCCTCCATCCATTCCATTATCCCCTTTAGCTTCTTTTCCATATCCCCGTTCACATATATCCCTACTATTCTCCACATCTCTTCTTCCCTTTTTATCTTACATACTATTCTCCCCTCTTCCTCCTCCTCTTCCACCCTTACCATTGTTAAATTTTTCTTTACCCCTAGTAATATCCTTCCTACCGCTCTTCCTTTCCTATTCCTTCTTTTGGCCATTTGCGATTTCCATACAAACTCTTTCGGTAATTTTTCCTTTAACCTTTCCCAGTCCTTCTCCTCTATCCAAGTCTCCGTCATAACCACTACTTCCCATCCTCTTAACCTCCTCCAAAAGTCACTATCTTTATTCTTAACCCCCGCTATGTTCCAAAAAGCTACCCTCCACCCTTCTCCCTGCTCCTCATCCTCTCTGCTCTTTCCTCTCTCTATCCCTTTCCGTTCCCCTCTCCCTCCATCTTTTCCCCCTGTTCCCTCCATATCTTCCCCTCATCGTCCCTTAGTCTTTCCTCCTCTTCTTCCCATCTCCACCATTTTCCGTCAATCTGTACCTTCCCATATCCCATACCCAGACTTTTTTGTTCCTTCCTCTCTCCCCCCATGCTATTTTCTCCAAATTCCTTCTCATCATTCGCTCCTTCCACGTTAGATCGTCGTCTATTCTCACCTCTTTATCTTTCAGATCTCTTCTTTTCCTCATTATTTTTTTCTTTTTTTCTACACTGTTTAATTTTATTATTGCTATCCCTTTCTCCCCCTCTTTCCTCCCACGTATCTCTTTTCCTTTCCCTCCGTTTCTATCCCTAGCTCTTTTAAAATCTCTCCTACTCTCCTTTCTACTTCCTTTTCTCTTCCCTTTAATCCTTTTATCACTATGTTCCTTCTTCTCTCCTCCCTCTTTTTCCTTTTTTCCCTCATCTTTATCCTTTTTATTCTTTCTTCCATCCCTTTCCCTTTTTCCTCCTCCCCCTTCCCTTCCCCCTTCGTCACCACATCTTTCATCCCTTCTTCCAGTTCCTCTATTCTTTTCCTTATTTCTTCTTTCTCCTGCCTCCACTTCTCTTCCTTTTCCCCAATCTTCCTCTCTACCATTATCTCCATCTCTTCTCTCATTTCCTTCATATGTCCTCTCAACTCCTCCCTCAACATCTCTTTCACTTCTCTTATCCCATCCTTCAGTTCTTTCTTCCAATCCTCCTTTATCTCTTTCCACCATCTACCCTCTCCTCCTTCTCCCTCAACTACTCCTCTTTGCGGCGATCTCATCACCCTTTTCCCTTCCTTGAAAGCCCAACCCTCCTCTACCCATTTTTCCCCTTCCCCCTCCACCATCTTTTCTCTTTTCCTTTTCCAAATTTCCTCAATATTCCCCGTGCTCCCCCTTCTTTCCGCTCCCTTTTTTCCTTCTTCTCCTAACTTTATCTTTATCTTTGTCCCTTTGTTTTTTACCTCTTCCATCCTCTCTATCTGCTCTCGCCGCTTTCTACCTATCTCTCTTATCACTTATCTAGTTTCCCTTCTATCTGTTCTCTATTCCCTGCCTCACTTCTTCCTTCGAGTCTCCCCTCTACCTACTCTCTGGTCCCTGCTTCACTTCCTTCGAGTCGCCCCTCTACCTACTTTATGCTCCCAGCTCTCTCTCCGTTCCTACCTGTTCGCCGCCTCTCTATGTATTTTTCTGCTCCTTGCTCTCGCCTTTCTGCCGCCACGTGCCTGCCTTTTCTCTCCTCTACCTTTTTATTCCCTCCACCGCTAACTCCACCTCTGCTCTCCCGTACACTTCTCACCCCTCTCTTCCACTCACCCTCTCCACTCACTCTCTCACTCCTCAAAAACTTTCTCTCTCGCTCCCTTAACTCGCACACACTTTCTGTCACCTTAGCTCTATCTTACCGGAAACGGAAGTCTACTCCCACTTTATATTAATTGTTTTTAAATTAATTTGTTTATTTATTATAAGGTTTATGTTTATTAGGAGTTGATATGACGATTGATGATATAATAATTGTTATATATTATTTATAGAAAATATTATCCATATGTTCTTATGGTTGGGTATGGTGCTTCCTTCCCAATGGGTACAGAGTGTCTTTGGCATGCCTTCGGTGGTTCAAGTTGATACAGATCGTGCTACATTGCTAGTATTAGACACTCCTTTAAATAATAGAATCACGAATATTATGAATTTAATACAAGCTGAAAGGCATCGCTGTATGAGAGTAAGCCGTTTAATATAACTGATATGGTTAGCCAGTATAGATTGCGACAAGGTAATCAATTGCACAATGCAATAGTACATTATAAATAAAATGTGATCATCATAAACATATAGAATATTTTTAAATAAAATGTGATTATGCGTAGCGTAAACTACTTTAAAAATAAGATGTTTGTTTATTTTGTAAATGAGAGATAAGATTGTAAAAATATTCCATATGATTATAATAAGTTGTGTGTGTGTGTGTGTAATACACACGCACACACATATACACAGAGTAAATTATAATAGCGTTAAAAGTTAAACGAAATTATAAAACTTTAGATTTTTATTAACCCAGTGGGTGCTGGGAGTCCTTTCTGAGATAGTCCGCACTAGATTAATAAAAATACAAATGCATTAGTCAAAACATTAAATTAAAAGAATTGTATGTGTATTTTATCATAAACATATAGAATATTTTTAAATAAAATGTGATGTTTTGTTCTTTTATGCATAGCGTAAAATACTTTTAAAATGATGATTTATTTATTTTATAAATAAGAGAATCTATATAATATATTTTTATTATAAATAAGAGAAATATATAAATATATTCTATATGTTTATAATAAGATGTGTGTGTGTGTGTGTGTGTGTGTGTATACTATAATAAATTCTTAAGATTTAAACTTTTAATTATGCACTTGTAGTTTTATTAACCCGGTGGGGGCTTGTAGTCCTTTTTGGATTAAAAGTTAAAAGTTTAAAACGAAAGAAATTGTTACAGTACACACACACACACACACACACACACACACATCTTATTATAAACATATAGAATATTTTTACAATCTTATCTTTCATTTACAAAATAAATAAACATTTTAAAAGTAGTTTACGCTACGCATAATCACATTTTATATAAAAATATTCTATACGTTTATGATGATCACATTTTATTTATAATGTACTATTGCAATTGATTACCTTGTCGCAATCTATACTGGCTAACCATATCAATTGTATTAAACGGCTTACTCTCATACAGCGATGCCTTTCAGCATGTATTAAATTCATAATATTCGTGATACTATTATTTAAAGGAGTGTCTAATGCTAAGAATGTAGCACAATCTGTATCAACTTCAACCACCGAAGGCATGCCAAAGACACTCTGTACCCATTGGGATGGAAGCACCATACCCAGCCATAAGAACATATAGATAATATTTTCTATAAATAATATGTAACAATTATTATATCATCAATCGTCATATCAGCTCCAAATTAACATAAACCTTATAATAAGTAAACAAATTGATTTAAAAACAATTAATATAAAGTGGGAGTAATTTCATACATTCCGGTAAAATTAAAAAAATTAATACATAACTATTTATTCTCTAATACTGTCAAAATTCGGAAATTCTGTAATCAGTTGTATTGGATATAAAGTAGTACTCATAAAAGTCAGTCGCTCTAATACTTGTAGATGTACGTACCTGTATAAAAATACAATTTAAAGTTTTTCTAAGTATTGTTTTGCGGCACTGTAAAAAAATAAAATTGAAATGTAAATCCCTTAATAAACCCTTAAATCTGGATAAACGGCTCACACACACACACACACACACACACACACGCACACACACACACACACGCACACACACACACACGCACACACACACACACGCGCGCGCGCACGCACACATTGTGATTACTAAATACCACGAGCATATATACCTAACACTTAATACTGTTTTTTCTTTATCCGACTTGAAAGTGAGGTTAACCGCGCACGTGTCGCTATAACGCATGCCGCCAATGTCGCAGAGCGCTGCTAGCGCAATCTTTCGTCAAACAAGTCAACCGTACAAGATGCATACATTGCTATCTAATGCATGTACGTATATATATGTGTAGCGCGATCTACTATCCCAGACAGCACAAAACGTCCTCAGGATCATCCTGAATATGTCCAGGACATCCTGGGAGATTTATAGGACATTTTAAATTTTTGTACAAATATTTATATAAAGATTTAATGTGCATATATGACTACTTTTAGTTATATAAAATATTTAATTTAATTTTAATCGTCAATATATATATAAATATCCCATAAAGATCTATATTTTTTCCTTAAATACTGTGTAAAGTCTAATTAAAAATACTTGTATAATAATATAATTTAATAAGAACCTGCAAAATTATTTGCAGTTTGCTTTAATATAGAATATTTATAGAATATTTGCATATATAAATATAATTTTATTATGTCCCATAAATATCCATAGGACATCCATTAGAAATGCACTGGATGCTTACTGGTTACTCACTGGATATATATTATATCAGCACAGATCTTCGAAAAACGTTCAGAGGACATTCATAGGATATTCAGAGGACATCCAGAGACCATTCAGAGGACATCCAGAGGACATCCAAAAAATATCTTCTAGATGTCCTCTGAACGTCTTTCGAACATGTATGCTCCTGTTAAGGATTCAATCTTTTAATTTAATAAAAGCAAGAAAAATAATAAAAAAAATATTCTTATACATATATGAGCAACATATAACAAATATATATTAATTATATATATATATATATATATATATATATATATATATACCCAGTAAACGCTAGATATTCCTAGAATATTCATAAAATGTTCCTAAGATCCAAAATTAACATCCCAAGAATATTCCAAAACATTCCGGAATATTTACAGAATGTACAAGGAATATTCAGATAAGCGCGAAATGTCCCATTTTTTTATCCATATTTTGAATGTTCCAGAAATATTCTCAGGACATACTTGAAAAACATTCGGAATATATCCTACGTATATTCCACCATATATTCAGAATGATATATCCCAGTAAACGCTAGATATTCCTAGAATATTCATAAAATCTTCCTAAGATCCAAAATTAACACCCCAAGAATATTCCAAAACATTCCGGAATATTTACAGAATGTACAAGGAATATTCAGATAAGCGCGAAATGTCCCATTTTTTTATCCATATTTTGAATATTTCAGAAATATTCTCAGGACATACATGAAAAACATTCGGAGTATATCCTACGTATATTCCACCATATATTCAAAATGATATATATTATATAGTAAAGATTGTTTTAAGAAAACGGTTTTATAAATTATTTAGATGGTATTCATTTATGAATATTGTTCATTTATTCAAAGATATATGAATACAGGCAAGTAATGCGTAATGGCCACGTAATAGCTGTGTGCAGTACACAAAAGATACCACGAGACATCCCAGTAAACGCTAGATATTCCTAGAATATTCATAAAATGTTCCTAAGATCCAAAATTAACATCCCAAGAATATTCCAAAACATTCCGGAATATTTACAGAATGTACAAGGAATATTCAGATAAGCGCGAAATGTCCCATTTTTTTATCCATATTTTGAATGTTCCAGAAATATTCTCAGGACATACTTGAAAAACATTCGGAATATATCCTACGTATATTCCACCATATATTCAGAATGATATATATTATATAGTAAAGATTGTTTTAAAAAAACGGTTTTATAAATTATTTAGATGGTATTCATTTATGAATATTGTTCATTTATTCAAAGATATATTTTAATACAGACAAGTAATGCGTAATGGCCACGTAATAGCTGTGTGCAGTACACAAAAGATACCACGAGACATCCGTCTTGCCCTGTAGTTAAGACTCTTCTTCTTCTTCTTAATTGTATACGACCCCGACACTGGGTACGAAACGCAAATAATTAAAATGAATACCGCATGATGAAACACTGACTCGAATATAAAAATGCAATGCACGATGTGTAACGCGCAATACGGGCTTACGTATACGTGAACGCAAGAGTCAACCAAGTAGTCGCTGAGCTCGCAGGGTAACGAGATGCAGGCGCACGTCGGTTTTCACTAATGTCCGATAAGATTGATCCAATAATATTCCATGGAATATTTCGTGTATGTTCCATACATATACCAAAATATGCACTAAATATTCCTTATTGCACATACAACTAGTGTTCATAGAATATTCTGAATATTTCACGATTATTTGAATGTTCTGTGAACATTCCTCTACTATTCCGGTATATACGGAACTTTTGGAATACGAACGGAATATTTCAGGAATATCTAGCGTTTACTGGGATCCGTCTCGCCTTGTAGTTAAGACTCTTCTTCTTCTTCTTAATTGTATACGACCCCGACACTGGGTACGAAACGCAAATAATTAAAATGAATACCGCATGATGCAACACTGACTCGAATATAAAAATGCAATGCACGATGTGTAACGCGCAATACGAGCTTACGTATACATGAACGCAAAAGTCAATCAAGTAGCCGCTGCGCTCGCAGGGTAACGAGATGCATGCGCATGTTGGTTTTCACCAATGTCCGATAAGATTGATCGAATAATATTCCATGGAATATATTTCGTGTATGTTCCATACATATACCAAAATGTACACTGAATATTTCTTATTGCACATACAAGTAGTGTTCATAGAATATTCTGAATATTTCACGATTATTTGAATATTCTGTGAACATTCCTCTACTATTCCGGTATATACGGAACTTTTGGAATACGAACGGAATATTTCAGGAATATCTAGCGTTTACTGGGTATATATATATTTATCATATATTATATATGTTGTTCGTATATGTAAAAGAATATTTTGTTTTTTTATTGTAACTTGCTTTTATTTAATTGAAAGATTGATGATATATTTTTTAAAATCAGTAAAACGTGTAAGAAATGCTTCAACTGTTGGATTTGCAAGTAACAAAGATATTCCGCATGCGCAGTATCTTAGCAACGAAAGTAACGAAATGAACTTTTTATATCATTGTGTGCCTGATGATTGTGCTTAGCAGTGCCAGTGCTTCGATCGACAATTTTTTATTAATTGTGCCTGTTCAGTGTATAAGTTTATTTTCAAACATAATAATTTTTGTGAATCCTCAAGGAGAAATCAAAAGGTAAGATTATAACATTTACAGTTTTTTAGAAAAAAATAAATAATATATAATTTAATATTTTAGGTTAAGATGCCATATCCTAACTATAAAAAAACGTTTCATACAATTAATTCTCCAACCCAGCGAAAAATAAGAAAATTAGAAAGTAATATAATTAATGAAACTTTAAATTCTAACATATCATCTAATAAACCAATATTATCTAATGAACCAACATCTGAAATTATTGAGAATGTTTTGGATATATCAATGGATGCAAATTTATCAAATGATAGTGATCTTGAGGAAATAAATCCTGCTTCAAGCAGCGAAAATGAAAACAATGAGTTTTTACCTTTATTAGAGCAAGAATTTTTGAATAATAATGATGATAATACAGATACTGAAAAAAGTGATTTTAAAAGATTTCTTGCCAGTTGGGCAGTTAAAGAAAACATTGCACAGGCATCATTACGTAGTCTTTTAAAAGGAATAAAACAATATACATGTGTTAAATGTCATCATGACATACCATCTGATCCTAGAACACTTTTGCGCACACCAAGAAGTACAAATATTAGAAATTGTGGTAGCGGAGAATATTATCATTTTGGTTTATTAAAGGCAATAGAAAATAGTTGTTCATCTCTTTCAACAAATTTAAGTAATATAAAAATAAGTATAAATATTGATGGACTACCATTAGCAAAGTCTTTGCAACAACAATTATGGCCAATTTTGGGTTCCGTAGTACAATCAAAACAAGTTTTTATTATTGGTGCATATTACGGTAGACAAAAACCTTCAAATTCACAAGAGTTTCTAAAAGAATTCATAGAAGAAGCAAAATTATTATGTAATGATGGAATTTTTATCAATAATAAACACATTAAATGTAGTATAGATTCAATAATATGTGATACTCCAGCCAAATCATTTATATTACAAATTAAAGGACATACTGGCTATTCGAGTTGCACTAAATGTATAACTGAAGGTGATTTCCGTTGTAATAAAGTTTGTTTTCCTGAAATAAATGCTTCATTGAGGACAGATCTAGATTTTAGATTAAAGACTGATGAAAATTTTCATATTGGAACCACAATTGTTGAAGAAATTCCAAATTTTGATCTTATAAATAATATACCATTAGATTACATGCATTTAGTTTGTCTAGGGGTTACGCGACGTTTATTATATTTATGGCTATTTGGCGATAACAGATTTCGTTTAGAAAATAGAAAGTGTCAAAGTATATCATTAAATTTAGAAAATATTTTTAAAAAGAATGTACCATGTGAGTTTGTAAGAAAGCCTCGATCACTAACTTATGTGAAATTGTGGAAAGCAACAGAATATCGAGAACTGCTTTTATATACAGGACCTGTAGTTTTTAAAAATTTTCTTCGTAGAGATATATATGATCATTTTGTAACTTTACATGTAGCTATTAGAGTATTATGTTCCAATACATTACAGGATTTATTTAATTATTGTCAAGAATTATTAGAACATTTCGTTACAGCATTTGCATTAATTTATGGTACACATAACGTTTCTTACAATGTACATGGTCTTATTCATCTTGTAAAAGATGTAAAAAAATTTGGTCCACTAGATAATTTTAGTGCGTTTAAATATGAAAATTATTTACAAACGTTAAAGAAACTATTAAAAAAATATGATAAACCTTTACAACAAATTGTAAGAAGATATTTTGAACATGAAAAAAATAAAGTAGCAGAAAAACTTATGACAAAAGAAACTAATCATTTTACAGTAGATTTGAAATCTATTCATACATCTGGTCCATTAATACATGGCTGTTGCAATCCACAATATAAAATAATAAGAAAAGAAAATATGACTTTACGTATAGATGTACAAGCTGATAGTTGTTGCGCATTAACTGATGGAACTATTGTGTTAATAGAAAACATAGCACATAATAAAGATCTAAATGTAGATGTAATTATAGGTCGAAAATTTTCATACAAGGAAGATTTTTACAACATTCCATGTTCCTCATCGTTATTACAAATATTTAGTGTACATAGTTTAGGTCAATTACAAATGTGGCCAATAAAAAATATTGATACAAAATATGTTAAATTACCACTATTAGAAAATAAATATGTAGTACTTCCATTGTTACATTAATAAATTGAATTTAAAAAAAAATATATATATATAGATTTTAGTTATTGTAATTAGATAATGTATATTTAATATTTTAATATACTAATTTAACACATATATATTTTGTATGTTTAAACTGTATATTGTATATTAAATATATTTCTAAAATATATATAATATATCTATTACTGCTAGTTTGGAGCTATGGAACAGTATGCCATAGTAGAGTTCATCGATGGACTGCAAATGATACCCTCTTCTTGGATAACCGAAAATAATAAATATGCATATTGGCCTACTTTTACATCAAACGAAAAATTTAGAAAAGCTGTGCAAAAATGTATTTCAAAGATGGACGATTGGCCGCAACATGAAATAAAAAGGATTTTAGCAACTGCAAGTAAGTACATACAAAAAGTAAAATAAATAATTACATTAATATACATAAATAATACGTTAATATAGATAATTAATTGTATTCTTATTTTGTTGCTCATTCAATATTCTTCAATATTAAAATAGTATTAAATATAGTATATGTTTGTAGCATAACTTATAGACAATTTTTCAAAAAATATTTTTACAAACTTATAATACTTACACTTTAGAGTATAATTGTTAAAGTAAAATATATAATTAACAAGCATTTTTTTTATTTAAAAATATAAAAATTCTTTTTATATTTACTATTTGTTATATATAATTTTATTTTTTTAAGGTACATATGAAAAAGGAATAAAAAAATTAAAAAAGCAGAATTTAAATCAGATTTAAATTCTGAAAGTGAAGATAATGATACTTTAAAAAGGAGTAGAAAATATAGAGCCAAGACTGTTATAAGTAGTGAAGAAAGTTTGAGTGAAGAGGAAAAACGTGTTCGTGTACCATTGTATCCAAAGGTTCCACACAAAAAGAATCTTGATAAACAGTCGTATGAAAATTCAACAATTAAAATGCCATTGAAAAGTTAGTAAAAAGATTTATAGCGTATATTAATATAGTAAAGTGATTTATAATATATACATTACAATAATAATTTTACTTATCATTTATATAGATAAAAATGTATCAAAACTGACCGAATATGAAAATAACAATTCAAATATTAACCTAAACAAAACAAATGTAGAAACATTTTCTTCTTCAATAAATAAAAATACAGGTAATCGATAAAAATATGTATAATAATTTTTACGACAATAATTTTTATAATAATTTTATTTTTAGTATCGCGCTTTCAGTATTTTTATATTTTTAGTATATTCAGTAAATTATTATATTTCAGTATTATTAAAATAGTTATAAACTAATTTCATTTTAATATTTAACATTTTTTGTTTTTTTATTCTTATAGGACGTGATTTTAATCAGAATAATGTCAAAGAAAAAGAGTTCAGCTCTGAAACTGGTTCTACAATTTGTAAGTATTAATTTGTATTATTTTGTAATGTAAATTTCCATGTATTCTATATCGCATTTGTATGTATTATATATATTTTATGTTTTAAAACGTATTTTTTATTATTTTATAATATATATATTATATACTATTTACAGCAACAACAGATTTTCAACGATATGTTGTACGAAAATTATTGGATATAGACTTCAAAATATCAACAGTACATGAGGAATAGAAAAATATAAACACTAAATTAGATAGTATACAAAATCAAATCCAAACTTTTGTATTAGATGATGGAGTGAAAAAGAAAGATGTTGAAGTAGATTACATGGAATTCTTTCCATTACAAACATTAGAAGAGCTAGAAAAATTTGAACAACAATTAGTTGAGAATAAAATAAATCGTAAAGCATTGGTATGCGTATTTTGAAAAATAATCTTTAAAAATAATTGAATCAAAAAAATTAAACTTATTTATATTTTTAATTTCATTTATAATTATAATTATTTTATTTATTTATAAAAAAATTTATTATTTATTTTATTTTTAGATTACACAAGTGGCACGAATAGGTGGAACGGATGTTAAATCACTTACATTTAACATCTTACGTAGACTTCTGAGTGATTCAGTTGGAAGTTTATATAGCTACATTGGCGGAAAGAAAAAACGTTCATTTTTCGATTTATATTTACGAAAAATTATATTTGGTAAATACAATTTCTATTTATTATTTATAATATTTAAACTACTAAAATAAGTACTTGAGATATTTTCCTGCACATAAAAAATATTGTTAACAAATTCAATTATTTTTTAAAGATTATTTAATTACATCAAATTGGATTTTTTAAAATTATTAAATATTTATTTATACACATATTTATGTATTACTGTATTTATTAATGTTTTATCATGTTTTTTACTCATTCTTATAATCTTACTTAGCTTTTTCAGTTCAGAGAATATTTTATTTTTTGTTAATATCTACTTTTAAATATTTTATTAAATATTTTTTTTTAATACAATTACCTTTTAACATATATTATAGGTGCTGTACGAATCTATTTTCCTGAGACTACCGAACAGAAGATATCAGAACCAATTAAATCCTGGTTAAGGCATGCAAGTGAGCGTAGCATGAAGAAAAAAAGGTATGCATGATATTTTTTATAAATTTTATTGAATAATAAAATAATATTATACATATATTATTTAAAGTTTTAAATTTGCTAAAAAATTTTGCTTAAAAATTCTAGCATGGATAAGAGAGCAGATACAGTTTCTACACAAGAAGATGAGGACCAAGCAGAAGAGATGACTTTAAATGAATTAACTGGTCCAAATATCTAAGAATAACGTCTATGGTCCAGATATTTGAGTCGTTGAAGAAACGATTGCTGGCTTTGAAAAAATTTGATATTTAATACACGAAGGCTTGATGACCGAGGTTACGTCCAACATTTTGTCCATCGATGGTGACGATTATATCTTGACAAAAAAGCAAAAGGCAGTAGCTAAACTCGCGCTAGTAGTAAGCTTACTAGGCAGTAAACTTGGGCTGCGATCCGAAATGCGCTCACAGTGCTGAAAGCATCGCTCTGTCCTCGTTTGATATTCGTTATGAAACAAAGACAGATGATGCTTACAGCGCTGTGAGTGCATTTTGGACCGCAGCCTTGGTGGTAGTAAATTTATTAACCAACGCAAGTTCTGCTTGTCTGCTTTCTGCGTTTCTGCCAAAATGTGAATTTATCTTTATTCTTTTATATTCTATAAGAATATAAAAAACTAATGTAAAATGAGATTTCCTATTACTTTAAGATGCAAGTATTTTTATTTTATTTAATAGATATAGGTTCAGTTATTTTATAATAGCTATCGATTCAGTTATTTTATAATAGATATAGGTTCAGTTATTTTTCAATACTTTTTCAAATTAAAATAATATCTAATGCGAACGAATTTATAAGTTTTACATAATGCTTCATTATCAGTGCAAATGTTTGTTAATTACTTAAAATGATTATATTTTGAAATATTATATTTTGTTATATTCAACATTCATTATATATTCTATATATATTAATATGTTATAATATATATAACATATCTTATATAAATTATATTCATAGTGTATCAAAAAGGTTTAATTTTAATTATTCATTAAATTGCAGAATGTTTATTTCATTAAAAAGAATTTTGTTTTATATGTTTCAACAAATTATATATGTGCATACGGAAAATATGCTCTTATATATATGTATATGTGCAAAAATAAAATTAAAATTAGTTAAACAGAATTCATGTATGTGTAAGTCTAAATTTATCCTTAAATTATCCTATAAAGTACCTCAATAACATATTCAGGATGTATTATGGACGTTTAAAAAATTACAACGTCTTATAGATATCTTATGGACATTCGTAGGACTTTGAAGTAGGATGTCCTGAGGATATTTTTAGGCATAGCATGAGGCGTTCATTTGCTATTCCTCAGGACATCCTGAAAAAGTATGAGGAATATAACAGGATATCCTCTGCACATCCCGCAAAGAAAAGAGGATGTCCTTAGGATATCCAGAAGATATCCATGTGCTGTCTGGGTATATATCTATGCATGTGTTGTGTACGTGTAGTATACGTGTAGCGATGACGGTGACCACGGTGACCACGGTGACGTTTCTTAAATGAAAATTTCCATACTTCGACTTTGCGTCGTAATACCTCTGCTTATAGAATTTGTAGAGTGAAAATAAAGACACTTTCCTTATATAATTTAAACCCAAGCTATCGATTAAGCCTAGTAAGAACTCAATCCGGTTCAGCGGTTATTGATATCTGATAATCTCCAGTACTCTCAACTAGCTGGCTCGCGTAAAGATACTCGGAGTGCCTTGTTGCTGCTGCGTGGTACTTGACGCGAGACACTACCATGTCTCTTGATCAGTGACAACGTATATGCTAGAATATGGGAGGAATTTGACTGTCGTCTCGACGTTGTTCGTGTAACTAAGGGAAGTTACATTGAGCACTTATAAGGTGAGAGACAAAACTTGGACAGTTTTTCTTTTGATTGATGTATTACTAATCACTATGTATTTGTAAACTTCAAAATATAGTCATTTGAAATTGAATGAATCATTTTGAATAACCCTGTATATATACATATACATGTATATGAAAGCTCTAACGTTATCAGAAATTTGCTTAAAATAAAAATAAAAAACAAAAGTATTACAAAAGAGGCTTATAGAGCAAAATACGGGTGTCTATGTCTGTGTTTATTAGACTAATTAACAATACAAACTTGTAAAAACTTAATGCTAAATATATAAAATATAACGGGCTAAATGAGAGCCAAGCGCTGTAAAAGGTGCGCAAATAAGTTTTACTACTTTATGGTTAATGTGTAAAAAACCTTTTATTAAAACCGTACGTTTCGGTCCTCCTTTCGGACCATCATCAGCGATGTCAATAATTAACTGTCAATAAACAAAGAAAGATATAAAATAGTAACACAGAATATATTATACAAAATAATCGTTGACAATTAGAATTTTGGAGATACGTGGATAATTAATTCTTAATCGGCGTTTGTGTTGCGAAATAAAATTTATCATAAAAATTGCTTTACGTACATGTAGTATTCGTTAGTTCGCTTATCCACGGTCATCACTGACCTTACCGTCAATTCAACGAAATAATTCCTCTCCCGGTTCCAGTCGTGAAGGAAAAATTGCCGTGAGTCTTTGGGGTTGTAACCATTTTGACTGTAACTTTATGTGAGAATTAATTACTCAGTTTGCGGCTTAGTTTGATTGTTAGTTAAATTTATATGATGATGGAGAGGTATCTTACTTCATCGAGCGGTGACAGGACCGTGAGCCGTGAGAGACAGTACACAACTGTCGGTTAACATATGTTAAAATTTAGTTGTCGCGTGACATTGTGCGTGCGTGTATAAACATTGTGAATATCGAGGTGATTAGTCTATCGGTCTAATGACGTAATCTGGCGCGCGGTGATTTTAAATTTTTGACATTCTCTCCACTGTCGTGAGATAAGCCTGATGGAGGCCTTCGGTGTCGGTTTGTAGATTGGGGCTGTTTTTTTGCCTCTTTATAAATATCATCTCCGACATCAAACGTTTTTTGTATGTGCTTTCCTCATCCAGGATTTCCACCTCATCCCATGCGAATTCGTGACCATTTAGCCTGTGATCCGTGATGACCGAGTGTTGTGAAGTTCTTTTATTAATATGATTGCGATGCTCTGTGATGCGAGTTTTTAATAGCCTGCCTGTTTGGCCTACGTATGAGGCATCACAATCTTTGCATGGTATTTTATATACTAGGTTGTTATGTGATTCTTTCGGCAATATATCTTTTTGTACGCGAATGTACTTCCTTAGCTTATTCATGCTAGTATAAGACAGTTTTGTTTGTAGATCACGTATCACAGGTCCAAATCGCTCCGAAATTGTCGGTATGTACGGGATATTGAAGTAACTCGATTTAATCAAGTTATTTATGTCAATGTGATTCGTAACGCTCGAGTTGTCGTTTTTCTTATTATGTGATGAAATTAATTTTTTGAGTCTTTCATGTAAAGTCTCAAATATGAATTTTAACGGGTAGCCATTATTAAGTGTCGTGTTAATTACGAATTTCAGGTTTTTTTGGTGAAAATCCGGATGTGAAAGACGAAATGCTCTATCTATGAGGCCGATGACGGTGCCTTTTTTTTGGCAGAGAGGGTGTCGAGACTCGAAATGCAAATATCTCTCTGAAAACGTTGGTTTATGGTACCAGTCAAAGTTAATTACGTTGTTTCTGATAATCAGAGTGACATCCAGAAAATTAATTTGGTTATCCT
Organism: Lasius platythorax; assembly: GCA_963971435.1. NCBI lineage: Eukaryota > Metazoa > Arthropoda > Insecta > Hymenoptera > Formicidae > Lasius > Lasius platythorax. The sequence continues at coordinate 5,990,496 of OZ020548.1, read as the reverse complement.
CACCCTCCTCCATGGTGAACTGTAGACGTTTATGTAATGAATTAAATGTGTGTAATATGTTGTTACACATGGAGGAAGGCGCGGCCAACAAGATGTCATCTACGTATCTATAAAAAAATGGGAGATTTACTGGGAGAATCTCGAACGCCCTCGTCTCCAGATCTTGTAGAGTGATGTCGGCGATGACTGGAGATAGCGGGGAGCCCATAGGTGTGCCGAACGTCTGTTGATAGTAGACGTTATCGAAAATGAATTAGGTGGAATCTAAGACGAACCGGACTGCCGTTAGGAACTCGTCGCGTGGTATGATGCACTTTTCTTCAATGGAGTTCCATCTTTTTGTTACGCTCTCCAAGGCTAGATCTGTCGGTACGTTGGTGAACAATGAAACCACGTCTAGTGATAGCAGTTTATGGTTGTCCGGAAAATGCTTGTTTCTTAATTTTTCGACGAGTTGAAAGCTGTTGTCGATTCTGCTGTTGGCTGCTGGTATGGAGTTGTTAATGATGTTGTGTAAAAAGTGGCTAATTCATATAACGGGCTATTCTTAGATGATACGATGATACGGAGAGGGAAACCCGGCTTGTGAATTTTTGGCACACCATAGGCTCTGAGTAATACACCATCCGTACAGTTAAGTCTTTTATAAATATTGTCTGTGATGTAATCGCGTTTCTTCCACCTCGCGAGCATCTCGTGGAGATTTCTAATTAGTTTTTTTGTTGGATCTTTGCTGACTTTCGAATATGTATTATTGTCATTTAAGAGAGCATTCATTTTGTACATGTAATCTGTTTTGTCAAGGGCTACGGTTACGTTGCCCTTGTCTGCTCTTGTGAAAATCAAGTCCGGATTATCTTGTATGAAATTATTCGTGGCGATCGACGCCCCGATGATCTCCTTCTCCAATGGTGAATTCTTGAATGTATAATTAGATAGGCTGTTTACGATGGGATTAGTTCTGTTGCGGATGGTGTGACGGATGTGTGGTGGAAGTTTGCCAATGTTGTTCTCCACACATTTTATGAATTCAATTATGATTACGTCTTTGTTCATTGTGGGTAAACTAAAGTTATCTCCTAATTGCAGGAGTCCTTGTACTTGTTGTGGTATCTGAGTGGAGGACAAATTGACAAACCATTTGTTCTGGATATGTAAAGGAGAGGGGGATGGATCTTGGAAGTCGATAGGATTGAGGAATATTTCGTTAGTAGAGGACACGGGGATAGGGAAATCTGGTTTGAGAGAGAACATCTCGGCGGAACTCGTCTCTGTTTTAGTGTCATTGTCTGGAGGAAGGCATGTGTTTGATGTCATTTCGTTTGTGTGCAGTGGCGTGGCCTTGAAATATTGTACCGGACGGATTTTCTGTATAGTGAGTCTATTCTGTTTATTCGTCAGCCAGCAAAGTTTCTTTTCTATTCTTTCACGTTCGCTCGCGAAATGGCGGTGGAGAGATTTATATTGAGTATTAAAGAAATTGTTGCATATTGAGATTGGCAACGTGTGTGAGATATGTCGTGCCAACTTGTAGCAGCGTGTGCGTAAGACTCGGATTTGCTCGTGCGCGTCATATATTTCATTCCGCATCATGCTTTTAGCGAACCTTTGTAAAATGTTTTGAAATTTTTTGACGGAAATGTTGTTGTGTAAATTAAAGTCGTAACCTTTAAACCGATTTAAATGTGGTAAGATGATGTTAGCTCTGATACAGTTCTTTAAAAACTTGATGCGTATCTGCATGATAGATATAGATTTTTGTGCTTTTATCCACGTTTTCATGTTAGTGACTACTTGATAATTAAAATTACGTTTGATGAATTGAAAAAAAGTTTGGGTACGCATACTTTCAGCCAGCGTAAAATTAACAATGTAAATAATAGGCTCTGTTATTAAATATATCGAATATAACGGGCTAAATGAGAGCCAAGCGCTGTAAAAGGTGCGCAAATAAGTTTTACTACTTTATGGTTAATGTGTAAAAAACCTTTTATTAAAACCGTACGTTTCGGTCCTCCTTTCGGACCATCATCAGCGATGTCAATAATTAACTGTCAATAAACAAAGAAAGATATAAAATAGTAACACAGAATATATTATACAAAAAGATATATTGCCGAAAGAATCACATAACAACCTAGTATATAAAATACCATGCAAAGATTGTGATGCCTCATACGTAGGCCAAACAGGCAGGCTATTAAAAACTCGCATCACAGAGCATCGCAATCATATTAATAAAAGAATTTCACAACACTCGGTCATCACGGATCACAGGCTAAATGGTCACGAATTCGCATGGAATGAGGTGGAAATCCTGGATGAGGAAAGCACATACAAAAAACGTTTGATGTCGGAGATGATATTTATAAAGAGGCAAAAAACAGCCCCAATCTACAAACCGACACCGAAGGCCTCCATCAGGCTTATCTCACGACAGTGGAGAGAATGTCAAAAATTTAAAATCACCGCGCGCCAGATTACGTCATTAGACCGATAGACTAATCACCTCGATATTCACAATGTTTATACACGCACGCACAATGTCACGCGACAACTAAATTTTAACATATGTTAACCGACAGTTGTGTACTGTCTCTCACGGCTCACGGTCCTATCACCGCTCGATGAAGTAAGATACCTCTCCATCATCATATAAATTTAACTAACAATCAAACTAAGCCGCAAACTGAGTAATTAATTCTCACATAAAGTTACAGTCAAAATGGTTACAACCCCAAAGACTCACGGCAATTTTTCCTTCACGACTGGAACCGGGAGAGGAATTATTTCGTTGAATTGACGGTAAGGTCAGTGATGACCGTGGATAAGCGAACTAACGAATACTACATGTACGTAAAGCAATTTTTATGATAAATTTTATTCCGCAACACAAACGCCGATTAAGAATTAATTATCCACGTATCTCCAAAATTCTAATTGTCAACGATTATTTTGTATAATATATTCTGTGTTACTATTTTATATCTTTCTTTGTTTATTGACAGTTAATTATTGACATCGCTGATGATGGTCCGAAAGGAGGACCGAAACGTACGGTTTTAATAAAAGGTTTTTTACACATTAACCATAAAGTAGTAAAACTTATTTGCGCGCCTTTTACAGCGCTTGGCTCTCATTTAGCCCGTTATATTCGATATATTTAATAACAGAGCCTATTATTTACATTGTTAAGAATATTATATTAATTATCGCTTTTTTTAGTTACATAAATGAGATATTTTATTCTACTTTAATTTTTTTATTTGTGCATTTAAATATTATAATATCAAAATAATGTCTAAAGTTTATCATAATAAATTGTTTATCTATAAAAAGGACCATTTTTAGTCTAACCAAATTCAACCTTTTGTCCTATTATTCAATACTAAAAGTCAAGAGCCAGACGAATTGTGGAAAATGCATTTGGATTGATTGCAAACAGATTTAGAATTTTAAGGAGAGCTATTTTGTTAGAACCAAAAAAGGTCAGAACTGTCGTCTCGGCTATCATATGTTTGCATAACTTTTTAATAACTAGAGATTCACGACAAATTTATGCACCATCTGGTGTTTTGGATAAAGATACAGAAGAAGGAATAACGAATGGAAGTTGGAGAGATGAAAATTTATCTGGTAACTCGTTTTTTTCGCTTGAGAGAAATTTCGGACATAATTACAGCATTGATAGTAAAGAAATACGAGAAGAGTTCAAAAATTATTTTGTGTCACCGAATGGCGAAGTGCCGTGGCAATACAGATACATTTAGGTCATCAAAATAAAATGTAAATATTAAAACATAAAATATTAAACATTGAAATAAAATAAAATACAATATTGCTTTGGGTTTCTGTACATTTTGAGGAAGACTGCATAAATTGTAGAGCTTCGAAGAACACTCATTTGCTGATATATGCTTCACCAGATCCTTGCCCACTTTTCCTCTTCCTAGTTTTTCTTAATTCATTATTGAACTGAGTCCTCAGATTGTGAAGTTTCCGACCGACTTCTCCAGAGTCAGTATTAAATTGTTGCGCGAGTTGTTCAATTGAAGCCGTACGCTTTGAACGATTTTTATAATCAGCCTGTGAGACGTCCCACAGATGTGGGAGCCCTTCCAAAAGGGAAATTAAAAGTTTTGTTTTATCTTTAGTCCAGTCGAACTTCGACATCGTCACGACATTCGCGAAAAATTTCCGGAAGGTTTGAAATATACTAGAGCGCTTCGCGAGACTCGTTTCGATATGTCCACACGTCAATTGCAGAAACAATCGAGACATTGCGATCGCTGCAACTCGATCTAGCGACACCGATCTCAAAGCGTTGTACACACGTCGACACTTAGTGTATACACTCGATTTAGACAGAAAAGTGTCGCCGTGTATACGTAGCATAAGAAACATAAATTTTATAAAATTATAATTTATCATTTTTTTAATTTTTACAAATAATAAATAAGTTTTTATTAAAGCAGAGAAAAATAGATCATTATTTTTACGTCGTCATAGATTTTAAGAAAAGCCGACAGTCCTTAAAGTCGTCATCTCTCTTAACTCCGCTTTCCGCTATATCTCAATGTCAGGGACATTTGTGATGAAAAGGCAGATTTTGAAACTCGAAGATCTTTCACACAGGAATGCATTACCTGAAAGAACCTTCCAGCTTCAACTTCCCTTCCAGAAGTTTTATTGTTTCCTAAAAAGAAAAAATTCTTATAAGAAAAAATACTTTCGAAGACGTATATGTTACATATATATATTTTATTAAAGAAAATTTAAGTTTTCTTAGAATTTTATATGTGTTGCGTGCAAGCTTTAGAGATAAGCAATGTCGAAAAAAATCAATTATTAAATGTTATAAAACAATATTTTCTGTAATCGACTAAACAATCGAGAATCGACAAATGAAATATATTTATTACTATTTCGCTATTTTCAATCGTATTAATCCATATACACAATTAAATAAGAGAAATTGTAATTGCTTTTAAATATAATTAGTTAATATTATATATCTTCGATTTTCCTGTTTAATGACAAATATGATACACATTTTCAACATTTCTCACAATTTTGATATTTTTGCAAGTTCGTAGATTGATAGTACTACAACAGAATGATATAGTTTTACATTTTGAAATCTTTTATACTTTTATACTAAATCCTTAGAAAATTCAATTTCTTCTCTTTTTTTAATCGTTTTTTAATGGCTCCAATTTCAAATTTTGTATCAATAATAACATGATGAGTGATATATTCTATACAATATATTCTAATTTGATTACCATATATTTTACCAATTTCATTGTAATTCATTAATAGAGTAAATATACTTTTGTTTAGTTATTTAGCATATTTTTGTTAAGCATTTACTTTAGCCAATTTCTACTGGAAAATAGTTATATTTCTATTGGAAAATGTTTCTAAGTTTGACAAGAACTCAATATTTGCTAAGCATTTTTTTATTCGACTATGTGAATAGTATCAACTAAAAAGTTCAATATTCAAATTTTTTATATTTCTTTAACACTCTGTATACGTGGCAGTAGAATTTATCAATTTTGTAAAAATACTGAAATGGATTAGTTTATTAAAGCAATGGTTGATAAGCATTTACTCCAGATGAAAATATATAATTACAATAATTATTATGTCTCCTATTAATAATAGGATATATGTAAAAGAATTATTTATTTAATAATTGCTGTTCTTTTCACATGCAGTATTTAACGATATTACCGATTGCTATAAAATATGTATATGCATAATTATAAGAGCATTTATTCATTGATTGATGCTTTTGCGCACAGCAAACAGGAGACAAATTTGTTTGTTTAGCATTATTGCCTGGATTACAATAGAATACCTTTTTTTTAAAGAATATTAGTATATTCTGCTATTCTGTAATCCTCTATTTTTTTCTGTCTTAAAGGCGCATATGTAGAATGAAAATCTTGTGTTCTCAGTTTCGTTTTTGTACGCATGACACGTCACGTGACAACTGTATAGTGGGAAGAGGCACAAGACCTATAGGTTTTCAGGTAAGGATTTTAGAATAAGAGTGGACAGAGTGTGGAAAACGTCTTTAGATACATAAAGCACGCACTAATGTTCTCTGCAATCGGCAGACATATACGAGCAGTATCGCAGTAGATTTCGTGTGCTTTTAAAGGCAGGGAATTAATTACGCCTATAGTTTGTGTTGCGATCACTTTAATTTATATTATTTTCTTGTGTTTTACTGAATATTTTTCAGAATGGCTACGATAATGTGCTTACCTGACGAGGTGATAGACAACATTCTAGGTTACAATGATATCACTATTGAGGATATCATTAGCTTCAGATGCGTGTGCAAGAAATTCCGGTGGGCAGCCGAATATGACAAATTTTGGGAAAAAAAGTTGTCTCAGAGGTAATTCTTTTTGCTCGTAAACTTATTGTAATTTTTCTTATATTAATTTATCGCATAATGTATATCACTTTTGCAAAAAATGTATTTTATAGTAAGAAAACGGGCTAATAAAAGACAAGACGCAGAAAAAAACGCGTAATGCGTGCAGTAATTTGCAAAACATTTCCTTCTATGTTGTTCAATTTATTCTTTTTAATTAATACAGTTAAATTTAATAAAATATATTTTTTTTAATAATAAAAAATTTTTTTTTGAAAATAACACTTTTCTACATCTTGGCTCTTATTAGCTCATTTTTTTATTCATTTTTATAATATAATAAAAAAATATAATTCATAATATAAATATAATATATATAATATAATCTAATAAAAAAGAATAATAACTAAAAAGCTAGTAACAAAATTTTTTTTATTAACTTAATTATTTTATTTTATTATATTGTTTTATTATTTTAATAATTAATTTGGTGAACTACATACTGTTTTATAAATATATAAAAATTAAATAATTTGTAATAATTACATAATAAGGCTATAACGTAAATACAGCTTTAACCACAGTATTTATTATTATATATCCTTAGTGCAAAATTACTATTTAAAATTGAAGATTATAAATATTATATTTTCTGCAACAAAACAAGAAGATTGATATTTTGATTGATATTATAACTGAATTTGAACATTATACATCTTAAAATATTTATTGCCCTGAAAATTCATTACTGGTGCACTAACACCGTTGAAATTTTTAAAAGTTTATTATATTAAAAAAAAGGACCGAAACGTTCGTCTTTCCTATAATAATTTTTCTATATTAAATTATATTAATCTGTAAATCTTCAATGACTTGATTGATTAATAAATTTCGTTGCGCCCCATTTACTGCGCTGGATTCTATTGCCGTTTTTATGATTCTTATTATTTATTGAAATATTTTTCGTTCCAATTTTAGATGGCCTTCTGCGAAGAAAGCTTATGAAAAGCAGTCTAAGGCCCGTTTCTACCAATTTTGCGTTAACCCACAGTTTAACGAAACTTCGATTAAAATTAAACCTTAGTTTAATACAGACTGGTTTCTACGAACACTTCATTGAATACGTTTAGCTAAACTTATACCTTATATGACATAACTTCGAACACTTGTAGAAATAGGACGCTGATTGGTCCAATATTGGCTCTAATAGAATTAGTGGGAAATAAAAAATCTTATGTTGTATATCAATTTTATTATATAATAAATATCACATATAAATACATATAATATAAACAAAATTTATTAGTAAAATAAAAAACTGAAATAGGCTCTAATTTTGGACTACTACAAATAAAATCTGTCTATATATATGTACAAAATCTGTCTATATATATGTACAAAAATTAATTTCATATATTTTCTTATTAAAATCATAACGTTGGTGTAGACCTAAGTTTTAGATGTTACAAATTATAAAATGGAAAATAAACAATCACGAAAACGCGCTGTAAACTTCACACAAGCAGAAAAAATGATTTTAATCGATTTAATATTAAAACATAAGCATATAATAGAAAATAAAAGATCTGATAACATAACCTTAAAAGATAAAGAAAAAGGTTGGAAAATAATAGAAAATACATTTAATAGTATTTCTTCGACAGAATTTCGAAGTTCAGAAGTTTCAAAAAGTTGTTGGGACAATTTAAAAAAGAAAACCAGAAAGTTTTTTGCAGATGAAGAAATGAAATTATATAAAACAGGTAAATTTTTTCTCTATATTTTTATAGAGAATTATTTTTAAACATCATATCTGCTGTAATATTGTATTAGACATTCTATAATAATTTTAATATTTAATAATTTTGCATTTTTAATATTTGTATATGCAATTTTAATATCAGCCCAAGTAGCAAAGTGACGTCATAATGACGGCAAATTTTGGTCATAAAAAGACTAATTAGACGTCCTAGTTAGGTCTCATAAGACCCGAAAATGACGTCGATATGTCACATCCATGAGACGTCCTTTTTTAACGACTTATTGACGTCATTTCCTGACGTCTTATTGACGATTAATATGACTAATATTAGACTTAAAATTGACGAAACTTTGATATTTTGTGTGCGCATTTTCTGTAGAAGAAATTTTGATATCCTAATAATAAAAACTTTGATATTTTAACAATTAATATATGGCATTAGTTTTAAACATCTTCTTGATAGCTGTAACATGATTATTGCATCAACAATCATTATAAAACATGTTAGAAAGATATTTTTCCTCCCAACATATTTTATGATGACTATTTCATGCAGTGGTCAAGTTATAGTTATCAAGAACATGTCTAAAATGTCAAAGTTAAAATGTCAAAGTTTTTATTGTTAGGATATCAAAATTTCTTCTACAGAAAGTGCGCGCACAAAATGTCAAAGTATGTACAAAATATATAATTGAACTTATAATCATTAGAAGAATATTTGTCTCGAAAATCTGTAAAGGAATATTTTTAGAAAAAAATACTTTGTAGTAATTTCTGATGACTTACCTCTATTTGTTTTCCTAAGGAGAAAAAAGTCTATAATATATAAATATAATATGTACAAAAATAATTTAAAAATATTTATAATTTAATATTAATTTAATATATTTGTAACAAAAATTACTACATAAATATATCAAACTTTATTGTATATGTCGAATGCGAATAATTTTATTATATTTCTTTGTTTCTAGATATGTTTTGTTTTATTCGTTGTAAAGGATTTATATTTTTTAATAATAAAGCAATATTTAGTATTTCTTATAGAATTCATTTTAATGAAAAAAGTTATACAAAAGACTCAAAAGACATTTCAGTAAATAATTGCATTGCTTTAACCAAACATAATTTTTTAATTTACTTAACAAAACAGATTATTCTAATCTTATTGTTAAACTATGCATATTAAACAGAAATAAATTATAAAATAAAATATATAATCACATATATAATTATAAAAATGTTATAAAATAAAAATTTTTTATAATATTATTATTAGAAAATTAGACTGCACATATAACATATTTGAAGAATATTTCTTACTTATTGTTAGTAAATGCCGCTAAATAAGTCAGAAAAGAACTTGTTTATTCAATTTGATGGATTAAAGGAAAAGAAACCCAAAAATGATTTTCATCAGGAAGAACTATACATTTTGCTAGAACATCCTCAAATTGAACTATCACAAATTCATTTGACAAATCTTTTATACGAAATATATCTGTAAACTCTGAATTATAAGGATATACATAATATGGATAATAAGACAAAAATTGTTTTCCATAGAAAAAGAGGACGTTATCATGACATCTAAGTAAAATGTTGTGAATTTGTAATACTTTTTTTCCTTTTATGTAACAGTAACAATCAGCATTACGATATTGCCATACATAGAAAGTTAAATTTTTATATTTTGTTTTCTTGAACATTTTATATCTAAAAATATCATTAACAGGAAGTGGTCCTGAATTATATTCTGAAAACAATATAGGAATATTATTATTTGCAGGATTCTCATGCTGCAAAAAGTTTTGATAGAAAACATCAATTTCTTTTAAACGTCTAAAAATCTGTTGTAATGGTTTATGGGGAGATCTAATTAAATTTTTGAGAATATTCAAATAATTTTCAAAAGGAAATGCTGAAATGTTGTCTAACGGTCCAAATTTTTCAACATCAGTACTTAGATGACACAATATATGAACATTGTAAATGAGAAATTGAGAGCCATAAATGTTTTCACAATGCTTTATAAACATAACTAAAAGCTCATTAGCTAATTGAGTGCCTATCTTATTAATATGTTTCTCAGAACACAATAAAAAAATGCTACAATGAAATAAAAGAAAATTTTCATAAAATGCAATGGGCAGAATGTCTTTCAATGCTACAGGACCTAAATAAATAAGGAACATTCTATATTCTGTAGCTTTCCAACGTGCAAGCTCAGTCAAAGTACGAGATTTTCTATTAAACTCAACAGGAATGAATTTTCTATAATAAATTAATCTCTCAGATATAAGATTTACTAATCGACTAGGCAAGCGTGTCTTTAAATTGCCACATACCCAACTATTTAAAAGTTTTCTCATCACACCTAAACATACGGCATGCATGTAATCAATTGGAAAATTTGTAACTAAACCAATTGGAAGTTTTGAAAGAGGAGAAACACCTGTATGATGATCTTCATCAATAAATAACTTAAAATCTAAATCTGTTCTTCTTGAAGCTGAAACATTTTTATAGATAACTCTATTTTGAACATACTCTCCAGTTTCTGTACATTTATCACAAGATGAATAACCGTTATGTGACTTCGTACATTTTATGTAAGCTCTAGCTGGAGCATCACAAATAAAACTATGAACTTTTACAATATATAACTTATTTTCAAATAAAAATCCTTCATGTAACAATTGAAATAATTCATTTACAAAATCTTCTAAGAAAATATCAAGTGGTGAAGGTTTAGAATCACCACAGTACATAGCAATAACAAAAGGATGTTCATTAGGATAATTTTTTATCAAACCTAAAATAGGCCATAACTGAGTATTTGAACTCTTAAACAAGGGAAGTCCGTCTATGTTAAAACTAACATATATTTCATTGTTTTGTAACTGTGATATATTTCGACAAACGAATTGTTTCAATGGCTCTAATAAACCTATGTAACAAAATTCTCCTCTTTCTAACTTCCGATTTGGCATAGATAAATTTGTTTTTAATAAAGTACGGCTATCTAATGGCAATTTCGAATGAAAAGGAATTAAAATTTTTAAAAGAACATTAAGGGCAGCTTGAGAAATTTTACATTGTACAGCCCAATGTCTCAATTGAAATAACAAATTTTCCTCGACACTATCTTTAAATAAATAAGGTGTGGCTTTAATTAAAAACTTGCGTACTGTATTATTAAATAATGCTTCGGTTTCAATATCAATATTTTGATCTATACAGTCATTCATATTAATTGGTTCATTTATAAAATTGAAATTTTCAGTGGAAATATTTGGGATTGCATTTTCGTTATCAATATTACCAACATTAGCTTTATCACTATTATCAATGCCATATTTACATTTTTTTTTATAATTAGTTTGTTGATTTTTAATCTGCTGTTTTTGCTGTATTTCGTTCCAAGTATTTTTTATATCTACTGCTATTCGTCGGTATAGCTGACGGGTACTTACAATATTTCTTTTTCTGTATGTAATTTTTCCAGCCATTTTTAATAATTTCTATCAGAATAAAAATAATTTTCTATCCTATTATTCATTCTGTTTTCTCCTTTTTTCTCGATTTTTTTCTCTATCAGGCGCGTGTTTTAGCCATATTTTAATACTATCTTCTATTTCCTTGTTATCCACGCCAGGTATGTTACGTTTGATGGAATCTAAAAAAAATTAACGAATCATGCAAATCATTAAAAAATATTGACATCTATATATATAAAAAAGCATACATATGAATAAAATATATATAATAAATAAATATATATATATATTTACCTATAATTACAGATTTTAAACATAAATCTGAAAAGGGTCGTTTATTTAAACGTTTTCCATAAAAGCTAAATTTTGCTGCCAATGTATCTATAAAAAGGTATTTTAGAATTCTTGAGACCTTTGAAGGGACATCTCGTCCACCAATTGTAGATAGATAAGCATTCTGAAAAGATATAAAATTAAGATCACACATTACTTTTTCTTAATATTGTAAAAAAAACAACTGATATAGACTATACATATGTGTGTGTAAAGTATAATAAAAAGTATAAGAATTTCACACACCAGAATATCTATTTGTGTCTTCTCTTTAAGTATTTGTTCTACATGATCAACATCATGTAGACTTTTCATAGGAAATTGAAACTCAAAATCTTTTTGTAAGGGCAATACTTCCTGGTTATTCCGTAAAAGAGCTAACAGCTGTGTATTCTGCGTTTTAATATGAGATAGAAGAGAAATAATCTTCTCTTGAAAAGCTGAAAAAATCGATTTAAAAAAATTTACTATTATTGCATTGTATAAAATTTTAGACTTACAATTAGTAGCATTTATTTAAAAAATATATATATTATATATATATTTATATATATCGTATATAAAATTTATATTTTTAAAATAATTTCAGAAATTAGTTGTTAAAGAAATAAAATAAATAAAATTATTCTTTATTTAGATTTTCTCAATGCTAGAATATTTAATTTGCATGATTAAATGTAAAAAAGAAAATTTTAAGCAATCATCTAAATAAAAATGTCATACCTTTTGAATCTATTGAACTATCATCAGATGGCGTATTATCATTCAGAAATGTTCTGTCTCTATCTGCAGTCTCAAATCTCGATGTGTTATGTCTTGGAATATTATTATGTAGAGTTTGATCTATGACTTTATAATTAGCATCGGTTAAATCAACTTCAGAAGAAACAATTTCAGAAATTAAAGTTACTAGAATAATAAATGTAAAAAGCAAAATCAGCGATTCAAGTAGAAAATATTACCTGTTGAGTCATTTGAACTATCTGTGACGTATGTACTGTCATGTATACGTGCTGTATACGTGCTAGTTTTATATGTACTATCTTTATGAGTGCTAGCTTTATATATACAATCTTTATATGTGTGTCTGTCTCTAGAATCTGCAGCTATAATTTCAGAACAATCTGCATCGGGTGAATCTGAAAATATTTATAAAATAATGTATATAAAAGTTATTAACATAGTATTAAATTTCTTTAACTTATTTTTAAATGTATATAAAAATGCATTTAAAATAATATAGATAAATAAAAACAGTAAAAGAATTTCAGCATTTCTATTTAATATCAAATTTTCTTTGAAATAATAAAGAAATAAGACGTTAATATTATTATAATAATGCAATGTACGTTATTATACTGTTATTACAATTATAATAACGTACTTTGTCTAAAAGCTGAAGTATTTTCTTGAGTTTTTTCAATAGTATTTAAAAATGTCTTTTTTAATTTTGGAGGTCGATTATCAACACTTTCTTCCTCCTCACTTGATATATACCGACGAGGCACATTAACTTTCCTTTTAGAAAAAAATGACTGGACTTCTTGATTATCTGTTTGTAAATCAGATGTGTCTTCTGACAATTTGCATTTTTGTCGAGCTTTTTGTAAATCATCTAAAATAATTTGTACAATTAAATATCTATAGCATATTTCACACTAAATTAAAAAATTCAATAATATAGAATTAGTAAATAGTAAACAATATAATTAATTGATAGTATGCAAAACAATAATTTTATCGACTTGTATAAGCAAAAATATTATTGATTATGTAAGTTGATAAATAAAATCGTTTTGCATACTGTTAATTAATTATGATTTTCTTATTAATAAATAATTAAAATAATTAAAATTTTCCCTTTTATGCTCACCAGTTTCAAATAAACATCTTTGTATTGGATACAATTTCCATTTTTCTGTATCTGCATGTACTGTTTTTTCTAAAATTTTATCAAATGTTCTTTGATCTTTCATAGGTGGCCAGAAAACTTCTTTTTTTCGAGGAGTTAACCAAATATTTCTTACAACTGCAACACCACCTCCATCACTAAATTCAATTACTACATAAGACATTATGTCAAAACTTTGTATTAATTAGTATAAAAATTTTCGTGTAATCCTACAAGAATAATTTTTTTTTATATAAAGAACTGCATTAATTGTTAATACATCCTCTAACCTCTAAATTTTACAAAAATTATGTAAATTACTTACTTGTAAATTATATTGTCGATTAAAACACAAGTTATACGTATTTAACCATTAATGCCTTCTGCCAAAGAGTACCGCTATAGTATTCTTTATTTAATTGCAAATCTCTTGCGACTGAGAAAAAATGCGACCTCGCGCATTGAATATCACATCCGCGTGCACTCTCGCTATGTCTCTCTTGATACACATTCATCCACTGCACGAAATACGGCGGTTGCTGCATTCACGTTCACTAATTGCGTAGCAGGTAAATAAAACTAAACACGTACTAAAATCCAAGAAGGGAAAAGGTATCAGAACACGCAATCAAATGTAACACATCTGAAAAGTGGCGCGAGTATGGTTGCGTAGTTCCCGAATGCATCTGCTGCGGAGCACTTTGTGCGCATGCGTGAGTACTTTGGCTCCTGCGAGCCATAAAGTCAAACAAAAAGACTTTATTTAGACGACTTTAAGACGTCTTCAAAATGACGTCTTTAGTTGGTCTAAAAATGACGTCTTATAAACGTCCATTATTAGTCTCTGACGTCATAAGACCAAAAATGACTAAAAATAGACGTCATAATGTCGTCTTCTGACGTCACTTTGCTACTTGGGAGGTGGATCTTGTGAATCTACATCAGATATAGTAATGGAACGCATAAGAGATATAATAAAACCTTCAGTCGATGGCTTAACAAATAATTTTGATAGTGATGTCATAGGTAAAATGTATTTATATTATTTTATACAGATACATTATTTTTATTATATATTATTGTTATTATACTTATATTATTTTTAACAGAATCAAGTGAAATTTCAACGTCAACTTTACGTAAAATGCCTATAATTACAAATATAATTACATATAAAACTCCTACACATAATACTAAATCATGTAAAACAGTTATAAGTACAAATTCTAAAGTTAAAACTACAAATTTGTGTGAAATGTCAAGAAATAGTATTACTGTAGATGAATTGCTTGATGAAGATAATATAATAAATGAAGATTTATGTGAGGATGATGTACAAACTGTAAGTATTCAAAATGTATGTTTTAGTTAAAATAGCTTATTATATTAATTATGCATATTTGTTTTGTAGTGTCTGAAAGTCAAAAATACCAATGAAACGATATACGATGAAAATCAATCGAGTAGTATGGAAGATTATACTATAAATAACAACAATTATGAAAATGAATTTAACGACAATCATGAAAATCAAACTATAAATGAAACTGAGATTGATGAAAATAGCAGTGTAAGTTACAAAAAAATAAATTTAATACAAATTTTTAAATTTTTTTATAATTTATTATAATTATTAAACACTTTATAGTTATTAAATTTAATTAAATATTTTTTATATTATTTAAATACTATATTATTAATATTATATGCTATTATTAATATTATATTTATATATATTATTATAATTAGTAAATAATAATAGAAGACATCCATATACAAAGAAAGAAAACCAATTAAGTAAATGTATGCAAGATTATATTAATAACGATAGTTATGAAAATGATTTTGATGAAAACCAAAATATGAATGAAATAGAGACTGATGAAAATAGCAGTGTAAGTTATAAAAAATATATTTAATACAAATTTTTTAATTTTCAGTATTTATCTTTG
This sequence comes from Lasius platythorax, assembly GCA_963971435.1. NCBI lineage: Eukaryota > Metazoa > Arthropoda > Insecta > Hymenoptera > Formicidae > Lasius > Lasius platythorax. The sequence continues at coordinate 5,974,664 of OZ020548.1, read as the reverse complement.
TCATTATTAAATGTAATTAAATATTTTTAATATTATTTAAATAATATTTAAATAATTTAATATATATTATTTAAATTATTTAAATAATTATTTACATAATATATTTAAATAATTTAAATAATTTATTATTATATTTATGTTATATTTATACATATATATTATTATAGTTACTAAATAACAGTGGAAGACATCAACATACGAAGAAAAAAAACAACACAAAAAAATTGCAATGAAAAATTACAATTACAAGGGAAAAAAAATTTGCAGAATAGATCTGCAATAGAAATATTAAGGAAAAAAATAAGTAATCCACTTCAAATAAGAAATTTGAATAATGAATGTAATGAAGATTTTAATAAGCATCAAAATAATTCACGCAGGAAAAAAAAAGTACAAAGTCACAGTTTAATACGAGACCGTCACAATTTAATATATTAATGGACTCAAAAACAGAACTGGCAAAATTTATGAAAGAAGACTTAAAAGCAAAAAGTGAAATTGAAATGCAGATTTTAAATATGCAATTAAAAAAAAGAGAATTAGAAGTGCAATTATTAGAAAAAGAATTGTTGATAAAAGAGCAAATATTAGAAAGAGAGAGCAAAAGATCTATTTAATAATTAATATTTTAATTTAATTTTTTAAATTCTATTTAATTTTTATTTAACAAGTCTTTCAATTTATAATTTATAGTTTACATAAGCGTGCTATTAATGATTTAATAAATCTCCACAGATAATGGGTGTTTTCCATTTAGCAGATTTTAGCGACACAAATCGACACAAACATCATTCTATCTTTTTTCTACATTTTATGAGAATAAAGATCAAATAATGCTTGTGTCGACTTGTGTCGCTAAATGGAAAACACCCAATATATATTTTTTATTTTTATTAATAAAGGAGATAGATAACATTTTATTCAATGTTTACTTTGCTTTATGCATTTCATTTACATATTTTATGTTCAAATGTATATGATAAATACGTGATATGTATATGTTAAGATTTAATAGTTCCTTTATAGCATTGTAATTTTTTTTTATTAATAAATATAGAATAGATTTTATAATATATTATAACAATAACATTACAATAATATGATTTAATGGATTCTACAGATAATATATCTTTGTTTTTAATAAAAAAGATAATATATTTTATTTAATATTAATTTTGTTTTTCTATGTATTTTATTTACGTATATTATTACGTATATTATTACGTATATTATATTAGCTACAAATATATATAGATATGTAATTTAATTACATCTCCTTAAAAAATATTTAATAAAGATATAATTAATTCTATAATCAATGTTTGTATAACAATTTGTTATGCCTAAATATATATGCTTAAATATTAAAAAAGTTCAGAAAAGCGAAATTTTTGCTATTAAAGTTAACGCATTTATTTAGTTTTAATTTTACTAGTTTTTCAATTTATAATTTATAATTTACATATGCATTTACATAATTTACATGTTTCAAAGTTTGCGCAGGAGATATAATTTTATTATTAAATATAAAGATAAAATTGTATAAAAGATTATAAGATAAAATATTATATAAAAATATATATTTATTTAAATCCAAGTATATAAATAAAATGTTGACAATATTTTCACATACATTCACATATATTTTTTAAATTAAGACTTAACAGATTTTATTTTTATATTCCATGTTCCTTTGTTATAACGGAAGGCTGAAAAAAATGTATGCAATAACAATTAATTTGTAATTAAGTTATATTCTTAAATGTTTAAAAATTATAATTAATAATATATAATGTGTTCAATTAAAGAAAATTTATTAAATAAAGCTTATCCATAAAATTATAGATAAAAACTTACTTGGCAAAGTAATTATGAATTAATTCTGTTTGAACTGCTACATCAGCAACTTCGTCATTATTATTTCTGCGATTTATGTTACATTCTGCTAACATTTGATCCCATGGTGCATGTAAATTTAAATCTGGATCGATATCTGGTACTGCTTCATTATTTCGTCTAGCAATGTTATGAAGCACTGCTGTTGCAATAATAATATTCATTATTCTGTGTTGATGATATCGCATTCCAAGCGCTAAGATTGGAAATCTTCTTTTCCAAATGCCAAAAAGACGTTCTATTGTATTTCGAGTGCGAATATGTGCTTCGTTATAAAGATGTTTTGCAGCAGTTTGTGGTGCCAACAACGGAGTAACAAGATATTTTTTTAATGGGTATGCGAAATCTCCTAATAACAAACTATTGCCATACATTCCATTCTCAAAGTTTGCTCTCAAACGACTATTATTAAAAATAGTACTATCATGAACAGAACCTTGCCAACGAGCAACTATATCAATTATTTCTAAATTGCTGTTACATACTACTTGAGTGTTGAAAGAAAAGTAACCTTTTCTATTGCGAAACAATTCAGCATTTTCTCCACCTGTAATAATAAAAAATTTCAATAGCAAAAAGATGTATACCTATACATTATAAAAAATAATAAAATATAATATTACAATAATAAAAATATACACAAAAAGTAATAACAATTTCTCATAAAATTAACTTACCAAATGATTGAACACGAATATGTGTGCAATCTATACAACCAATGACTCTAGGAAAACGTGCAATATTATAAAATTGTAATTGAGCATTTCTTATCTCCTCTTCTGTAGTTGGTAAACGGATATAATGAGGCCGTAATCTAGCAATAGCTGCACTAACTCTATGTACAATATAATGTGCCGAAGTTGTGCTCACTCCAGAAAAATCTCCAATTGTTATAAGAAATGATCCTGTAGCGTAAATACGAAGTGTGAGTAATAATTGTTCCATAGAAGAAGTTGCTCTGTTTCTAAAAAATAAAAATATATATTATTTGTATAAATTTAATTTTATATAATTATGTAATTATAAAATTATTATTAGAAAATAATTATAAAGAACTTACTTATTAGTTAAAAACTCTAATTCTTCTGTAATATTTTCTAGTATTAATAATACTGACTCTTTACTTAAACGAAATCGCATTTTAAATTCAATGTCGTCTAATTCTTCGAAAAAATTAATGTGCACTTTAAATTTTCTTTTTCTTCTGTTAATTTGTTGAAGAATTTCTTCATCATCAGAAGATGACAGTACATCATAAAAATGTGCCATGTCCGACAAATAGGTTAAGTATATATCAAAATAAAATGACACTAGTTATATTTTTAATCGTAGTTTAATTGTCCTTAATCGGCCAATTTTGGCCGTTTAAATTAAACTCGGTTTATGCAGTTTTAAACGTGTGCAAATGTTTGGTAGAAACCAATTTTTAAGTTAACCGGGCTTAATCCAATATTACTAGGGATCAATTTCTTAAACTACGTTGGTAGAAACGGGCCTAAGAGAAATAAACAAAAGGAGTCTGTAGAGAGCGAACAGAAAAATAAAAAAAGTTTAAACTTTATAAAAACAGGCAAAAATTGTGCGATACAATTACGGAGTTATGTGTCTCAAATAATTCATCAAGATTATTACAATGAGTCAATCAATAATTATAAAAATAAATCAATCGATAATTTAATAATGTTTCAAAACGTATTTGATTTAGATGATAATTTAAATAATTACATTGTTAAGATAATTTTTAAGCCTGAAAATATCTTAAAATATTATTTCTACATTGATGAGATTAAAAACTTGCTTACTCAGTCTCCACGGTAGGATTCTCAATATAAATTATAGTGCTATTTACTTCATAGACTAATCAACTTATTGCATAGTTAATATGCAAATGTTTCAGAAGAACTGGTTGCGATCTAACCGAAAGATATTGCAATAAAAAATTAATTAACTTTATGAGGCAATGTTCGACAGTACAAAAGTGGAATAAATTAGTGGAACAACCCAGAGAGCTGCTTTTGGAACGGGTTGCTACTTTTATTGCACAATGGTTTCAACCCGAAAAGGATGTATTTTACTCGTGCGTAAAAGCATCATTAGATAGTATCGCACAAGAGATACTGAATTGCCTCAGAGAAAAACATCCCGAACATTCCATATTTTCGACGTCCGCTGAAACTTTTTCCTATTGGAAAAACAACAATATCAACGATAATCACTGGAACGAAGCAGAAGGAACACAAATTATGGATGCACTCCAGGAACATATATTTGGCAAATTAAACTTTCGACCAAGCAGCTCGAAAGACGAAAATTTAGAATTCATGTGTATAGATAATGTAAGTTATTTTAGATTATAATATATTATAATTATGGCCAATTATGCTGTGAGCTTGGTCATATTTTTGTTATATATTAAATATACTCTTGCTTTAATTAGTTTCTGTATTGTAATGTCTGGCACAGGTTTTAAAAAATAAATATGGCCAAGAAATAATTATACATACAATATATCACAGCGTGGCCAGGAGACTTGGTCTACGATGCGATATATTAGGTCTGCAACATTGCCCAATTACTCCAATCTTCTATTATATATTTTGAAAACCAAAATAGTGAGTATAATATTAGATTTTGAATTATCTGAATCTTTCAATATTTTTACTTTTATCATACACACACACGCACTCATATATAATTTCTTATTGTTTACAGTTCCACGAATAGTTTAGAAAATGCAAGATGTTTTAACATAAGTTCTAAGAAATTCCCGGATTGTCAACGAACTGTCGCTATATGGAGGATACTTTATACAAGAAGAGATTTTGAAGACGTCTTTGTAATAACAGCTCATCGGGTTAGAAATTACTCATACATGATTTCTATTTTAACACTAATTAATAAACTTACATTAGTAAACTTGTCAAAGATATGAGTCAATGTAACGCTTTATAGGCAGAAAGAATTATATAATCTCTCTTTCTTTTATTTGTAATTAAAGTTCTGTTCACATTTAATGTTTGCTCATATTTAATTCTTTTTTCAGATGTGACAAGAATTGAGAAAATTAATTGTATATTGGAGAAACCCATATAATAAACCTTTCGGGCTTAATCCGTATAAATATGAACATGAATGCGGCGAGAAATGCCTTATGGTATGTTAGCACTATACATTCCGCATATTAATATAAAATAATATTAAGAAAAATTTCTATGTGGTTTCTCTCTGATAATACGTACAATTATGAATTATAATTATCTATAATTTAACTAGTTGCAATTTAATTTGCTATAAGAGTCTATTTAGGAATTAATTGATAAAAAAGATCAATTAAAGTCTGATCTTCTTCTTTCCAGCTCAGTCTTCGCATTAAAAAAACAGAGCTGTTAAATACAAGACCAGAGGACGCAAAATTTGCGGTTGGAATGATAGTTACACGTGATGATAATCCTAATAGTTGTGCCGGCGTAATAGTTGGATGGCACCGACATGTAGATGAACATATGTTCTCCATACAAAGTGTGAAGTATTATATAGGCTTATTGTATTTGCCATTGTTTTACTGGGATGATTTTAATTCTACCAAGCAACAAACATATTATATAATTCTTACCGAAAATAATGACATGTGTTACGTGGGAGAAGGTATGAATATCATTAAACGCGTCTCTATTTAAAATTATATTTGTTTATTTTTATCTCTTTGTACACAATATAAAATAATATTTTATTTTATTTTGGTTTTTTTAATTTTTTTATTTTGTTCCTTTTTTAATTTAGTTATTTTAGTTGTTATTTTATTTATTATCTTATTTTATTTATTACTTTGTTCATCTGCAATTAGTTATAATAAATTTATTTTTTATTTTCATTTTTTATTTTAGACGATATAACTTTAAGAACGCCGACATGGATCAATAATAGCGAAATAGGTCGCTATTTTTGCAAATTCGAAGACACGCACTACGTACCAAATAAAATGCTGGCACAAATTTACCCACAAGACGCCGCTATAACTGCCCAGACAATATCTAAAAATTAATATAAATTACTTTATGCGATATTTAGAATATACAAAATCTTTAATGAATATTAAATTATAAAACTTGAATATCAAAATATTGTCAATTACATATAATATATTATGTAAATATTAAAATGCAAGAATAATAATTGTAACAATAGAATTACAATTACATATATATACAAATACTTTTTATTTGAAATACGTCACATAAAGACCTACAATTATTCGATTAAGATTATGATATTGGAAATATAGAATATTAAAAATATATCATTAAGTTGAGATGTTGCAGATTCTTATATTTTCATACACTATTGAGAGAAAAAGATATAAATGTTATATTAATTATCGTTTCTTTTAGTTACATAAATGAGATATTTTATTCTACTTTAATTTTTTGATTTGTGTATTTAAATATTATAATATTAAAATAATGTCTAAAGTTTATCATAATAAATTGTTTATCTATAAAAAGGACCATTTTTATTCTAACCAAATTCGGTCTTTTGTTCTATTATTCAATACTAAAAGTCATCTACTTGCATATAGTGGTAAGATGACGGAATTGATACATTTCTAAGAAACATAAATTTAATAAAATTATAATTTATTTACAATTTTTTAATTTTTACAAATAATAAACAAGTTTTTATTAACACCGAGAAAAATATATATTATTATTTTTACATCGTCATATATTTTAAGAAAAGCCGACAGACCTTAAGGTCGTCATCTCTCTTAACTTCGCTTTTCGCTGTACCTCAATGCCATGGACATATGTGATTAACATAAGGCAGATTTTGAAACTCGCAGATCTGCAGGAATGCATTACTTGAGAGATCCTTCCAGCTTCAAAAAAGTTTTATTGTTTCCGAAAAAGAAAAATTTTTGTAAGAAAAAATACTTTCGAAAACGTATATGTTACATATATGTATATATTTTATTTAAGAAAATTTAAATTTTTTTAGAAATTTATATGTGTTGCGTGCAAGCTTTAGAGATAAGCAATGTCGAAAAAAATCAATTATCAAATGTAATTCAAATATATCGATTTTCTGTAATCGACTAAACAATCGAGAATCGACGATCAATGAAATTTATTTATTACTATTTTGCTATTTTCAATCGTATTAATCCAATTAAATTAGAGAAATTGTAATTGCTTTTAAAGATAATTAGTTAATATTATATATATTCTTCGATTTTCCTGTTTAATGACAATTATGATACACATTTTCAACACTTCTCACTATTTTATTATCTTTGCACGTTCGTAGATTGATAGTACTACAACAGATTGATGTAGTTTTACATTTTGGAATTTTTTATACTTTTATACTAAATCCTTAGAAAATTCCATTCCTTCTCTTTTTTTATCGTTTTTTAATAGCTCCAATTTCAAATTTTGTATCAATAATAACGTGATGAGTGATATATTCTATATAATATATTCTATTTTGATTACCATATACATATTTTACCAATTTCATTGTAATTCATCAATAGAGAAAATATACTTTTGTTTAGTTATTTAGCATATTTTTGTTAAGCATTTACTTTAGCCAATTTATACCGAAAAACAGTTCTATTTCTATTGGAAAATGTTTCTAAGTTTGACAGGGTCTCAATATTTGCTAAGCATTTTTTTATTCGACTATGTGAATAATATCAACTAATAAGATCAAAATTCAAATTTTTTATATTTCTTTAACACTCTGTATACGTGGCAGTAGACTTTATCAACTTTGTAGAAAAACTGAAATGGATTAGTTTATTAAAGCAATGGTTGATATGCATTTACTCCAGATGAAGAAAATAAATAATTACATTAATTATTATGTCTCATTTTAATAATAGGATATATGTAAAACAATTATTTATTTAATAAATCCTATTCCTCTCACATGCGGTATTTAACGATGTTACCGCTTGCTATGGAATATGTATATGCAAAATTATAAGAGCATTTGCTGATGCTATTGCGCACAACAAGCAAGACAAATTTGTTTGTCTAGCATTATTGTCTGGATTACAATAAAATTTCTTTTTATTTTAAAATCTTGCACCGTAGTATATTTTGCTATTTTGTAATCCTGTATCTTTTTCTGTCTTAAAGGCGCATATGTAGAATGGAAATATTGTGTTCTCAGTTGCTGAGTTTCGTTCATCTTTTGTACGCATGACACGTCACGTGTTAACTGTATAGTGGAAGAGAGCACAAGACCTTTAGGTTTTCAGGTAAGGATTTCAGAATAAGGCCTACTGCACAATATAATAGTACAGGCAATAGAAACAGGAAATAGAAAATTTCCACCAATAGCAGCAGCAAATAGATACTATTTCCTGCTCCTATTGGTGGATATTTTCTATTCCCTGTTTCCATTGCCTCTACTTTTGTATTGTGCAATAGGCCTAAGAGTGGACAGAATGTAGAAAATGTCTAGTGTACATAAAACACGCACTTGTGTTCTCTGCAGACACATACGAGCAGTATCGCAATAAATTTCGTGTGCTTTTAAAAGCAGGGAATTAATTACGCCTATAGTTTGTGTTGCGATCACTTTAATTTATATTATTTTCTTGTGTTTTACTGAATATTTTTCAGAATGGCTACGATAATGTGCTTACCTGACGAGGTGATAGACAACATTCTAGGTTACAATGATATCACTATTGAGGATATCATTAGCTTCAGATGCGTGTGCAAGAAATTCCGGTGGGTAGCCGAATATGACAAATTTTGGGAAAAAAAGTTGTCTCAGAGGTAATTCTTTTTGCTCGTAAACTTATTGTAATTTTTCTTATATTAATTTATCGCATAATGTATATCACTTTTGCAAAAAATGTATTTTATAGTAAGAAAACGGGCTAATAAAAGACAAGACGCAGAAAAAAACGCGTAATGCGTGCAATAATTTGCAAAACATTTCCTTCTATGTTGTTCAATTTATTCTTTTTAATTAATACAGTTAAATTTAATAAAATATATTTTTTTTAATAATAAAAAAATTTTTTTTGAAAATAACACTTTTCTACATCTTGGCTCTTATTAGCTCATTTTTTTATTCATTTTTATAATATAATAAAAAAATATAATTTATAATATAAATATAATATATATAATATAATCTAATAAAAAAGAATAATAACTAAAAAGCTAGTAACATTACATTTTTTTTATTAACTTAATTATTTTATTTTATTATTTTATTAATTAATTTGGTGAACTACATACTGCTTTATAAATATGTAAAAATTAAATAATTTGTAATAGTTACATAATAATGCTATAACATAAATACAGCTTTAACCACAGTATTTATTATTATATATCTTTAGTGCAAAATTTAATTACTATTTAAAATTGAAGATTATAAATTTTATATTTTCTGCATCAAAACATGAAGATTGATATTATAACTGAATTTGAACATTATACATCTTAAAAACTTTATTGCTCTGAAAATCCATTACTGGTGCACTAACACCGTTCAGTGTAATTTTCGAAAGTTTATTATAATAAAAAAGGAGACCGAAACGTTCGTCTTTCCTATAATAATTTTTCTATATTAATTTATATTAATCTGTTGATCTTCAATGACTTGATTGCTTAATAAATTTCGTTTCGCCCCATTTAATGCGCTGGATTCTATTGCCGTTTTCATGATTCTTATTATTTATTGAAATATTTTTTGTTCCAATTTCAGATGGCCTTCTGTCAAGAAAGTTTATGACAAGCAGTCTAAGAGAAATAAGCAAAAGGAGTCTGTAGAGAGCGAACAGAAAAATAAAAAAAGTTCAAACTTTATAAGAACAGGCAAAAATTGTGCGATACAATTACGGAGTTATGTGTCTCAAATAATTCATCAACATTATTATCACAATGAGTCAAACGATAATTATAACAATAACTCAATCGATAATTTAATAAAACTTGAAAACATATTTCATTTGGATGAAAACTTAAGAAATAACATTGATGAGATAATTTTTAAGCCTGAAAATAATTTCAAATATTCTCTCTTCATTGATGAGATTAAATACTTGCTTACTCAATCTCCACGGTAGGATTCTCAATATATATTATAATGCTATTAATATCATAAACTAATTTATTTATTACAATTAATACGTAAATTTTTCAGAAGAACTGGTTGCGATCTAACCGAAAGATATTGCAATATAAAATTGATGTACTATCTAAGGCAACATTCGCTGAAAGAAAAGTGGGATAAATATAAAAAGAAACCTGGTAAAAAGCAGCTTTTGGAACGAGCTGCTACCATTGTGGCACAATGTGTTCAATACCAAAGGGATGTATTTTACTCGTGCGTGAAAGCATCATTAGATAATATGGCATTAGAAGTATTGAATTGCCTCAGAAAAATACATCCCGATCATTCGATATTCTCAACGTCCGCTGAAACTTTCTCTTACTGGAAAAACAACAATATCGACGATAATCACTGGAACGAAGCAGAAGGAACGCAGATTATGGATACACTCCAGGAGTATATATTTGGCAAATTAAACTTTCGACCAAACATAATCTTCGCAAAATTAGAAGACAGGTGTATAGATAATGTAAGTTATTATAGATTATAATATATTATTATTATGGCCAATAATATTGTGAGCATGACCATATGTTTGTTACATCTTAAAAATACTCTTGCTCGAATTAATTTTTGTATTGTAATCTGCTACAGGTCTTAAATAGTAAATATGGAAAGATATTAATTATATATATAATATATCACAGCGTGGCAAGAAGACTAGGTCTACGTTGCGAAATAATAAATCTGGCATTTGGTCCCATCAGTATATTTTGGAAACCAAAATAGTAAGTATAATATATTAGATTTGAAATTATTTAAACCTTTCGGTATTTTTACTCTTATCATACACACACGCTCTCATATACATAATTTTTTATTGTTTACAGTGCCACGCATAATTTAGAAAATATAAGATGTTTTACTTTATGGGATGTTAAGAAATTTCCAGATTGTCTTGTCAACGAAGTACCACATTTCACGGAAATGTTTTCAGAGAGAAGTTTTCTGGGCGATTCTTTAATAACTGCTAATAATAGGGTTAACAATTACTCATATATATGACTTCTATTAATTTTAACACTAATAAATATACCTACAACCTTGGCAATCATATGATTCAATGAAATATGATTTGTAGGCAGAAAGAATACAATGTCACATTTTTTTGGTTGTAATCAGAGCTCTATTCACGTTTAATCTCTGCTCATATTTAATTATTTTTTCAGATGTGGTACGAAATAAGACGAATACTTGAAGATTATATGTTTTATAGAAGCACTTTTTCGCATGTATACTGCAGGGAAAGACCTATAGTATGTTAGCACTGTACATGCAGCATAATAATATATAATAATAATAATTAAAAAATTTCTATGAGATTTCTGTCTGATAACACGTACAATAACATACGAATTGTAATTATCTAAAATTTAACTGCTTGTAATTTAACTTGCTATAACAGTTTATTTAGGAATTAATTGATTAAAAAGATCAATTAAAGTTTGATATTACACTTTCTAGGTCAATCTTCGCTTTAAAAAAGGAGCGATGGTCATACCAAGATCAGAGGACGTAAAATTTGCAGTAGGTATGATTGTCACACATTGTGATTACTCTAACTCACCTACTTGTATCGGCGTCATAATTGGATGGTACCGACGTATGGATAGACATGTTGAGGTCCTCACAGAAAATTATTGGAATGATGAAGTTACGGACATAGGTTTATTGCCGTTGAATCATAATTATAATGGGAAATTTCAAAAGCAACTATCAAATTACATAATTCTTACCGATAAAAATGAAATGTGTTGCGTAGCGGAAGGTATGAATTTACATGCGTTTTTATGATAATGATATTAGTTAATTCTACGAGCTCATCTTTTTGCATACAATATAAAATAATATTTTATTTTATTTTGGTTTATTCAGTTCTCTTTTTTAATTTAGTTATTTTATTTATTTTTGTTATTTTATTTTATTTATTAAATTATTTCATTTATTTCTTTATTTGCTTAGTTATCACAATTTTCATTTTTTATTTTAGACGATATAACTTTAACAACGCCGAAATGGATCGAAAATACCGAAATAGGTCGCTATTTTTGTAAATTCGAAGGCACGCATTACGTACCAAATAAAATGCTGGCAAGACTTTACCCGCAAGACGCCGCTATAACTGCCGCTATAGCCGCTAAATCTGAAAATTAATGATATAAATTAAATTATGCGATATTTAGACTATACAAAACTTTTACCAGATATTATATTACAAACCTCTAAAATCAAAGTATTGTAAATTAAATCACAACAAAATCTTTACAAAAGAAAAAAACACGCCAAGTATAAAAAAGTTTGACATTGTTTGCAAAATTTTAGAAATATACAGCTCAAAAATAAATATAAGATCATAGCTACTCAGCCAAGTATAAATGGTTTATCAATTTTGCAAATTAATATCTGATCTAATAGAAAATTTATCACAGAATCACCTTTGTATTTTTAAGAATAATATTATCATCTGTATAATCAAAACGATTTAGACCCGGCATTGAAAGGATTAAAACTAAAGTGACGAACAAAATCTTGGCGTGCCCGGGTCGGAACATTAAAATTACATATATTTTCTAACAAGATTGTTTAAAAATTAATCTATAAAATTGATTTGTGTAGAATAATAAATAAGATTTCGTGTTTAAAAATATACCATATTGTACGATATAATTATGCTATTCTTTTCTTATATTTTTATACTTTCTTCACAATTTATTTGTTAGATTTGTAATATAATCTTAAAATAAATTTTAAATTATAATTAATAATTGTAATTATATAATTTGATTATATTTAACATTTTATGTTAAGACAGTACATTTTTAATTAATGTTATTTATATTTATTTTTTTTATATACAGATAATTCAGGATAATTTTATTTATTATATACATAAATTTGCTAATGCATATACAGTTCATTGCATGTCAGATTTTAAAGTGTATTTTATTATTTATTCTAATGTACTTTTATCATTAATTCTAGTGTATTTTTAATTAATTTTATTTATATTTGATTTATTTATATACAGATAATTGAAGCTAATTTTATTTATCATATATATGTATTTGCTAATGCATATACCGTTCATTGCACGTCAGATTTTAATGCCCCAACCCGGGCACGCCAAGTTTTTGTTCGTCACTTTAGTTTTAATCCTTTCAATGCCGGGTCTAAATCGTTTTGATTATACAGATGATAATATTATTCTTAAAAATACAAAGGTGATTCTGTGATAAATTTTCTATTAGATCAGATATTAATTTGCAAAATTGATAAACCATTTATACTTGGCTGAGTAGCTATGATCTTATATTTATTTTTGAGCTGTATATTTCTAAAATTTTACAAACAATGTCAAACTTTTTTTATACTTGGCGTGTTTTTTTCTTTTGTAAAGATTTAATTTATTGTAACCCGATCGGAGCCGGGTAAATAAATTATTAAGAGAGAGAGAGAGAGAGAGAGAGAGAGAGAGAGAGAGAGAGAGAGAGAGAGAGAGAGAGAGGGGGGGGGGAGAGAGAGGGGGAGAGAGAGAGGGGGAGAGAGAGAGGGGGAGAAGAGAGAGGGGGAGAGAGAGAGGGGGAGAGAGAGAGAGAGAGAGAGAGAGAGAGAGAGAGAGAGAGAGAGAGAGAGAGAGAGAGAGAGAGAGAGAGAGAGAGAGAGAGAGAGAGAGAGAGAGAGAGAGAGAGAGAGAGAGAGAGAGAGAGAGAGAGAGAGAGAGAGAGAGAGAGAGAGAGAGAGAGAGAGAGAGAGAGAGAGAGAGAGAGAGAGAGAGAGAGAGAGAGAGAGAGAGAGAGAATCAACAAGAGCAAAGAAAGTTACTTTCAAAGTTTATTCAAAGTCATTCAAAGTATTATTCAAAGTTTATTTAATGTAACATAACCTATATCTTATCGAATTGATAATTGATAATATGTATATTACTTTTATGTACGTTTATCATAATGTTTAATAAATATATTTACTATAAAAAAAATATTACTATAAATATTATTCGCTTTGTCACTTTCTTACTTTATTTTATGTGTATACATTTTTGTTTTATTTTTTAATAAATAGAAATTATGGCATTTTTTTTATATTGAATTTCTTTTCTATTTTTTCCCTAATTAACTTTTATTTTCTAATTACTATATTCTTTACGTCGTAAAATTAAAATTTGTATTTAATTGTTAAGATATAATAAAAAAATATAATGTAAAAAGATATAATAGTTTTATTTAATTATACATAATATTAATTATATTTTATTTAATTATACTTCTTCATTTCTCTCTCTCTCTCTCTCTCTCTCTCTCTCTCTCTCTCTCTCTCTTTCTCTCTCGTTCATTCTTCGTCTTTTTAATTTTAAATAAAAGATTTTCTTTCTTTCTTCTCTCTCTTTCTCTCCCTCTCTCTATCTCTTTCTTTTACATTTTTTTCGTCTCTTCTTTAACTTTAAATAAAAGATTTAAATGATTATTAAATATAATAATGTTCAAATATTTAGAAAGTTTAATATATAATTCAGTAATATTTAATACTCTAATTAAATTTAATAATATTAAATAGTAATATTTACTACTCTAATTAAATTTAATAATATTAAATATTTATTACCCAGATAGCACTGAACATTCCAGGGATGTCCATTTTAAGTCCAATTCATATCCGCACGTCCACGAACATAAAATGGACATTTAAGGGATATCCATTGTTGGAATTGAAATGGATATTCTGTTAGCAACATCTTTTGGATGTTCAATTTATGTCCGCATTTGGATCTCTTATTTTTATGATTTTTTATTTAATATTTCTTATATATATATATTTAATATTATATTAGAGTAAAATATTCTTAATAAACATTAATTTCTAATATAGCTTAAAAATTGACTGATGATTTTTCTTCTACAATTAATACATAAATAAAAGATAAGCAAAACATTAAAAATTACCAATAAAAATTATCAATCATTTTTACCTTATTTAATCCAGTTGAACTTTTAATGCGCGCATGCGCGTAGTATATTTGGCGCCCTCATGATACGAGAGTACATGTTTTTTTTGTTTCTACGAGTTCTTTTGTTTTTTTCCCGTCTATGTACGGCATGTGCGCGCGTGCTGGAGTCTAGCGTATTTGTGATGTTCGAAAAGTAATGGTCATCGCGATTGATTCAACAAGAAAAGGTAAGTGTACTTTTATTAATATATATAAAAAATTGATAATAACATTATTCGTTTTGTTGTTCCGGTGTTCACATTATTACAGTGATACACGTTTTATTTCGAGGTTATGTTGCAAGTCTGTACTCTTAAGAAATCAGCTACTATTCATCGCAAATATGCACTTTCCAGTAAACAGAGATATATTTAATTATGTAATGTAATATTATATAATGTAATATTAAATGATATAACTACAATATAAATTATAATGTGTAATGTATGTCATTTATACAAATGTTATAGCTATGAGTGAGAAATTGCAATGAATATGCATGTAACATACATGTTCATTGCATGTTAATATACAATAACAGTATATTTGTGTTTACTGGGTTCTCATTGTCAATTTTATTAAAGCAAAGGAAAGATTTGTTAAGCAAACATTTACAGACATAGAATGCAATGTTTCAAAGCTGTAGAAAGAAGATTATTAACAAGTTTTTAATCAATATTGATTATTGTATCATTATTGCTTAAGAAATTTTATAAATGTTTATAATTTAACAATTTATACATAACTCCAAGACAAAATGTCATAGTTTTTTTAATTTTACACAAATGTTACATAATAATCATGCAAAACACATGTAATAATTTTGTCAAGATTGTTCAATAGCTGAACTGCAGTTCAGCTACTGAATTAAAACATAAAACATAAATTTTTAAACATATTCTTAATTGCTAGAAAAATTGAAATTGAATACTCAATTTTTATGGAATACACATAATTAAAATAATATTTTCTAATTATTTTTCAGTAATTTTTATTGACGTTCTGAGTGGAAAGTATTTGGCGCCAAATAGAAGTTCTGAAAGATATCAACAGAGACATTAATAATAAACAATCGACAGCAGAGATTAATAATTAACACAAGTAAGAATACAATATTAATAATTTTAAAAGATGCCAAAAATAAAACGACAGTATTATCGACGAGCTAAAGAGATGTCAGACTCAACAGTTAACATTGTGCAGAGCTTTTGTAATTCATTAGGAAGCGCATCCTCAATTTCAAATAGTAATATTTCATTATGTAATAGTGCGGATAATGTATCAAATAATTTCTTACTAAGACAGAACATTTGTAGCAATAATTACCAATTAAACGACGATTTTGACAATCTTGAACAAATAAATAGTAATTCTAATTATTTTGAAGAAAGTAACAATGTTTTAGAAAATGAAAATATAAATGACAGCAATTTTGATATTAATGAAGTAATTAACATTGGTAATGCTCCTGCATCTAATAATCTCGTCGATAATTCATCTAGTTTTGTTTTATGGCTTCAAGAATGGGCTCTTAAAAATCGTATTTCACATGTTGCACTAAATGAATTAATGACAGGTATAAAATCTAAATATCCGAAATTACCTTCAGATGCTCGTAGCTTATTGAAAACTCTCAGAAAAGTAAATGTACAAAACGTAACACCAGGGCAGTATTATCATTTCGGTTTAAGTAATTGTGTCGAGCAACTTTTGTCGCGGTATCCTGTTAAACATTTGCAATTTATTAAAGTTAATATTAATATTGATGGTCTCCCTTTATTTAAAAGTTCAAGCGGTCAAGTATATCCTATTTTATGCAATTTAGTTGAAAATTATAATGAAGTAAATATTGTTGGAATTTATTACGGGAATGAAAAACCTGCAGATGCAAACGTTTTTTTAAAAGATTTCACTGATGAAGCAATTATTTTGACAACTCACGGTATAACAATTAATGATCACACTTATCCATTTAAAATTAATGCTTTTATATGCGACGTACCTGCTAAATCTTTTATTAAATTTACAAAGGGTCATTCTGGTTATTACTCATGCCCGAAATGTACAGCAAAAGGGGAATATATTCATGATCGAGTATGTTATCCATATTTAAATAGTTTTCCTTTAAGAACAAATGACGATTTTAGACTAAAATTACAAAAAGACCATCATACAGGTACATCTATTCTAGAATCAATTCCTAATATAGATATGGTAAAAGATTTTCCGTCAGATCCAATGCATTTGCTTTATCTGGGAATTGTCAAAAAATTAATTGTCAAATTGTGGTGCTTTGGAACACCCCGATCTAAACTATCATTTAATGAAATGTGTGAAATATCGAAAAAGTTAGAAATTCAAAAGGTTAATGTACCATGCGAAATTAACCGAAAAACACGATCATTATTTGAATGTAAAAGGTGGAAAGCAAGTGAATTCAGGACATTTTTGTTGTATACGGGACCTGTTGTTTTGAAATCTGTTCTTAATTATGATAAATACATTAATTTTTTAACTTTGCATGTAGCTGTTACAATTTTGTCAAATTCTAAGCTTATGAATCGTTATTCAGATTATGCCAAATTATTATTAGAATATTTTGTGAAAACCTTCATTATTCTATATAGCAAAGAAAATACATCGAGTAATATTCACAACTTATTGCATCTTCATGATGACGCAATAAAATTTGGAACTCTGCAGGAATTTAGCGCTTTTCCATTTGAAAATTATTTGCAATCAATTTTAAAAATGGTTCGTAAAAATGATAAAGTATTGGAACAAATTGTTTGTCGAATAAGTGAACAAAATTTTAGCGTTAATGATAATCAAAAACTAAAGATAGTTAGTAATAAACTTCATAATCCGCATTGTAACGGTCCACTCATTAATAATTTAAATTCATATTCAAATTTGCAGACATGTAAACAATTTAGTAAAGTTACATTTGAAAACTATACATTAAAAACAGACGAACCTGATAATTGCTGTTATTTAAGTGATGGAGCTATTATAATTGTTAAGAATTTTGTTTCAAATGATAAAGATATTTTTGTAATTGGACATAAATATAAGTCATTCATTGATTTTTATTCTGAACCCTGCAGATTATCTAAATTGGGTATTTATTTAGTCGATAATCTCGGAAACTTACAAATGTGGAACATTGCGCAAATTGTATGTAAATGTTTAAAATTAAAATATAAAAATAAGTATGTTGTGTTTCCCCTTTTGCATTCAAATTAATTTATAATTAATTGCATGCAGTACACTCTCTCTCTCCTCTCTTTCTCTCTCCTCTCCTTCTGTCCCTTCCTTCCTCTTTCTCTCTTCTCCCCCTTTTCTCTCTCTCTTTCTTTCTTTCTTTCTTTCTTTCTTTCTTTCTTTCTCTCTTTCAATGTACTTGTATACAGCTCTTGTTTTCAAATAAACATGCCGAGATCATCGTGGACTGTTGTGAAGTTTAACAATGAAAATTCAGTTGAGGCCGTACCAACTTCTTGGATTAATAATAATCATTGTTACTGGCCATCTTTCCAACATGATAAGGTGGTAGCAGCAATTCGTAAAAATGAAGAGCCGGATATACATTGGCCTTTATATGGAATAACCATTTTTCGAAATAGCACATACGGTACGTTGAAACTATTTGTGAACTTATTCAGGATTTTATTAATAAAAAATGCACGTATTATATTTATGATATGAAGTGATTCATAGTCAATCATTATATATTGATACAAATTATTGACTATTTATTTCAATATTTTTTAGATAATTACATAACAGCGAGGGAGAAGTGCAAAAAAGCGGAAAGCACATCAGATTTGAATTCGGAAATGTCTGGTGAAGAGAAGAAAAGGAGGAGAATTAGAAAAAGGCAATTTTCTTCCTCAGAAGATGACGAAAGTAGTTACAATTTCCTGTCGACACCTCCTCTTTTGAAAGGTTTATTTAAATATTAATAATTTTATAACATTTATTTTTTAATAATAAAACGTGTATTAATTGTATATTTAAATCTTTGGGAAGAATTATTTATTTAATTGTAGTCATGAAATTATTAAAGAGAGTTTATCTTAACTTTTCGGGGATATTCTGCACGCGGGCGTATGTTATCTCTCTCTCTCTCTCTCTCTCTCTCTCTCTCTCTCTCTCTCTCTCTCTCTCTCTCTCTCTCTCTCTCTCTCTCTCTCTCTCTCTCTCTCTCTCTCTCTCTCTCTCTCTCTCTCTCTCTCTCCCCTCCCTCTCTCTCTCCCCCTCCCTCTCTCTCTCCCCCTCCCTCCCCTCTTTCCCTCCCTCCCTCCCTCCCTCCCTCCCCCCCTCTCTCTCTCTCTCTCACTCACTCACTCACTTACTCTTTTCCAAGTATTTTTCATTATTTTTAAACAAAAGTTTTACATTGTAATATAAATATTTAAATATAAATAAATATAAAATAAATATATAAATATAAAATAAATATAAAGAAATATAAATAAATATAAATAAGGATATATAAATTTTATTTAAATATTTATATAGACAATCATAGGCAAGAGGCAAGAGAAAATACAATCGATCAAGATGCAGTAACACAAGACGCAAGAAATAACACGTTTACAAAAACCTCATGTTCTGGAGAGTCTTTTCAACATAGTTCGTCTCTGGAAAAGCCCGATCGTATGAAAGGTATGTTTAATTATTAACAATTGATAGTAAACTATAAAAAGTGATATTATATGTATAATGTATTGGTCATATATAATATTTTTTATAAGTCTGTGGAAAAAATGTATCAATAATCGGATAATGTGGTATTTTTGAATGCACGATTGTATCTAAAGACGGAATATTACTATTACAAAAGAAAAGTTTAAATAATTGCCATTTCATGGGAGACACGCGTGGCGCTAATTATTATTATTATATAATATTAAGAAATATTAAATATTAAAAATATTTTAAATATTAAAAAGTATTTTTATATTTAATTTATTAAACTAATTTCATTATTTTACAAAAATATTGAAAGCTACAGGCAAACAAGTCGCTGCACAACAGGACAATTATTTTGAGGACAATTTTGTTAATTCAGAAAAAAAAAATTTTCTATTTCCTAATTCCAAATGCACGTGTCAGCTTTGCCCAGCACACGTTCAAATGCAGAATAAAAATGGTATATATTTTATTTTTAGTTCATTGCGTATATGCGTTTATACAAAATGATTTGTAATAAATGTTTTTCCAGAAATATATTTTAAAGAATTAATTCGTCAACAAAATTACTTCAAGGCGCAATTGTGGCAAACATCCGAAGACATACGAGAGATAAAAAATATTGGATTAAATCAAGCTAACGGCATTAATAACAGCATTGAAAGACGGGAATCAGTTTTCCGTTCTTTTAAACTTCCATTAGAAACGGAAGAAGAATTACAAGAAGTCGAGCAATTTTTAAGAAACCAAGTCAATTTTGAGACATCGGTAATGTATTATTTTTATATTGAACACTTTTTAACTTTTTAGGTATAAATATTTTATTTATTTCACTGTATTTGCTATATACATATAAATGTGTATGTACACACACATGCACACACACACAGAAACCCACGCACACACACAGACACACATATCTCTTATTGCATAAAACTTTTTTATATAATTAAGAATTAAAATTATAAAATAATATAAAAATTAACACAAATGTATTGCAGGTAACAGAAGCATCGCGTACTGGTGGCAAACATTGCTATGAATTTGTGAAACGAAATTTGGGCCAACTTTTAAATAATAAATTAGCACAAACCTACAGTTGGTTTGGAAAGAAACAGAAAAAGAAGTTTTATAAATTGAAATTAGCGGAAATGTTAATTGGTAAAAAATTAATATTATCTAAATAATTAATTTAAAAATTGAATTTTTTACGGTCGTCCTGTCTAGATTTCCGGATTTTGAATTATTTATTTTTTTATTGACGTTTTGATAATCGTTTGCTTCATCAAATCTGCTAATCGCTCTGATACTGTAGAATATATATATATCAGAAGGTCTATAAACCTCTGATGCAGCATACAATATTTGCGAAATAGTTAACAGTTTAAAACGTAACAAGTCGGAGACCTCTAAAAGTAAATAATTGATTTAAAAACATATTTTTATTTTTACTCGATTTATATTCTATGTTCTATATTTCAGCTGCAGGGGAAACATACAACGAATCGTTTTCGAGAAAAGATTTAGAAGAATCTGCACAAAAATGGCTACGAAGAGCAAAGGAACGGTTCGATGCAAGTGAAACAAAATTGGCGAACCGAATACGAAATGAATAATCGTTACAAAATGCGTTAAGATAAGATTATGTGATCAACTGATGTGTGATCAAAGACAAGTTTTATTTATTGCAATATTTTTATTTTTTTTTTACTTTTTATTTAGTTGTTCTCTGACCGACGTTATATTAAGAAAACGATAGATTTTCTATGAGACGCCGTCAGATTTAATTCAAATGTATAAGTAACACGTTAAACAATGTTTAGATTATTTACGCACAAAGAATTATAAGATATTTAATATACCGTTTACATTTCATATAACTTTATATATACTCGTTATACGTATTTTCTTTTCCCTTTTTTCTTATTTTTTTTATCTCTTTTGTTTATTCCACAGAATTTATATGTTTGTTATGCATATAGATTGCTTTGCGTGAAAAGTATGCAGAAACTATTGCGGATTTTGTTACTATACATAGTTCACGACATATACGGCAACGTGCAAGATATTATATAGATATTACATAGATTGTACTTTCCATAAAATAAAAATAAAAACTAAACAAAATTTAATAAATTGTTGTTTTTAATTAAAATTTACAATTGAAAAAGATATCCAAAATCAGTCCATAATAGATCCAAAATCAATCCATAATTGGTCCAAAGTTGGGTATATCTCGGATATTCTGTGGACGTACAAAGTTGTGACAAATGTACATCTAATGGACGTTCATAGAATGTCCGATAGACCTTATTTGGATATTTTATGTGTTAAAGCTCAAGTTCAATCTGTACTTAGAATTTAATTTAATATTATAATATTTCCTTTCGTTCGCTCGGAGACATCGAAGTAACGTTCGATCGTATATTTATATCCATCTTATTATTCTCGAAGCGAGCAAGACAAAGGGTCTATCAATTTAAAATGTAAACATTCTTTTCATCGAATGTACGTTATTGTAAATGTTATTGAGAATTCGATTTAGCCTACTGACCCTGTTTCATCACACTTTATCGAATACACGCGAAATTCCCCTAAATTTCAGCGAACCTTCGAGAGTTTTCGTCGAACTCTATATAAGCGGCCGGGAATCCGTCTCGCGCTCTCTTATCGCAAGCCAGTTCAGCGAATAACAGCGTAGTTCCGCGATTTCTCCAAAGAAGGGCGAACGTGAATAAAGTGATAATTTAGACTGCAAATATTTCGAGCTGAGAATTTGTAGCCAACATTTACTCGTGAATTTTATCAATTAAAACTGAATCTGTGACATCTAATCTCCAGTGGTAATTTATCAATTAATTGAGCCATTCACGATCTCAGATCACTCGATCCATCTGCGAGTCAATTCTTCGTCTTTCTCCTTTAATTCATTCATCCTTCGCTCTCATTTCGTCGCTCTTTCTCCATCGCTCTCTTTAATTCTATCTCGCTCTATCTCTTTCTCTCATCCTTTCTCTCTCAATCACCCGTTCCCAAAATTCTCAGTTGCCGTCACCAGGTTTTCCAAGTTCCTATCGCCTCTCGCTCTCTCGGAGCAACCGCAAAATTCAAGTTACGTGCGATCATTTCTATTCGTACGCAAACATTATGGATATCCCAATGTCCAAAAACGGATATTCATTGGACATACAATAGACATCCTTGTGCTATCTGGGTAATAATATTAAATAATATTGAACAGTATCATTACCTAATATTATAATCCTCCTTTTTTTTTCGTTCTCTCTCTCTTTCTTTCTCTCTCTCTTTCTTTTGCTTATTCTTTGTCTTCTTTAACTTTAAATAAACGATCCGTCTTTCTTCTTTCTCTCTCTTTCTCTTTCTCTTTCTTTTTTCTTTTTCTTGTCTATTCTTTACCTCTTCTTTAAAAACATAATAATATATTTAATAATTATAAATATTTAATTATTATAAATTAATTATGTAATTAATAATTATAAATATAATCATAAATATAAATAATAATATTAAATAATTGATATAATTTAAATATTATATAATTGATAACAATATATATACATATATACATATATGTATATATACCTAAATACATATATGTATACATACCTCTTTATATTCTCTCGTCTTTTTTTCTTCCTCTTTATCCCTTCTTCATTAACTTTATCTCTTCTTTTTTAACTTTATTTACTTTAACAGTTTACTTTGACAGTTATTTACTTTGACAGATTGACATAAACTGTCAAACTGTCAAACGACACGAGTGAAACAAGTCACACAAACGAAATATTTTATATTTGCGCATTGCAAATATGCCTTGAGGGACAAAATCGATTTGCGTGTGTGCGTGAGTATGTACGTGAGTGACTGAAAGTTGAAAGTCTTAAAACGTGAGAATTATATAACTTTTTGGGGTACGAATTTTCTAGACCTCAGGATTGACTGCACCAATCATCTTCGAACTAGTTGCAATCGAAAGCTTATATTAACATTACATAAGCAAAATGCCGTTAGATTTTTGATTATGGCTTTAGTTCAAGAAATATCTTGACAGAAAGCTCGTATACGACAAGAATTCCGGATAAGCTTAGTAGCGGCGCGGTACCCGCGGTACCCCGGACGTTATTATAATTCATAAATTTGTTTACTCCTTTTTTTTATACTTGGCGTCGCGCCGCTACCGCGTCGCTTGATAAACATATTTAAACAGAGAAAAAAATAAGAATAAAATAAAAAATAAGAAAACACAACCGATTAAAATTTTTTGGAGCTTATTGATAATTGGCAAATAAGAAGAATGCAATTATTCAGTATTACTTAAATATCTTCCCGAAAAGGTAGGTTTGTGGTACTAATAGAAAAAACAAACGTCCTTCTTGGGAAATAATTCTGACGCCTAAAAAATTGAGGTTTAATGAGGGCGATTATGTACTCCTATCTCCATCGTAAATTGTAGTCTTAGATGGAACAAATTAAAAATATTCAATACTGAGTCGAAAAATGGAGGGGGAACAGCCAATGTCATCTACATATCTGACATAGAAAGGCACAAAAGTGGGAACCATATTAAGCGCTTTCGATTCTAACAATAAATTCTGCAAATCAATGTTTGCTATTATCGGAGACAAAGGGGAGCCCATAAGTGTGCCAAAAGTTTGCTTATTTTTGTCATTAAAAGTAAAAAAACGTGGAAAACAGAAAGAGTACTATTCTTACAGCAATCTCACATAAATTCTCACATAAATTCGTTGTAAGGAAATTTTGTATTTGAGGAAATTAAATTTCATCGTTTCTCAATACCTTCAATAGCCAACTCTAATGGTACGTTTGTAAATAACGAAAAAACATCCAGAGAGAAAATTAATTAATTCAAAATGTTCGTCAATGGTAATAGTGGATAGTTTTTCTATAAGATAAAAACTGTTAAGGATGTGACTTTGCAGAGGTGGAATACTTTTTTGTATAATATAAAGAAAAGTAGCTAGTGAATAGAGAGGGCTATTGATGGAAGAGACCATGATTCGGAGTGAGTTATTTTTTTTATGTATTTTAGGCAATCCATAAGCTCTAGCAAAACAGAGGCATTTGATTATAAGTGCTTATAAGTGTAGTGAAATTCAATCAGTAATGAAATCTCGGTCTTCCCATCTCATCAACATATTATGTACATCTGAATTAATTTTGTTGATTGGGTTTTTTACAGCAACAGTATATGTTTCCACGTCACAAAGCATTTCTTCCATTTACTTGATACACAATAATTTATCCATCGCAACCATTGTGTTGCCTTTATCCGTTCGAACAAAATATTTGGGTTGCTTTTAATAAAATCTTTGGAGCGGAAAGAGCTGGAGCTTTTATTTAATTTAAAAATAAAAAACTAAGATATATTTTAGGATCGAAAGGGATTTTAAGGATCGAAGGGGTCTGAATAGCTTAGTTGGTTAAAAGCAGTCGCCCGGCAAGCGAAAGACGCAGGTTCGATTCCTGCTTCAGCGACTTTTCGGACCTATATTTTTCTCGCCTATTTATTCACTGTATGATTGAAATATAATCAGGGGAATCTTGTAATCTCGGACCAAGAGATACGTCTCCCCAAAAATATTTGCTAGTTAGGTCGAATTATATTAATATTCTCTATTTGAATTTACTAGCGACAGAAAATTATTAATGAGTTAATTTAAGATATATTTTCTTCTTTACAGATGGAACAAACCTAAATTTACAAATGGAATAATACAAAAATACAGGGTCCAGTATTGGTTCACCGAGAATTTGAATCGGACAATTCAAAGCAGCGTTGATATAATCCCAACCATGATATTGCAACACAAGGTGTACGATTTAAAACCTGATACAATGTATTACTTCAAAGTACAAGCGCATAACGAAGTTGGTGCGCCAGCCTTACACAAAGTTCATCAACGTGTCGACCACGCACGAGAATCCGGTACCTCTATTATATGTTAGCTGTTATGAGGCACGTATGAGGCACGTTATGATGCACGTATTGAATATAGATTTACAGATCGGCTTCAAACTTAATAAATACAATGGCTATGAAGAAATAGCTTACTCGGCATTCGAACATAAGATTTATGTGATCATTGGAACAAGTGAGCTTATGACATGCGATGTAAATTCAAACGCAATAGAAACAAAGCCAAATTGCACAAAAATAGATGAATTCGGTTATCCTCCTCGTATGCTCAGCATCGATTGGGTAGCAAGAAATCTTTATTGGATACAATTTAGCTATCAACATTCAACCTTCAACATTATGAAGCTAGACTTGACATTGTTGCAAATGGGCATAGTCATCTATGATAAAATCATAAATTTAAAATATATTGATTTAAAATTTATAAATTGGAATACATTTAGATGTTTAAATGTATTGCCGTCTACAGGGTACAGTTAATTTCATATATCTAAAAAAATTTACAACTTTGATTCTTTTAATTAAAGATTTGTGTTGTTTCATAATTTTAAAATAATGTAATATATATTTTTTTTATTAAAGATTATAAGTTATATATAAAATTATAAATTGATACAGAATTAAAATGAGTAAAGAATTTAAACAATTACATATTAGTTTTCTAACATACAATTATAATAATGTGTGTTTTATAATTAAAGAATAATATTCATATTTCTTAGATATCTTTATTGGATCCATTCCAATATAGCGGAAAAGCAACACAAAATAATGCAATCGAATTTTGATAAGAAAAATATGAAACCTTTTTTGGAAAACGAAGACAATAAATGCTTTTGCCAATACAAACTATTAGAACCATTATTCATGCAGATTGACCACACAATTATTGACAAGCCGCTAGTATACTGGACATCGAAAGATCGTTTAATCGCAGCGGACATTAATGGTTGTATGTGTAACCTGATTTTAAGCGCTGGAAACAATCAAATATTTTTCGAATATTTAACGATTGACAAGACAAACATATACTTGTAGAGTAAAAATGAGTCTCTAATCTATATTAAAAAAAAAAAGTATGCTCTTCTCGAAAGCAAAGAAAACGCATTTCAATATGTCCAAAAAGTACATATCTTCTTTACATGACATACATCAAATCAGAGCTTTTGATATATCTTTACAACCATATCCCCCGAAGATATGTCTGACACCTAAAATGAAAGATTATCATGTTGAAAAAGTGAGGATAACTGCGAACAGTATTGTCGTAAGACTTCCCGAGCCGGTTCTCAATGACGGATGCAAAAAGTACAACTTAGCCATGACTATATGTATATACCATCTCCGTGAGCTATTGGACATGTTTGGACAATGACCTTAAAAAGTTCGAGAAATTCAACGAGAAGACGTACAAACGAAATTACGAAATCCAGAATTTAATGTCGTAATGTTACAGAGTATACGCTGAAGTTGGCAGTGAGCAATTTTTACGTCGACAAATTATCAATGGGCTTGCAATTCGGCGCGGATGTTAAACTGACAACTACGGGCAAGCTTAATGCGCCGGAAAATGTGACGGTTCAAGTTCTAACGCCTACTCTAGCGATAGTTCATTGGATGCCACCCAAGAAACTAAACTGCGTAGAAGTGAACTACGAGGTGCATAGGACGTTAGCATTAAATCTTCTTTTTCCAAATAGCACGGGAAAAATTATTTTTCAATACGACAAAGTCTATCAGCCCGAACGTACAGTAGGTGGCAAGTTTTTCACGACAATCCAGCCGCTGCTACCAGGACGGAAATACTTGATATACGTGCGCGTGTATCCAACTAACTTCAGCAATTTCTTCACTGACAGTTTAAGCAAAAGCATCTACATGTACTCGGAACCGAATAATTTAAATTTGAGCGGAGTCAGTACAAATAGTATGAATGGGTGCGTTCAGCAAGCGCAACAGTTGTACAACGGTTGACTAAAAAGCTGCTGAACGTGCTGTGATCAATACCCGATGCTCAACGTGTTTACTGAGCGGACGCCATTTTTTCCAGCATATTTCAAGTTCGCTACCTACGCTCAACGTGTTGTAAGTTGTAACATGTAAGATGGCTAACGAAGGTGTCACGTCTGGTAATGAATTTGAGAAACATTACACTTTTGATAATGTTACATATATTGTCGTTGCACCAAGTGATGTGCACAACAAATTACAAAATGGTACGTGAAACTATAATATTATTACATCTTTTGCTTCTAAAATATATGTATATGATAACCTATAAATTATAATGCTTTACTTTCCATAGATCCAAACTATTTTACGACATATTTTAAAGAAAATATGCCCTCGCAAGAAGCAGTATGCATTGCAGAAGAAAAAAAAGGTATGATACAACTAATTATAAAAAGATTTTTAAATATTACATATATATGTAAGGAGCTTTGTAATTAACGGATGAAGCATAGAAAAGGGTCAGGAAAGAGGGGCGAACAACAGGGATTTGTTCTCAGCAGTGTAATGAGTCTAAGACACGTGTAATGTACTATACTGTTATATTTATCACAGAGGTAAAATAACTGCGTGCCATACACGTGTTATACAAAGACTCATTACACCGCTGAGAACAAATCCCTGTTGTTCGCCCTTCTTTCCTGACCCTTTCCTATGCTTCATCCGTTAATTACGAAGCTCCTTACATATAGGGCGAGTTTTTTAATTCATCGATGGACTAATCGCATGATGCGCAAATACAGCACGTGTTGTATTTGCGCATCATGCGATTAGTCCATCAATGAATTAAAAAACTCGCCCATATATATATGAAATATTTGTTATGATGTAGATTCTAAAATATTTTATTTACTTTTATTTCTAGTTTCAACCTTTACATGGACAAAGCAAGCAACGAAGTTGTTCTTACAAGCATATTTTGAAAAAAAAGAGCAGTTCCGCGATCCCAAAATACGAAAGAAGAGTTTATGGACCGAAATATGCAACATAATGTCGGAACAAGGTTACAACGTAAACGAAGATGCAGTAGATAGAAAGATGCGTAATATGAAAAAGTCATATCGTACAATAAAGGATAATAATAAGAAAAGCAGCACTGGAAGAGGCCGCGTGCATTGGGAATATTTTGATATCTTTGAAGATATATTCAGAAATGATGCAACTATAAATCATGGACCAACATTATCTTCAATGATCAATTCAATTCCATCCACATCAACAAATGAAAATTCAATGCCATCCACATCAACAGATGAAAATTCAATGCCATCCACATCAACAGATGAAAATTCAATGCCATCCACATCAACAGATGAACAAATCAAGCCTTCTGAAACTAATGATAAGGTAACTCTTTATCATCTTCACTATGTATTATGAAACCAGTAATGAAGTAAATAGAACCTTTTCATGTTCCAGTCAATGAGTCCAATGCAAAATCAAATGGTATCCACTGCACTATCAACGTCAGAGTCACAATCACCATTGTGTTCCAATAAAGAAAATAAAAGAAGCAGAATGAAGATGCTATCGTCTTTACGAAAAAAACAACTTGACATAGAAAGCGGTAGAATACAAGAAATAAAGAAGCTGCAAGACACGATAATGCATAGTAATACTTTACAAGAAGAAAATAATAATATACTTAAAGAACGAAATGCATTATTAAAAGATATTCTCTTGGAAATGAGACATACTAAGTAATATAAGAAAAGGACGTATGTCATGATACTGACTGTGATTAATACTGATGTTGCCTTATAGGTATGTGAACATACTGATTGTACTGAAAATGGTTTCCTTATATGTTTTTATTTTTGAAATATGAACTTAGTTATGTTGTTTTAAGGATATGTTAAAGAGTACTGATTTATATCTATTGAAATTAACTTAGTTTTGTTGTCTTAAAGATATATTAGATTAAAGATATAAAAGTACTGCTTCGTACCTGAAAACGTCGTTTCTTATCTGTCATGATATTTAAATGTTAAGTTCTAGTGCTTTAATGATGAAAAGAATATTGATTTGTACCTGAAAATGGTGTCTTTATTATCTCTAGTATTAAAATGTTAAGTTCTAGTGCTTTAATGATGAAAAGAATATTGATTTGTACCTGAAAATGGTGTCTTTATTATCTCTAGTATTAAAATGTTAAGTTCTATTATTTTAAGAGCAACTTAAAGTATATTAGTTTATATGCAAAAACATTTTTAAATATTTTTGTGCAATATATGATATAAATAATAAGATATGTTTTACAATAAAAGAGTTTAATACAATTTGTACAATTAAGTGTTTCTATTTTATATTAATAATTCCGATATTCTATTCCTTTTGTCTATCGCTTCATTATTTGCTACTTCTTCTCTCTCCATTGCTACCTCTTCCTGCTCTTCCTCTAATACTTCTTCGTTAATTTCAAAATTGATTTCGTTATGTTCTATTAAAAAGTTATGCAGAACACAGGCTGCTCCTATCATTTTGTTTCCAAAATCGAAATCTGCAATGTCTAAATAATTTAACCTGCGGAATTTACACTTCAATAAGCCAAATGCTCGTTCTATTATTGATCTTATACTAGACAATCTAGTATTATATATTATTTGAGCTCTAGTTAGATGGCCCGTGTCTCGATAAGGTGTTAATAAATTAACTTTTAATGGGTATGCCGCATCGCCAATTATATGATAATTAGGTGGTAACAGGTGATGTGTTAACCTTTGAAAAATTTCACTCTGTCTAAATACACGTGCATCGTGCATGCGTCCTGGTAATCCCACAAATATATCTATAAAGCGTGCTTTATGATCACAGATACCTGTTTTAAAAAGAGAGCAAAATTATATACAATTAAATTTTAATAAAAAGTTTTTAAATTTTAATAAAAAATATTACCTTGTAGGATAATAGAATGAAAACCTTTTCGATTGTAGAAATCGTTAGCATTGTCTATAGGAGCTTGGCATGGTATATGGCACCCATCAATAGCACCTACTACGCCTGGGATACCATGAGAACGTCTTTTAAATATCTGTGATAATTTACAATAATAATAATAATAATAATAATAATAATAATAATAATAATAATAATAATAATAATTTACAAACAACTTACTGTTGAGGCTATCTCACACATTCTTGCATCCGGCCAATTCACATAATTTGGTAATATATTGGCTAATACATTTGTAATTTCTTTTACTATACCATGAGCAGTACTTTTTGCCAAATTAAACCGATCTCCAGCAGCCAGATAACTTTCTGGCTTTGCCAAAATCCATATAGTAAACATTACTTTTTTTCTTAAATCTACAGGATTATTATGATTAAAAGGCATTGCATGTCCAATTATGTTTACCAAATTCTGTAAAAAAATAAGCAAAGCGAAAATTAGTATGTCATTATTAATTTCTTAACAAATATATAATAAAGTTATAATATTTTTGTATACCTCGAACGTGATTCTAGACATTCTAAAGTGTTCTTTAAATAAATGATCGGTGTATCGTGGTACAATTATTTCATAATAATTTTCATTCTTTGATCGTATTCTGCGTTCATTTTGTAACAAATCATTTTGCAATGGTTCGTTTAATTCATCCGCTATGAAATGTATGATATTTCTACGTATTTCTACACCTCTTATTTCTGCATCGTCGATGGCATTGAATAATGCCAAATATAATAAATCCATGTTCGCCGAACAAACAACACGAATGACAAATATATAATTAACTATATATAATTAACCTAAACGAACCTAACCTATGCCACACAGAAGACACTAGTAAACAAACGGTAAAGTCACGTGACTTAAGAGCTTACACAAGAGTCGTTCAGCAATTGGTAACCGCTCACTCAACGGTTATTGCAACGTGTTGGAACTAGTTGAGACTTGCTGAACGCAGCCAATATCTCCTGGATTCCTAGCGTTAATCTAACGATCCATTACATACTGGAATACAAAAATAATGCGGTGCGAAAGTGGCAAATCGCAAATAACACTGAAAAGAATAATGACAAAGTAACATATTATATAGAGAATTTACTGCCGCGAACTCTATACAAATTCCGTTTGATCCTGAGATATTCAAAATACATGGAAGACTTTATGTGGCCGCCTGATGGAAGATTTACTTTTGAAACGCTTGGTAAGTAAACAAAGACATTATGATATGTGTATATATTTTAAGAATGTTCAAAAGAAATTTTTAAATTAGATATTAAATATTAAGGGGTTAGATCACCCTGGGCACCTAAAATTTATACTACTTACTTTTTGGCAATTTTTCTTGGAAAGGGAACAAAATCTATAAATAAAAATAATAATAAGAAATAAATAATAATAATAATAAAAATAAAAATAATAATAAATAATAAATAATAAAACAAATAGAAAATCTATTTTAAGGGCTTTATTATACAATTATTGAATAACATTTATGTATTTTTTAATTTTAGTTTTAATACAAAATAGCGGTGCTAGAGCCGTACACATTTTCGGGCGGCCCTCTCCGCGGTGCACAGTGGACTGGAGACCCACTATATCGTGCCAAAATTCAATAACTTGCAGATTAATCGTCGAATGGACATGAAAGTGGCTATAAAGAAGTTTTTTAGGTTTCTGATTTCAAAAATGACGTCAAAAATCAAAATTGTGCATTCAAGATGGTGGATTCAATATGAAGAATACAAAATTTTATCGAAATTTTATGAAAAATGTATATGTAAATTTTTTAGATCGGTTATATATCGAATATATCCTTTCGTACGTACATATTAAATATGTAAAACATATATGCACAAAATGCGCGAATGCACACACGCAGACAAATATAAAATTTGCATTTTATTTATATCTAAACATAATTAAATATATCAAGAATTAATTTACTGTAAACTTTATATTGTGTTAGTATTAACCAGTGTATATAATATTTACAGCAAATAAAATAAATATTTATTATTTTGGTAAAAGATTTAACGAGTATGTAAAATATAATATATGTTTACATATATTATTGGTACTATACACACATTAAGCATGAAGTATTTAGCTGTCTCATCTACGCTTTATTATGTCAAACCGTGAGTTCTCGGCATGTACACATCGGGTACACAATATCTCTCTATAAAGTATTGTGCTATAATATTTCTCATATTTTAATAATTAGTTAATTTTTATAATTAAGATATATATATATATATATATATATATTTATTTATTTATATATTATTGGTTTTGTTAGCAATATAAGCGATATATGATCTCGATTAACTAGATTAGTTTATATAGTTCATTTGCGTTATGTTGGCGCTGCTAGTCGTGGTGCTCTACTGTGCGAGTTATTTTTTCTTTTTGATTTCTATTCTTCATGGCTAGTCGTCTTTATATGCCTCGCCTGTTCTGTACCGCTCTCTCTGTGTGAGCAGCTCTTTGCCTTGTAGGTAATATACAATAAAGTAAAGTATTACTAAAGCAGAGTCTTCCGTTGCGATAAAATACCTAATCATAGGTTTCATTAATACCTACATACATATTGGAAAGAGGGAGGACAAAGTTTCAATGAAACTGCTATGATTATGAGCAGTTGTTCTTTATATATTTAATGACGATTTTCTTAACAATAAACAAGTTTCTGCAAAAAGGCGCAAGTACGTTTTGAAGTTGATATTCTATAAAATGCAATATTATCCTTTCCCAAAAAGGCTGTGGAGCCTTGTGGAGCCTGGGATAAATAGGCGGTCGTATATGTAAAAATTGATACACATTACATTATATATTTAAGTTTTATATCTTAAGGTCATATTACAGCCTTCAATGTTTATAATCTTGTTTTTCTCATTCATACAGATGAATAAAATCATATACAATAGACTTCAAGATTTAAGATATCAAATAAGAAAAATATTTTACGACGATAAGTTAAGGATATTATTTCAGTATATATTTAAACTTATTGCTTTTACTAAAAACAAACTAATTATTTTATCAGTATATACCTCTGAAAATAGTTTGAACTATCTACTTTACAAAAAGTTTAATGTTATATTGATATTATGTGACCTTGGTTTTTGGTCACTTTGAGGTATCTCAGCCCACTGTGCGGTGGCGTGAATGATGGCCGCAATTTTTGAGCTAAAACAAAAAACCAAAAATTTATAGTTTCTACGTAGCATTTGCTAGAGAAGTACGTAGGATTTTTTCGATATATTAAAAACTATTTTTGTTACAAACATTTTTGTACTCATTTTTTTTTTACGAAAAATGACAATTTTTTTTAAACATCCGCCATTTTCACAAAAATCAGTATTTTTTAAAAATAGAGAGTGTCGCCCAAAAAGGTGTTGTTGTGGCACGGCTCTAGGTTTTAGCACCGCTATTTTGTACTAAGAATAAAAATAAAAAATACGCAAATGTTGTTCAATAGTTGTATAATAAACCCTTTAAAATAGATTTTCTATTTATTTTATTCCCTTCCCAAGAAAAATCGCCAAAAAATGGTATGAATTTTAGGTGCCTAGGGTGGTCTAACCCTTTAAAGTTTTAAGTAAAAATATACTAGAATATAACGAAGAAATTTAAATAGTACTTTTGTGTAACAAAGGTAATGTTCCGCACGCTCCTGGGATACCTACGGTATCGAAACTTCCAAATTTTATGTATCAGTTAAACTGGGAATCTGCGCAAGCTCACGATTCACAAGTGACGTTGTATCGACTGAAAGGTTTAATTGTCGAAAATAATGATAAAAAGGATAATCAGAGACCGACAAGAATGAACATTGGAATTTATATTATAATGGAACGGACAATTACTTTGTAATTACAAGAGGCATGAATCAGAAATATCGATTACGCGTGCAGGCTGAAGACGCTTACGGTTTTGGAGAATGGAGTGAATCAAGCGCGATTGTTGATTTAACAGAATCTATCGAAATATCATCTATGCAATATTACCTACCATTAATATTAAGCCTCGTCGTTTCTCTTGTAATCTGTAATGTTTACTACTTCTATTGTTGTAAGTATATTTGATATAAATTTTGGACTTTGATTGCAAATTATTTAAATTTGACATATATAGAGAGTTTCTAAGAAGTTAATTTGAAAATGATTTAAATATTGCAATGCATAGCATTAGATAAGTATATTATAATGTTTTTTTATCTAACAGCATACCGACACTGCGAAGTAACGAAATAGTTCTGCCTCCAGTAATGACCAATATCGAATTAGCAACTCTAAACGAATTACCTTTCGGGAAAGTTCAACTCAACGCTCTGTACGATACTAGGTTGCAATGTAATCAGGAATTTACACTGAATATAATCAAAGAAAAGCAAATTATTCTAGCAAAGCTTCTAGGTAGTGGCATATTCGGAAAAGTAAAAACTAATTTTTTATTACTTACATATATTTTCGAAGACATTCCTCAATTTTTTAATCAGACAATTTTGAGATAGAGACACATTTTTTAATAAAAGTAATTGCAAAAATCAAAATTTTTTAGTAAAAATTAAATATTAGAAACATTTTTAGAGTGCGCTTTATTAATTATAAAATATTTTGTAGGTATATCAAGGAACCGTCAAGAATTTAGAAGGATCAGATACAACGCCTGTCGCCATAAAAATGCTACGAGAAAATGCTTCCTCACGAGAGAAAAAGGAATTCTTGCAAGAGGCCAAGCTTATGAGCCACTTTCGCCACAAAAATGTGCTAAGATTATTAGGCATCTGTTTAGACGCGGATTCACCATTGCTCATATTGTAATTAATGGAAGCTGGTGACTTACTGAAATATTTGAGAGAGAGTCGGACATTGCAACCGTCAGATCCGCACGCTTTGCGTCTACAAGACTTGCTCGCCATGTGCGAAGATGTTGCTCGGGGTTGTTGCTACTTAGAAAAACTGCACTTCGTGCATAGAGATCTCGCGTGTCGAAATTGTTTAATATCCGCGAGAAATCGTGAAAATCGTATTGTGAAAATCGGCGACTTTGGACTAGCTAGAGATATTTACAAGGATGATTATTACCGCATGGTAGATACTATTATTTGAAAGAGATAAAACTTTTTGTTTTCTATTTTTGCATTGTAATAATATTATGCATCTATAAGCTGATTAGAATGTGAAAGAATAAATTATTTTTATTTATATATGTATAAAGGAAGAGGTACATGAATTAACTTTATCTGCACATAACGCTTGCTTAAAAAATGGACGACTTCGTCAAAAAACTTAACTGTGCTATAATTGTGTTTCAGAAAGGAGAAGGCCTGCTTCCTGTTCGCTGGATGGCACCGGAATGTTTGATGGACGGAATATTTACTTCACAAAGCGATGTTTGGGCATTCGGAGTACTAATGTGGGAAATTACGTCATTGGGTCAGCAGCCCTATCCTGCCAAAAATAATTCCGAAATATTGCAATATGTGTGTGCGGGGGGCAAGCTGTCGAAACCACTCAACTATCCACCGACGTTGTACCAATTGATGCTGCGTTGCTGGAATGCGATGAACGCTAGACCGAACTTTATACTTTGTCTCGAAAACATCGTAACTCTGAGAAATAACATAGAAGACTCGATACTGAGTTCGGTGGATATTATCAGACGTACAGAGGTGAATTATTCGTAATTCTTTTTATGTGTATATTACTGCATGGTGTAAAAAAAATCTTTTGTAAATCGATATAATATGGTCTAAAAAATATTGCAAAAATATTGCTTTTGCTTTCGCTTATATTTCATAATACATTTAATATTAACTAAGAATTTAGGCTCTCAACTTGAAATACATATTTGAATTTCAACGGGCTATAAGAACCAAACGCGGATGTTAATGCGTTAGTTTTCGATGAAAATTAATTTTTTGTCGAAATAATTTCTTGTGCACAGGGCACAAGTTTTCTTGGTCCGATACCAAGAAGTTAAATTAAATTTCATGTTCGAGATATTAATTTAAGTAAACCCTTCTGACCGTCAAGAGAAAAACTCGGGTTCAATTCCCGATTCAGCGGCTTTGCCTCGATATTTTTTTCGCCTATAACTCCTCAAGGGGTCTTATATCCCGTTGAAACTCAAATATGTATTTCAAACTGAGAGCCTAAATTCTTAGTTATTATTTCACGTCGGCTGAAAGATGACGTTATTACAAACATATTTATTTACAAGTTATAGACATTTAATATTATTTTAAATCATTTGTTTTACTAATATTAACTAATATTACGTGTGTAATTACATTTATCAGATTATAATATAATGTAAATATATAATGTAGAATATGTTTCTTTAACATATATAGGTACATGAGAAACACTACAGCAAGTGGCAAGTTATAAATTATTTATATCTATTATAAGTAGATAACAAGAAGAAAATTTTTCGCAAATTACATGTTAGAGATGCAAATTGATAACATAAGCATATTTTTCAATTATGACTTAATTTTCTATTCTACTAAATAAATATGTTTTTCATACGGTCACGTAACTGGTTATTGTTATATTACGTAATAGTGAAAGAAATTTATATATTGTAACCTTTATCTTTATTTTCTCACGTTTTCATATACGCATTTAACTCTTTAATGTACAGGAATATTGCTGCACATATTTGTAATTATCAATAACTGCCACTATGTATCAGCAATCACAAGTCAAGGGATAATTTTTGTCCTACTCTCGAATATATAGTCGCGCGTAAAAAATGCCTGCGTCGGCAGTTGCACGATAAAATCGGTAATCGGTTGAAAATAATAGGCAGGAGATGTTGGTATGGGTGAGCACTTCCGATCGAGACGAGCGTGCAAGAGACAGAAACAGTCTGGGTTCAATTAGAGAAAAAGGGTAGAGCGTGCATCTTATTGTGCATCGTCTTCAACTATCTTATGAAATGTATCTTTTCCTCTTGCTTCTTAACATTCATCATCACCTTCCTCCTTAATCTTTTCCACTTTCTTTCTCCTCCTCGCTTGCTTGTCAACTTCTCTTACTGCAAACACCTCAACGA
Organism: Lasius platythorax; assembly: GCA_963971435.1. Lineage (NCBI taxonomy): Eukaryota > Metazoa > Arthropoda > Insecta > Hymenoptera > Formicidae > Lasius > Lasius platythorax. The sequence goes on along the minus strand of OZ020548.1, from coordinate 5,936,958 downwards.
AAAAACGTTTGCGTGGGAAAAACACGAGGACCCATGTGTTGCAAGGCTCGTATGTATGCTTTCGAGTTACGTCTTATCTTCGTCGAGCTTTGCAAATCTAAATGGAATACAATCGTCTTGTATCGTTAAAAAATGACTCAGTCAACAAATCTAATTAAACTCGACATTATATTTTTACGAGTAAATTTTTACTGAATGTTTTAGCGCGCATATTTCTCTCTCCCCTCCTCCTCCCCTCCCCCTCCCCTACCACCCCTCTCCCTTCCCTCCCACCCTTCCTCCCTCCCCCCTCCCCCCTCTTTCTCTCTATATATATATGTATCTCATTTGTTCCAATTCTTAGTAAAATGCATTTTTTTTGTCTTAGCTTCCGCCTTCTGGACAGATAGAAGATCTTGTTGCAAGCACAGTTACCTCCGAACGTATAACCGCGAATGATGCTTTAAATGATGTCATAGAACCTTTGACATAATCGCTTTCTTTAAACCGAGTAATTTTTTAAACTTTCTGTCGACACTTATAATCGATTTTACCATCGTTTGTCGAACCATCGATAATCACTGTATAGCTAAATACAATAATGTGATAATCTCTCTTTACTCATTCTTTTAATACAATCAATAATCTTTTTCTAATTTTTTCGTCTAATTAAAAAAACAAAAAATTACACTCCCTTGTATTTAGAATAACAATATATTTATATTTACAGTCTGTATAAAAAATAAAAGAAGTGTAAAGAAGATATATTTAAAATTATATTACAGCTTCATATCATAGGCAATTCTTTAAAAGGAGACAATTATTTGTTAATTAACTTTTTGATGCATGAAATTCTAAATTGTCTACTTCTTAAACTAAAGAATGCCACATATATTGTCCCAATGTAGTTAATGCAATAAATAACTTATAAATTGAATTTGTAGATATTCGATGAACGACTGGTAGTTTCAATCCTTAGATAACAGCATTCAAGGTAGATTTATCCATGTAAATGATATTGTAAACGTATCGTAATAAGATAAGCATGTTTATTACTACGGAAACATTAAATGTATTATCTGTATTATCGATGATAAATCTAGCAATTTTTACGCGGCAAGAAATAAATATATAAAGTTTTTTTTGACTTTATAATTATAATATATACATCCATTTTGTATCCTTCCATCTTTTTCTATTTAAACAATTTGAAAAACTACGAAAGAAAATTGATTACGCATGTATTACTGTCTTTGATACAATCGAATATACTTTACGAATTACTTTGCATTTGACTTAATCGAGGAAAATACAGATATAAATATTTAATTAATAGCATTCTTATAATTTGATTATAAAAATAATTTTAATCTATCATGAAAAAAAGTATTAAAAGATAATATTCAAAGATAAAAATTCGTAATTTATACACACACACGCACGCACATGAACTCAACGTGTTAAGAAGAATCTATCGAGACGCATGAAGGAACATCGATTCAATTAGTGTATCTGAATCATTGTGAAGATCGCATGATGATAGCGGTTACTAGTCGAGAATCGCGTGAAAGCAGATCGTATACAAACATCTACAAGAGGAGAAAATTATTATGTTAAGATCGTTAAGAACATTATGTGTTTTACTAAAAGTGTTAATGCTATTAGCATTAACGGCCATCGCGTTCTCGTTGGAGGATCTAGGGGATCTGGAGGACCTTGAAGCTTTGGTCAGTTTCCAAGAAAAGTATTTTCATGTACACTGATCTACACTTCACGTAGATAAGAGATTTTTTCATGACGAAAATTTAATGTTATATATATTGCATATAATACATTACTTGTTTAATGGAAGCTGTATAATACGTAATTAAACACACAATTTTGATGTTATAAAAAAATGTATATACAGTTTGGTAATTTTACGTCACACATTCAAAAATCGATTTTTTGTAGTACAAAATTAAAACTTAAAATTAAATTTAAAACAGTATATTAAAATTTTAACATAATACGTGTTATTAAAATTGTTACATTTAAAAATAAGAATTTTTAACATTAATGATTTCGTTGATTCCGTTTATTCTCTGCTACATTGATTATCACATATGTGACAATTTTGTTTATATGATTTTCCTGTAATTTCTAAAACATCTTCATTTCTCTCAATATGTATTTATATTTACTAATTTTTGTATAAAACTTACAGGAGAGAGAGGCGAGAGTAAATTACGTTTTTTTTATTTAACGAAATTGTGTGTGTGTGTGTGTGTGTGTGTGTGTGTGTGTGTGTGTGTGAGATATAGAATTTTTGAGTTAAAATAAGTTGCATGCGTAACAAAAGGGTTACTAAATGTCGAAGTAGAAGATATGTACAATGAACTTCGGTATAATAAATTGGCTCTTAATCAATTAGTTTTAGACCAATATATGCACAATAGCTATCACTCGCTATATGTGCGAATTGATATGCTATTTATCACTCAATGTATATATGTACATTAACATATGTACATATTTTCGTCGAGATATGAGTTACACAAAAGTATATTGCATCTCATGGTCTAAATAATTTATTTGAATTAAAAAATATAATAATACAAAAAGAAATTTAACAAGATTTTGAAATATAGGAATTCATAAAATTTCTATAACTATGAAGAACATAATAATAAAAATATATTAACTGTCAAAATATAAACATTGTTAAAACTATCAATGATAACAAATGCACTCGTGAAAAATAAAGTCGAGTTAAGATGGAATCGCTTAATTGAAGAAATTAACTAATTAATCTAAAACTAATATAAGAACCAAATTATTAGACGAAACTGCTCTCTTTAACAATGAAAAAGAGCGAGATTTCTCATGACTTATTTGTTAAGAAAGACAGTTGTAAATTCTCATTAGTTTTTACTAACCCATTCTTACGTAATTTTCTTTTCGATATAAGAAAAATATTTGATTATAAGAAGATATTTCAATCAAAAACACAATAAGAAAGTTTAAACAAGTAATATGCACAATAGTGCACCTACATATGGTTCTAGTTGTAAATTATAAATGTAAAATATAAATTTGACTATCGAATAAATATTAAAAGAACAAGAAATTTTACTTATCTCTATACATGTCATTTATATAACTAAATGTATTGAAAACAGCCATCTATTTGAACAATTGATAATTATACTAAATTCTTCTTTATTTTTTAGTATAGTAGGTAAAACATTTTGTGCTAAAATTTTGTAATTATGTCTTTTCTGCTGCATATGTTAATAATAATAGAACACGGTATATACAGTCATAAAGTATGTGGTAAAGAAGTTATTGACTTTAAAAATTAATTTCTTATTTTTTCATTAAAGAGAATGCAAAACATTACAAATAATATTTCTTTTAAAACATTTTGATGTACTTTGTTAAATACATAATATGTTGAATACACAGTAACACGAATGCGAGTGTTGGACGGATCGACGTAAATGAAGCAAAAGAATCCGCGATTTTAGTTGGTACAAGTTTAACCCGATTTATTTCGAACGAAGTTGAAAGTTGCTTTGAAACGTAAAAAATATATATCTATCGCATATTTATTAATTTCACTATTGTTGTGCCTCATGCGGAGGCATTGGATATTTTTTGGAATTCGTTGCCGGATTTGGAACTATAATGAGGCATTTTACACACACACACACACACACACACACACGCACGCACGCACGCACGCACATTTGTCTACATTTATGTAGGCATAACGCGAGAGAGTCCTAAAACTCTCGTTATGCCAGCTTATTGTAAAATGCCTGATTTTGTATTATGCCTGCGACATATATACTAAATGCGTCGATCCATATACTTGCCATACACTTCGCCGCGTCGCGCCATACACTTGAGTTCGCTGTCTTTATCCCATTAAAGTATGTCCATTCCTGCCACCCAGGCAAAAGTCTATGACATACAGAAAAGAAATGTTTTAGTTTTCGACATATCTTTTATCGATATTTAGCATATAATTTCTTTATCCAGGAAAATAGTCCATATATAATCAAATATAAATATATATAATTATAATTATATACAAAATGTTTTCTTTCTCTTGTATAATCATTGTCTGTATATACAGAAACAATAATAAGAATAATAGAAAAATAATTAGAAACATAACTTTTGTATTATTTCTTTTAGAAAAAATAAAATATTAAGAAATCTGAAAAAATTGCTTATAATAATATATAAATTTACATATAAGTATATAATTGATAAAAATATATGAGTTATAAATATTAATTATTAATTAAATTATGTTTATTTATTATTTATTTAATTAATTAAAATAATTGTTTTTTAATATTAATTAATTTAGTTTATTATTTATTAATTTAGCATTATTAATTAATTAATTAATGCGACCCGGGTACATCAAGTTTTTGTATGTCACTTTAATCTTAAATAACCCATTTAGTTCCGGGCCTATCTGGTAAAGTTTATAATTTCAAAAAAAGTCGATTAGTTTGGCACGGGGTACTTTTAAATTCGAAATTGGCGATTGATGTGATTGACGTTATTGCAGTAAGGATTAAGTAGTTTTATGATACTATTTGTAATAAAATTCTTTTTGAAAATCAGGTTTTAACAAATCCTTATAAACTAAATTGTTTCTAAGTACTTGGCTAGTTTTTGACTATTGATTTCATATTTAGTTTTGATTTTATATTTTTTAGGGGTATATTATTTTTAGAGAAAAATTTTTTAAATTATTTTTAGAGGAAAATTTTTTTTTATTTTTTATAGGAGTAAATATTTTTTTAAACTTTTTGTTGCGTACTAGTTGAAATACTTTTTATGTACTTGGCGTATTTTTTTACCTTTATGAGGTTTTCTTTCATTCGAATATCACTGCTTTTTGTAAATATATTTACAAAAAAACAAATTATATTTAATTTATTTAATTTATTTAATATATATATATATATATACATATATATGGAAATTACTGCATAATATACATATAAAAAATATTAAGCTATCTAAAATTATCAAAAATTACTACTTAAGATGTTTAATATTTTGTGTAAAAATGTACACTAAGAGAAAAGTTTTTCTAAATTAAATATTTTACATTTTTTATATTTTTTAAGAAACTTTTGTTTCTGATAGAAGTAATTGTTTATCTTATTTAAGCAATAATATATTTATATTTATATAGTTGTAAGTAAATATTTATAGTAAATATTACATTGAATAAATTATTTCATACATTTAAATAATACTTTTATAAAATATATAATTATATTTATTAATTAAAATATATTGTTTCTTTAATAAAAAATCTAGTATATATATTTTTTTTTTTTCTAAATAAAAAGTATGTTTTAATAAATATTTCAATAAACTAGGTTAAAATATATTTGGTTAAAAATTATATCAGAAGGCTGTAAAAAAACATTTAACGTGTTGTCACGCGTATCAAGAAGCGAGCAACATTGTCCGTCGCCTTCGTTGCCGGCTCGGTAGGAAGGTGACAGTATATAACAGTATATCTGTTACTAAGAAATAAAGGCTCTCGTTATGAAATACAAATATAAATTTCAAACGGGCTATAAGAGTCAAACGCAGGTGAGGGGTCTGAATAGCTCAGTGGTAAGAGCAGTCGCCCGGCAAGCGAAAGACTCGGGTTCGATTCTCGATTCAGCGACTTTGCCCCGATATTTTTCTTGCCTATGATTCTTTAGGAGGGTCAGAGGGGTTTATCCAAATTAAAATCTCGAAGTGAGATTTAATTCAATTTAATTACTTGGTATCGTACCAAGAAAAATTTGTGCCTTGTGCGCAGCTAATAATTTCAGTGAAAAATTAATTTTTTCGCTGAAATCGACTACCGCGTTTGGCTCTCATAGCCCGTTTGAAATTTATAGTATATCTGTTCTCTTCTATCCGAAGCTAGCCGAAGCGCCGAGCTCACATGTACGCGGTTTTAGCTTGTGTGCGTTATCCCCTGCACGGTTGCATGTTGCTCGCGTCTCAATGATGCACACATATTCGCATATGATTTTGTCTCTTAAGGTGTATTTGCACACTCAAGCGAATAATTGTAATTTACACACACGCACACACACGCACTCGACGTATTACAAAGAATCTGTCGAGAGACATAAAGGAACATCGATTCGATCAGTGTATCTGAATCATTGAGAAGATCGCATGGAATATTGATAGCTGTGTTGGTCCCTAGTCGAGAATCACGTGAAAGCCGATCGATTACAAACACCTACAAGAAAATTATTATGTTAAAAACGTTAAAAATATTATGTATTTTACTAAAAGTGTTAATGTTAACGAGAACAGCCATCACGTTTTCGAAGGATCTGGAGGATTTTGAAGCTTCGGTGAGTCTCCAAAAAAAGTATTTTCGTGTGCTCTGATCTAAACTTCAGGCAGTTAAGAGATTTTTCTTCATGAAGAAAATTGAATGTTATATATTGCAGATAATAGATTACTTGTGTAATGTAACTGTACATTACGTAACTAAAGAAATTCTGTTGCTTTAGGAAAATATATATAAAGTTTGTTAATTTTGCGTCACATTTAAAAATCAATGTTATGGAGTACAAAATTAAACTTAATTGTGACGATATTAAAACTTAAACCGTAATGTAATATGTGTTGTTATTGTGTTGTGACGATATTAAAACTTAAGCGCAATGTAATAATTGTATTTAAAAATAAGAATTTTTAACATTAAAATTCCGTTGATTCTGCTTATTCTCTGCTACATACATTGATAAACACATATGTGACACTTTTGTTATTTACATAATTATTTGTAATTTCTAAAGCATCTTTATTTCTCTTTCTATTTATATTTATTAATTTTTGTATAAAACTTACATCAATTATTTTTCATTTAATAAAATTAAAGTAAAAAATTAAAATTTTTCGGTTGTATTATGTTGTAACAAAGCGACTACTAAATATCGAAGTAGAAGATCGATAAAGTAAAACTTCAAATTGGCTCTCAATCAATTTGTTTTAAGGCCAATAATATGCACAATTGCTATCACTCGTTATATGTGCAAATTGATATGCTATTTATCACTCAATGTATATGTATATGTCAATATGTGTATGTACATATTTTCATCGAGGTAAAAGTCGAAAGTTTATGGCATCGTGGTCTTCAGAATTCATTTGCGTCCAAAAATATAACAATACAAAAAGAAATTTAACAAGATTTTTAAAATGAACTGGAATTCATAAAATTTCTATGGCAACGAAGAAAATGATAATAAAAATATATTCATTGTTAAAATAAAAACATTGTTAAAACTATCAGTGATAACAACTGCACTCGTGAAAAAGGAAATCAAGTTAAAGTAGAGTCGCTTACTTGAAGAAATTAATTAATTAATCTAAAACTAATATAAAAACCGAATTATTAGACAAAACTTTCAACAATCAAAGAGAGCCAGGCTTCCCATGACTTATTTGCTAAGAGAGACAGTTATAAATTCTTTGTTATGCCTCTCGTGAGGCACGGGATTTATCGAGATCGTTGCCGGATAAGAACTGGGAAGTTCGGGCTTCGCCCAGAGAAGAGACTTTATACACTTAGAACTTTATTATAAACAGGACACTAGATATATATATGTATATTTATATATACAGGGTGTCCCAGAACTACCGCATATCCCGTTAATGGGAGATTTCTGAGGTTATTTGGAGACAATTTGTCCTCAACGAAAATATCGAGGGAGGTCATCATTTTTTGCAAGCTCCCAAGTTTTGCCATTATATACTTTATAACTAAGCCTTAAATTAAAATTCTATTAAATTAAACTCGACCTGAAATTAACTGAAGAATGTAGTTTTGTTAATATTTTAATTCTATGAAGCTTAGTTTGCAAAAAGCCCTTCATTTTCAATCACTTATCGAAAAACCACTCGAAAATTATTGGATATTATTGGATATTTTCGTTGAGGAAAAATCGTCTCCAAATAACCTCAGGAATCTCCCATTAACGGAATATGCGGTAGTTCTGAGACACCCTGTATATATCTATTATATTATTACATATGTGCGAGTTAGATACTATGACACTAACCGGCGCGTGTGTGAGTCACAGAGTAACGACGGTTCGTTCTGACGAGTACGTCTCGTTGATAACTGACCGCGACGACACGTATGTTCTGATTTAGTAACTGCCCGCTGCGTTTTGGCGGTGAGTCTTCTTATACTAGGTAATTAAGTCGGAACGCGGTCAAAGTCCAGATGCAAGCGAAGGAGGTTAAAAGAAATCCTTTGCTTGAACTTTGGCAATTTTTTGGGTCGCAATGTTTTTTGCAATTTTCGCAACTCATCTTGTTCTCGTTTCGCGCAAAAGAGTTTATTTGGATATAGTATTTCTGGTTAAACTAATTAATGGGTGTATTAAATGCTCAGAATTATTAGATCGTGTACGTTTGCATGTTCCGGCCAGGCCACTTAGGAACAGTTCAATATTCTATATAGAACAGCATCGTACCTCATATGGTAGATTTAAACCTTTAAATCGAATATATTTATTAGCGAATGAATATGCTGATCGAGTTGACTTTTTTCATATGTCTCTAAGCTCTTTTAAAAAGTCGCTTATTATTTGTCTGCGTTAAATTCTTGATTTGCACACCTTATTACTTTTTGTTACTCTTATATGATTCTTTTGCTTTACTGTGTTAATAATTTTTGTAGATTTATTGTATACCAAAGGGATTTTTCCCGTTTAATAAATTAGTAATAATAATAATAATAATCACACTCGTATTTATGATCATAATGGAGCGTTCGCTCTGTGTTCCCTTCCTCTTTCTTTTTTACGCTTTTTTTTCTTTCCAATTGTTTCGAAAGATCGATATATTGGCGTGAATGTCATATGCACAAACGTATGGGCGGCTCGTATAAACACATTGGTGCACTTGACTTTATAATTTCAATATCTAATATCTTTAGATCTTATTTTTGTTGCCTTTTTGTTAAATTTAAATATATTTGAAAGAGAAGGAAAGCACCTTGCGTTCATTTATAAATCAAATCTATCATGCCTATTTCACGCTTGAAATCTCATTCGCGCATTTTCTTAAGCCTTTTTTTTTACCAAAGTTACTATTTTCAATACAATTCTAGTTTCTATTAATCATTGTATTTCAAATAATTTACTTCGATTTGCTAATTTTGAACGCAATATATAATTACGCAAATTTTAAAACAAAATTTGTCGTATGTTTATAAATCAATAATCATTATAAAAAAGCGCTATTTAAGAAATCTGCTCTTATTTTATCACGTTTTATTAGCAAAATATTCACGCGTAAACGCAAAGATATAAACTAATATATCCTTATGAAGATATTTTTCCACATAGTGCTTAAATTCGCGATCTTGAATACTTTTTTCAAGTTTATCATATAATCGATTTTACGAAAGAGATAAAATATAACTTCTTATTATATTTTTCTCATTATTATTTTCTTAATTTTTATTATTCTCAGGAAGGATATTGATTATAATTGTATTTAAAATTAAATATAATTCCTCAAATATAATTTCTCAATATTCTATATAAATCTTGCATTTCTTGTCATTAATAATTTGCTAATTCTTGGCAAGTTTAAGCGATTGGTAGAGCATGGACTGTAGCTCGTGAATGACATCGGAAGAAAGGAAAGATTAATGACGCTTCGTAGACAACAAAGGAAGTAAATCATTGACAAAGAATTAAGAGACAGAGGATATATAAAAACTACTGACATTGTGATCAGAAATATAAACTGTAGAATCATGCCAGGCGATAATTGTTAAAAAGATTATGTAATCTAAGATTGTTTCCTAAAATTTTCTTATCATTTCGATCCTGTCATACCACATTACGGGTACACAAGTTGTCACTTTTAATTCATAAGATTTATGTATATATATCAGTTTTATTTTTTAAAATATCTTAGCAAAATAATCTACTTATACAAATATGGTAACATTTCTAACAAGCATTGCAATTTGCTCTTCGTATTCGTTATACTTTCAGCTTCTCTTCTTACTCTCCGAAATTGATAGTTATCTATACCCAGTCGTCCCAGCTGTTTTTACACTTGGAACAAAGTCTTGCCGCGTCATCGCATACCTGATTCAAGTAATCAAAATATTTTCCCCAAGCACAAGCCTGTACTTTCTTCTTTTTGTCTTCGCACTCATAATATAATCTGCAGTCACACTCGTGAGGCCATTTCGTGGGAACATTATTTGGACATTTTCCAGGAAAATCTGGTGGCGGTGGTGATTTGTCGCAACCAGCCTTGTCTGGAGTCGTACATTTGAGAAGCGTAGGGCTAAAATGTAGACCTTCCTGACAATCCTCAACGATCCATCCTTTATTACCGCATCTGTAATATTTTTCACAAAAACACTCGTGTTCCTTCTTTGCGCCGTAACAACACTGAGGTGGAGGGTCCTGAGGACAACGACCTTCAATGCAATCCAACAATACTTTATTAAAGTGCCATCCTTTGGTACACTTGCGCAAAACCTTCCGACCGTATACGCATAAGTAGTATTTAGTGCATTGGCATTCGTGAGGGAGAAGCTCGCCGTGTTCGCACTCGGGTTTTGGTAATGGCTTGCAGTAATTTCCTGGAATGCAACTTTTCCTCTCTTCGTCAAAAAACTCTCCAGGTTTGCATTCGTGCAGAACCTTTTGATTATTTTTGAATTCGTAGAATTTAGTGCATTGGCACTCGTGCTTAAGTAGCTCGCTATCGTCGTATATTGGCGGTTCGCCGCCGCATTCCGATTTCGCGGGCTTAACGCAACCGTACCAATTTTTACTAAAGTGTAAGCCGGCCTTACATATTTTCAAAATCTTGTCACCGTTCCTGCATTCATAGTACCGAGTGCAATCCACTTCATGAAATATTAATTTCGGCGGGTAAGGATCCTTCGTCGGACATTCGTCTTCTGCCTCAAAGGTAGTCTCATTTGCGGCGATCACGGCCTGAGCCAGGAAGGCGACGGCGATTAAATATATTCCTGTGTCGAACAAAAAATATTGCGATTAAATTGACTGTTACAATAGAAAAAAAATCTATTACTTATATATAAAATTCGAATTCGTAAAAAATCTCGAGGCGTAAAATATAAGTATCTCAGTCGATTTGCTTTGTCATAATCTTATTATAGAAATTTGTTGAACGTCCTCACCCTTCATCGCCTGTCACTTGCTTTACTCGTACTGGAGAAAAAAAAGAAGTATCGTATTGCCTCACTGTGATTCGGTTAGATACATAACTGACTGAATTAAGGCGTACTCGCTTTTATAAATACCCATAGCGTTATCACATAACCCAACAGATTATCATATGTGTTAAAAAAGATTATCAGAACTGTATTTATTTTTATGGCACCCTAAACATATTTTCTCGAATCTTCACATAAATTTGCACGGGTCCAAAAAAGTATAGTGAAATATTTATTTTTCAATTAATAACAATAAATGTAACACGTTACAAACACGCGCACGCACGCACGCACGCACGCAACACACACACACACACACACACACACACACAAACAAACACACACACAAACAAACACACACACACAAACACACACACAAACAAACACACACACACAAACACACACACACACACACACACACACACACACACACACACACACACACACAAACACAAACACAAACACACAAACACAAAAACAAATTAGATTAATTTAAATGAAGTTACAAATATTTTATAAAAAATTACAATTTATACAAACATTTTCATTTATTGTATAATATTTTTATATATTTCTTTCTTGTACTTTTTTTCAATTCTGTGAAATTATTAATTATTTTATTATTAAGAAAATCAAATTAAAGAAGAAAAAAAAATTTTTCTTCTATTTCCTATATTGTAGTGATCTATACAGCATACATTTCATTTAAATCGCAAACTTTACTATAATTTTGCAGTTTACCGAAATTTATGAATTTGCAAGACACTCAACTAGCACCCAACTAATATGCCTATAATTATGTACGGTCTTGATTGAAAATATATACTCTTATATAGAAAAGAGGATCATCAGTCATATATTGTTTCACAGAAAAAGATATATTGCTTACAGATTTTGGCAATAAATAATTTTTTATAACACATCATGAATTGATAATAAGGACGTAAGATAAATTGAAATTATATTTATATCTTACCTTATCCTTTGTTCTTATCATTAAATTTAATTTCAACCAAGAGAAGAGAAAAACATTATTATATATATTACACGGGTTTTTATTGTATTTAAAAAATATAAATAAGTAGTAGTTAACATACATTAAATAAATCTAGGCTATGACTTTTGATTTAAATAATAATTGTGATAAATTATCATTAACCTCTTTAGATCTTCGGAAAATCTGTGTTACTTACAATTAGATAAATAAAATATTGCGATAAATATTGCGAAATAGTTCGAAATACCTTATTTATCTAAATGTGTGTTATACTTCATTTATCCGTGTGTTCATCGATTCACGGCCGATAAGAAGAGATAATCCCAGCAGAAAGATTGACTAGTGTTTTGGCTACAACATTATATCTATAGACATATTCATAATTACAGTTATTATGCGTATCGAAAAGGTAAAAACTTCTGAAATGAAATACTCGTAAGCAGCTTTTAATTCTAAATTTTTATTTCTTCAAAATGTTGTATATTTTGGCTTGAATTATATACGGAATTATTGTTACTAGAAAATACTGAAAACATATTATTTCTTATCAAAACTTATTTTCTCAATAAAGTATATTTTATCAATAAGGAGAGTACCAAGTCCATCTAACACAAATTGATATAATCTTGCAATATTAGAGTCAAGGCTTTGAAATTTTGAGTGGCGATATCTCAACTCACTGTTTTACGATCTTATCAAAAGCACATAATCTGTATCGATATAACATATAATATCGATAAATATTAAAAAAGTTGAGTGTTTAGTAAAATTAATTAATAAAATAAAATTAATTTAATAAATAATATATTTTTAATGAATCATATCTTTTAAATTTTCTAAATAATATTTATAAATAATATTTTACTAAGCCCTTTAAGTTTTTAATCGCAAATTAAATGCTTCATCATCTCGCTGAATAAAACAAAGAAGAAATAGAAAAGGACAAATGATGAAATCTTTCTATCGTGTAGTGTAGGTACATGTTAGTTGTATCTATGCGTTGCCGTCAATTAATTGTTATCAAGGCACCCGTGTATCTATTCGCGAGCCGGCCAGTTGAGAGTACTTGAGATTATCAGACCTCAATAACCACTGAACAGATTAAGTTCTTATTAGGCTTAATCGATAGCTTGAGTTTAAATTATGTAAAGAAAATGTCTTTATTTTTGCTCTATGTGATCTATAAACGGAGATATCATGATGAAAGTCTCAATGTGAAAATTTTTCTTTAAGAAACATCCCGGTCACCTCCGTCCAGAAAATGTATACGTTTCCTATGTTTTGATGCAAGATGAGGCTAACGTCGCTCGCAGCTGATATCATTTAATTGGCGCCCACGAAGTACATAGCGTTCTTCCTTACGGAAAAATAAGTCGAAAAGTCCTGAACCATTTTTTTCTATCATGCATAATAAAGTAGTAATTTCGAGTAACGTTAATCCAATCAGCGCCGACATTTGGCTAGGCGTACGTCAGTGAGCCGCGCGTCTGGTAGTGTGCGTGAGCGCTCGGCTGCCGCGCCGCTACGGTGACGCGCTATGCCTTCGCGCGCGCCGTTAATATGCATTCTTCTATCGTAATAATAGAAATTATTTTTTCTATTTCTTTTCTATTTTTTCTCATTTTCTGTTTTAACTAAAAATCATATCCTTCTGTCAATAGCACTTCCTAACAGAAAACTTCTACAACTAGAAAATTTCTACGAATAAAACTCTCGTTAAAACATAATTATTATCAATATGAAGATTTAAACAAATACAAGATAAAATCTGTGATTTACAAAAATTATTTGTTAAACAATCCGTTTCTTTAGAAATACGTGTTAACACTTAAATTTTAAAGCAAATTATTTATTGGATCTTCCGAGTGATTTCAACAATTATTCAATTTTCGAAGTATGCTTAATAAGTTATTAAAGAAAGATTAGCAATTCCATCTCCTGATTTTCAGTGATGCAGTTGATGATTTATAATGGTACTTTAAAAGTATTAAAAATACATTCGTCCATATAATTAACGCATAGGTAATTTTATGTCAAAATTTTGCAACTTGAATAACTTGAAATAAGCATAACTACACTAAAAATTATCGTATTAGAAAATTATTTTCATTGTCAAGCATGAAGTCTGTACCTTAAAGACATATGACAGATTTTGATCCTTCTCTCTACCCTCTTTTTAAAAGTAAGAACGTGTTATGTTTCCAAAAAATGGCATAATGTAACGCATTCCACAAAGTGGAATAAATTTTTTTTCAAAAATCTTATGATAATTATCATAAAATGATAATAGACTTTTCCTTGCACATTAAAGAAAATAAGGAGATTGCTGGTATGAGAGGTCTTTATCTCTGCTGACACACACACACACGCACGCACACACACACACACACACACACACACACACACACACACACACACACGCGCGCGCGCGCACGCACAAACACACACAATGCACCAAATCCGACAAGCAATCTCCTTGTAATGCACATCGGATAATGCTGGGGATAAATAAATAAAAATGTATAGGTAATTTTGATATGTAATAATTCCGCGAAAAAAATTTCACAAGTTTCAATTTTTTTATGTGCAAAGAAAAGTCCATATTTTATGATGATTATCATAAGATTTTCGAAAGAAATTTATTCCACTTCGTGGAGTGCGTTAAATTACGTAATTTTTTTGAAAACGTAATAATACGTTTTTACTTTTGAAAAAAAGAGAATAGGAGGAAGGATAAATTCAAAATCTGTCATATGCCTTTTATACGAACTTTAAGCTTGACATTAAAAAAAATTTGCTAATACAATAATTTTTAGCGGAGTTATGCTTATTTGATCTTGTGCGAAATTTTGACATAAAATCATTCATGCGTTAATTTTGGTGGACGAGTGTATATATCTAGAAATATTTTTAAGAGTATTATAAGTTATTTAATTTTTCTCTAATAAAAGTAGGAAGAGAAAGGTTGTATTTATTTTGCGACTATAAGTGTCTAACGTTTCAATAATTTTGTAGCCCTGAAAAGGGCTGTTGTGTAGCTCTGAAAAGAGCCGTTTAATTTAATAAATGCTCAAAATGAGCACCGCCCGCTTCAATGCATGTTTCTGCACGGAGAATAGTATTTTCTCTGACACGTCGCAGCATCGCCCCGTCTATCTCTTCTACTGCCACTGTTATTTTTGCCATTACATCTTCCGGTGAGACGGCTGGTGAAGAGTATACAGTTTCTTTCAAATGACCCCAAAGGAAAAAATCCAATGGAGTCAAATCGGGTGATCTGTTAATGCATAACATTATTTACATATTTTTTCTTCCTTTTTACTTCTTTTTTAATTATGTATTTTAATTTTGTATGTTTGTACCGCGCGGGCCATCTGACCGGTCCGTATTGTGCTATCCATCTCTATTCGTTTAAATAACGAGTTACTCTTCGATATCCGTGAGATGGTGCCCCATCTTGTTGAAAGTACATAGACTTTCTTTGCGTTAAAGGCACATCCTTCA
This sequence comes from Lasius platythorax, assembly GCA_963971435.1. Taxonomy (NCBI): domain Eukaryota; kingdom Metazoa; phylum Arthropoda; class Insecta; order Hymenoptera; family Formicidae; genus Lasius; species Lasius platythorax. Next base: position 5,921,215 of record OZ020548.1, on the reverse strand, counting down.
ATAACTCCGGGAGCAAATTTTCTAAAAAATCTGCGTAGTTTTCGCCCTGTGAATAAAATGTGTTTATTGCGTATGAATACATGTTATTAATCATTATTTTCCGAATTTTATACTTACGGTCAGTCTATCGGGGAGGAGACTAGGTCCTATTATATGATCTCCCAGGATACCCGCCCATACGTTTAGTTTCCATCTACGTTGGAAACTTCGTGTGCGTGTTACGCGTGGGTTAATAATGTCATAATAATGAGTATTATGACAATTGTACATACCCATACGCGTAAATAATGACTCATCGGTCCACATTATGTTTGCCAAGAAATTTTCGTTGGCTTCATTATTACGTATAAGCCAATGGCAAAAATTTACTCTGGCTCTGTAATCTTCCTGGTTTAATTCTTGCACTGTAGTAATGATATGGGTGCAAATTCTCTTCTTTCCATACCTTATGTATTGTATTATGCGAAACATTAAATTCCCGTGCTACTGTGCGCGTACTTGTGGTTGGATCTTGCTGAATAATTTCTAACACTTCCTCTTCAAATTCTACAGACCGTATATGACGATTGCGACCGGCGTTCACTCGCGGTTTCGGTAATAGCAGCGAGTCTTCCCGAATTCTTCGATCTAGTCTTTCAAAAACTTTTCGATCGGGATGTACGCGATTAGGATAACGCTCTGCGTATAAAGCTGCAGCATGCGCACTGACACAATTTGCTGCACCGCAAATAAGGTACATATCGGCGTACTCATTATTCGTATACTGATAAGCCATTATTCCTATGCGAATAACACTGAATAATCTGATGCCAATAAACAACAAAATGATATTTCATTTATGATACTTCATTTGTTTTAACGCGTTGAAAGGCTAGGTCGAAGAATTCGAAAAGATGACTCGTTATTATTACCGAAACCACGAATAAACGCCGGTCGTAATTGTCATGTACAATCTGTAGAAGTGGAAAAAGCAGTAGTAGAAATTATCTAATAAGATCCATTCACAAGTACGCATAAGGTAACGTGTGAATTTAACGTATCGCATAATAAAATACACAAAATATAAAAAGAAGAAAACTTGCACATATCATTACACTACAGTGCAAGCATTAAACCAGGAGAATTACGGAGACAGAATAAATTTTTATCATTGGCTTATACATAACAATGAAGCCAATGAGAAATTTCAACGTAGATAGAAATGTATGCGAAGATATCTTAGAAGATCATATAATAGGACCTAGTCTCCTCCCCGATAGACTGACCGTAAGTATAAAATTCGGAAAATAATGATTAATAACATGTATTCATACGCAATAAACACATTTTATTCACAAAGCGAAAACTACGCAGATTTTTTAGAAAATTTGCTCCCGGAGTTATTGGAGGATGTGCCTTTAACGCAAAGAAAGTCTATGTACTTTCAACAAGATGGGGCACCATCTCACGGATATCGAAGAGTAACTCGTTATTTAAACGAATAGAGATGGATAGCAATACGGACCGGTCAGATGGCCCGCGCGGTACAAACATACAAAATTAAAATACATAATTAAAAAAGAAGTAAAAAGGAAGAAAAAATATGTAAATAATGTTATGCATTAACAGATCACCCGATTTGACTCCATTGGATTTTTTCCTTTGGGGTCATTTGAAAGAAACTGTATACTCTTCACCAGCCGTCTCACCGGAAGATGTAATGGCAAAAATAACAGTGGCAGTAGAAGAGATAGACGGGGCGATGCTGCGACGTGTCAGAGAAAATACTATTCTCCGTGCAGAAACATGCATTGAAGCGGGCGGTGCTCATTTTGAGCATTTATTAAATTAAACGGCTCTTTTCAGAGCTACACAACAGCCCTTTTCAG